>PVIW01000519.1:425000-469270 GCA_004026585.1 Noctilio leporinus
CAGAAAGAATGAAGGAACTCCTACTTTTCATGACAGCATAGATGGAAGTGGAAAATATAATGCTAAGGTAAATAAACCAGGCAGCAAGAGACAAATATATGATCTCACCTATAAGAAGAATCTAATGAACAAAATAAACTAATGACCAAAACAGAACCACAGGCATGGAAACATGGAACAGACTGAAAGTGACCAGAGGGGATAGGGGAAAGGAATAATAGTGGAAAGAAGAGGAAGGGACTAAACAAAGAACATGTATGAGTGACCCACAAACATGAACAACAGTGTGAGAGCTGATTGTGGGAGGAGGGGGGGATGGGCACAGGAGGGCAAAGGAAGAACAATTGGGACAACTTTTGTAATAGAATAACAATTGTAATAGAATAATGATTTTAAAAATGGAAAGGAAAACTTATCAAAAAAAAAGAAAACACGAGTGATAACATTTTGCAAGAAAAGCTATCAGACTCAAGCTTATAAAGATGTCATTTTAAAGGGACTTCCAAGAATTTTTACTTTTCCTGGTTATTAAAGAAATATGTGTTTAGTTTAGAAAATTCATAAACTAGTAAATAATAAAGAAGATACTAAAAATCACTTATCCTATCCCCTACAGAGAACTATTAATAATCTTTTGATACCTCCTTTCCAGGAATTTTCTCAACATACATACATTTATTTATAAAATTTGGTTGGTTCATGTTTGAATATTTGTACAAGTAGATTTCTAACTCATAGAGACCAGCAGCTTTGTTTTTCATGTTATTCCTATGATAATCCTTCCTTCTCCCTCACTAATCCCAAAGTACTTAAAAATAAAAATTTGGGAGGTCCCTGCTACTGCTAATTAAATAAATGAATGGATTATAATCTACCCTTGATCAGAAGATGAATTTTTATGATTAATTCATATATAAAATCTTATGTTTGACATCAAATTGCATTATAATTATTTTATAAGCTTTTTTCTCTTGGGAAGTATTTCTTAAATTTAAGGATATTGAGTATTATTTTTAAAAATTAGCATTTTAAACATATTTCTGAGATGTTCTTTAAGCTGTGTCATTAGATGAATAAAAAAGTGTAGGAAATGTCAGAAGATATAGCAGAGATGATCACTAGGTAGCACTGAGTAGACCTTCCAGGAGAATATCACTGGCTGCTTGCTTGACTGGGATGACATGATTTACATTTAGTGCCTAAATCTGCTTTCCCTGCAAGACAGGTTCAATGGATACTATCTTCCCTGGGAAGCAAAGCAGGTCACCAAACAAGAGTGGTGTTTGTAAAAATTATAGCGGAAATTTGAAAATACAGTAAGCAGTAAGGCAATACAGTGAAAAGAATAACTGTGCCTCAGTTTATATTTTCTCGGTGAATTTCTAAGAGAACTTGGTCAAGTCAGGTACCTCTTCTACTTCTCCCTTAAAACGGACTATTTTGCAGCTGTTTTGGGAGAGCATGTAAAAGAGAAGATTTTAAAAGGATAATTATTGAAGCCAACATGCAAAGCTATTTAAAAAATTTTATGGAATGTATTAGGGTGACATTGGTTAATAAATTATATAGGTTTAAGGTGTACAGTTCCGTAATACATCATTTATATATTGTATTATGTGTTTACTACCCCAGGTCAAGTCTCCTTCTATCACCATTTATTCTCCCTTTACCTCTTCTACCTCTTATTCCAACACTGATCTGGTGGCTGATGGAAGACTGTTGTGGAAGGGCAATTTAGTTTGGGGACAGATGTACCTGAACTCAGAAACAGGAAAAAGGAGGAGAATATTTAATTTCTGACCTTAAATCTGCCATCATGTCTTTAGTGTGAACACTATTTTAGGAATAAGTAAATTAAAACTCTTTTTTAAAAAACCCTAGACAATGTCCACCTCCCCTCCCCCCGCCCACAATTGTTTTACAGTTGGCAGCATCGGTAATCATGAATATAAAGCAAAACTAATAGCTTTTAAGAGTAGCATGATTCCTAATATTTTATGTTTGTTTCCAACTTACATCTCTTGGGATTGGTCATGCCAATGAGGAGTATGTATATTTGCCCACTTTTGCTGATTTCTTGATTCACTGGGCTTTTCTCTAACATTATTTGCTACAGAGGATAAATGGGTTTAAAGTGATTGTTTTTTAACCTATAATGGTAATAGCTACCAATGTTTCAAAAGCCTCACTCTGAGGTGGTTTCCCCTAAAAAGTGGTCTAGGGAATCATGCTCTGGGAAGAGTTTGGTGTATTAACCTTTGTGATTCTTTGTGATGTATTACATTAGATGAGCCTTGGACACAGGACACAAACCAAGGTTAAATGGTACAGGGATTTTCTAAGTCAAATAACTTCTGAGGAATTTATCAAATATAACTTTCAGAGTGTCATTGGAGAAGTGAAAAATAATACTAGAAGTCATTGTATTCCCTGCTTGAGATTTAGGACAGTTACATTACTTTAAAATATATCTGTGTTCATGGCTGTCAGAAGAAATCCTAACAAAATCCACACATTTGCCACATCCATTACCACTGTAAAGAATTGCTTTGAAATGCTTGCTCTAATAGTTACACAGCTTCTCCTTCCTCATTTGAGACTGGACATTTCTAGTTCTGGGCTGAAAGTCTTCACTCAAGGACCCAAGCAATGGTGGGGCACCTACCAATTGCAAAGGTCTCACTGAAAATGGTAATAGCCAACGTCTGCTCAACACTTAGTGTTTACCATGCCTTGTATGTATACAACATATACCACATAGTTAAAATTTAATCCATCAAATAACATTTCGTGGCTGGTAACATCATCATCTCAGTTTTTCAGATGAGGAAACTAAGGAGAGAGAGAGAGATTAAGCTTTCACCCAACATCACAGAGAGAGCCAGGCTCCAGCCTAGCTTGTTGCTGACTGATGGTGTCCTCGTCACAGTTGTGGTTTGGGGAGAAGCAGGTGGAGAACTGACAGCTCATTATATCCATTTGGCCAGAAGCATCAAGTAACTTCATTTTGTCTTCAATACAAATACAACAGCAAGAAGAAAAAATTCCAAAATATATATAAGGAAATTTTTATTAGATTAAATACAAATAGTCACTAGTGCTTGGTGTGCTGAAAAATCTAATACTTTTCACCATAAATTCTTTGCTAGGCTGTATACCAACACAGGCGCAAAACTGTCCAAGTAGGTTTTATCATCTCCAGTCCTTTCTTTCATAAAGTGCATGTTTTAAAGCATCTTCCTTTCACATATGACACCAACCCCTACAGGAACTTACAGAGTCGGGGGAATCTCTTCACATGCATGAGAAAAACAGTCTATGATTTGGGGTAAGGCCCAGCTCATTTTGTGGGGTATATTTTGCACCTCAGGCAGAAAGTGATGTTTTAGAAGCATCGCATTTAGCACAACTTCCATGCTTTGCAATCACCTTCCTTTAAAAAGCATATGGTAATAATGACACAATCATCTTGTTTGTGCTTAATAACTAGATGGATAAAAACCGTAGCTACTCATGAGTGCAAAAGTGAAAAGCAGCAAACAAAAATGGTAAGTCATTTGTTGTAAGAACCTACAAATAAATTAAACCTTGCCTAAGATGTATTGATTTTATGTGGCTTTGCCTGTAGAATAATGTCAAGGGTTCCTGACAATCCATTACATTCAATAGGCAAAATCTCCTTATAATTTTTTTTCTGTTTCCTGAACAATGCACAATCTATTTTTTTACTTGATGAAAAAGCAGTGCTTTATAAGCTTGAGAATTCTTTAAAGTAGTGAACAATGCTGAGACTTTGCATGTGGAAAAGTTTCTTCTGATCACTTCTTCAGCATCAGATATGGAGATAAATTAGTTATAGCTGACTCAACAAATGGGTTAAATCTAAACCCATGTATACTTTTAAAATATGTCCAGCAAACTGGAAATGATTATTGGGTTATCTTTATTGTAATGTCTGAAATGGCATGCTAGAATGAATACTTGGTACTTTTTTTGTCAGAGATTTCAATATTGAAGAAAACTTAAAAGTTAATTATAGATTCCTAATTTTCAAGGAAAACGATTCACTTCTCAATGTTTTTGGATTATTATTATGAACTTGTTTTTTCCTGCCACTACAAGAGTGACCCCAAAGGAAACATTTTAAAAAGTGTATGTCACCACTACTTAGAGAGATGCTTTTTTTGTCAAACCTGTAATAAAAAGATTTTTTTTTACCATGAACTGATGAAATGTCTCTGTCTATACTTATGCTGAAGGAAAGCAAAGATAGATGTAATCTCGTAGAAAAACAAATAGATGGATCCTTTTCATCTTTAAACCTGCAACTACCCAGAGTGTGCATGTGTATGCATGTGCACTCATGCTCCAGCATGTATGCCTGTTATCCATGCATGTTCTCCTCCAGCGGACAGTCTGGTAGTGGGAGGGAAATGAAGATGCTGGCAATTTCCTAACTGATGATGAGATTTCCATTTTTAGTGTTTAATGGTGGTGCCTGGTTTTGAAGTTGGAAACTGAGGGGCCTGGTGTGGTAGGCAACGGGATTCTGAACTTCTGCACTGCGTGGCTCTGAGGAGGGCTGCTCCGTTCGAGAGAATTTTGGAGCCTGCATCCAACGGCCAGGCTACTGTCCATGCTTTATGGTCTTTTGGTTCTGGCTACTGGAGTTGAAAGATCTAAACTAGACTTTCTTAGAAACTCTCCCAGGCTGACAGATACCCTGACACTCAGTGAAGAGATGACCGGGTAATAACTGCAGCTTTGGAAAGGTCCTCACATACCACCAGTGAGCAATGTGGGCAACAGGAAACTCCTGCTCAAGTAATGAAGCCCTTACCTAGGAAACCCTTCATTCGAGAAAACAAGTTGCTACAGTTGTGCCCAGCTTCTCATCTGTATGCAGAATAATCTAGAGACTTCAGGCAGGACCATAATGCAGATTCTAGGGTGAACCTGTGGTGCTGAAACTGAGTGCATGGCCCTTCATAAAAGTATTCACCCATTTCATAAGCATCCAGGGAATACTTACTATGGGCAGACACTGGGAGGGCCGTAGAATTAAAAAAAAATCAGTGGGGCCCACCTGTGGTTACAGTCCAGGGGTTTCCAGCCCATGAGAAGAAAAACACAGATGTGCAGTGGGAGACATGCCATGGAGAGATGTATGCACAGGTGCTCATAGCTGGAAGAATCAATGAGTGCTGCCTAGAGAAGGAGGGAAAGTTTCACTGGGAAGATGGTCTTTAAGGCTCAGGAGAAGGAATTATCCAAGCTGACTGAGGGCTATGTGGCTACAGCAACAGAGAGGTCTAGACCCAGGCAGGACCAGGATAGGAAGACATCTGGAAGGGATGGTGGCAATTTGATGTCTCATACAGGATGTTAAATTTGGAATATGTGGCTATGTCTGATATTAGGTGATGCTGGTGCTGTCAACAATTCAAGGAAAGAGCTGATTAAACTTCAGTGGGGCTGAGAATGCCTGGGGAAGGGGAATCCTGCTGGTGGGGGCAGGGGGTGTCACCACAACACCCAGGGCCAGTCTCTGCTTTGGAACCTGCTTGTCTGCAGTCTCTGCTCCTCCCTGACTCCTTCTAGTGGTCCACGTGCCACATGCCAACCCAATACTTCCATGTTTTGAAAAGACACCTCTCTTCCAGTTTGCATTCTCCCCATTTTTCTCTCTCTTCCTTTGTGTCCTTTCCGGCTAAGCTTGTTGACAAAATAATCTAAGCTCCTTATCTCTACTTCCTCACACCCTGTTCCATCAGCAGGC
The DNA here is from genome assembly GCA_004026585.1 of Noctilio leporinus. Lineage (NCBI taxonomy): Eukaryota > Metazoa > Chordata > Mammalia > Chiroptera > Noctilionidae > Noctilio > Noctilio leporinus. The sequence goes on from PVIW01000519.1 coordinate 430,780, forward strand.
CCCCGTATGTACGGCCCACTCTGAAACTGCTCTAGCCAAATCTTCAATAACCTATTAACTGTCCAATCTGATGGGCATGCCACAGGCCTCTTCCTACTTGATTCATGCAGCATTTAACTTGACTGGCCATCCATCCTTCTCAAAACACTGCCCCTGCTTTAACAGGCACCTTCTGATCTCTCTGTTTACATTTTTTAAGTTTTGCACTGGCTTCCCCTTTCTCCACCAGCTCTGTAACTGTTCTCATGCTGCATTTTCCTTCAACCAGTACTTCTCGGACTGGAGCACATCCATCAGTATCCCTTGGAGGGCTGGATTCACACGGCTGAATCAGAAATTCCGACTCAATAAGCCCAAGAATTTGCATTTAGAAAAACAACTTCCAGGTGATGTGGATGCCATTTGCCTGGCACCACACTTTGAGACCCACTGTCTTAAACAATCTTTTCTATGCCCACGGCTGAGCCACCAGCCACACTGATGATTCGCTGCCATGGACAGTCTACCACCTTAGACCTGCCTCTTATGCATTTCTATCATAGCCTCGCCAGGCCTTTGAAACAGAATCTGTCCAAAGTGCAGTGAATCGAATCTCCCTTGCTCTCTTCTCTCCACACCACCAAATCTGTGCCTCACCCTGAACTCACTAACCTGGAGGAAGGCATCTTTCCCCAACTTAGCCTGCACATGCCACAGACTCCCAGGAAATATAGCCTTCAAATTTCTCTGGTTCACACACTGCCCCCTATGCCCACTCTCACTATCTATGCCTGGGCCCTCACCAATTATGCCTAATCTCCAGGGACAGCAAATTTGTTTCTTTTGTCCAAATTCCCTCCTTAAGGTAGTTGCTCCTCAATGCCCACAGCTAGTGCCCTTATCATATGCATTTGTTGTGTGTACCATCTTGGCTTGCGCTGCCGGAACAAATTAACCATAGACTGTTATATAAACCCAGGTGGCTTATATAACAAACATTTGTTTTTCTGTTTGGAGGCTGAGAAATTTAAAATAAATGTGCTAGCAGATTCCGTGTCTGGCGAAACCTAGTTTGCAGATAGCCACCTTGCTGTATTCTTACCTATAGAGAAATGGCCTCTTATATTACTGACAGGGCACTAATCTCATTCATTATGGCCGCACCCTCATGTTCTAATCATCTCCCAAACCCCACCTCCAAATATACCACATTGGGGATTAAGGCTTCACTGTATGAATTTCACATATTCAGCCCATAGCATTTTCTGTTGACGTTTTAGAAACACTACGTATTTAATGTTAGCATCACAAGTGCTTTGAAATGTGCAGAGCACCCTAAAAAAACCCCAACATTTTGTTGTTGTAACTTGACTTCTAGTTTATTGGCAAGAAATAAACTGCTTCTGAAATTACAGGCCCCATTACATTTCTTTAACTTTTCTGGGAACTAAGCTGGCTTGAACGAGACTGGAAATGATATACTTTTCTCTCTGGTTGATCTTGGTTTTGTTACTAACCAATAATTCTAGGTGCTTTTATTCCAGTAACAGCAATGGTTGGCAATGGATTTCTTTGAATTAAGTTTGTGTTCCAGACATTAAGCTAAATAGTCTTCAATCAGCTTGATCTCTCAAGAAGAATGAAGTTCATTTTTGTCTTGGCTACAACTTGTCTTGGCCCAACTTCATGGACTCAAGATTCTTCCCTATAAAAGGAGATACTTGCTTTCCTAGGTCATCTCCCTGGGGCAGTTTTTAGCCTAGCAGTTGAGCATGTTAAGGGTCATTTCAACCCAGATTAATGAATTGCCTTCAAGTATGAGTGGGTAATAGGAAAAGGTACTTCCCTCTGTATGAATGCATGAGAAGTCAAGACATTGAGAAATGTGGAGGTGAGGGGCTATAGCAGTTAAAGCAGAGGCCCTTATGTATTAGGAGCTGGACCTGGATCCCTGATCGATAGAGAGGCCCAAACCGCAGACTCTAGAGAAATGATGGCAAACAGCTCAGTGCTTAGCGGAGGAATCACCTGTTTCCCAGATATGGACGTTTACTGAAGTGAAACTAATGGGAGGGATGTTGCAATTTCCTAGACATAAGTAGTCCCCCCATCCATGGTTTCACTTTCCTTGGTTTCAGTTATTCAAGGTCTACCTCTGTACAAAAATATTAAATGGAAAATTCCAGAAGTAACTTCATAAGTATTCAATTGTGGGCTCTTCTACAGTAGCATGGTGGAATCTCTCATCATTCTACCCTCTCCTGCCTGGGACCAACATGTCTGCTCTGTCTATACTAGCCACCCATCAGTTGCTTAGTAGCCATCCTGGTTATCAGATTGACTATCAGGGTACTATAGTGCTTGTGTTCAAGTCACCCTAATAGCATCTCAATGCTACATCAGTGCCTACATTTTTCACCTCACATCATCTCATCTTGCAAACTCATTACATCATCTCACATGCTCACAAGGAGAAGGAGGGTGAATACAGGACAATAAGATATTTTGAGGGAGATCACATTCATATAACTTTATTACAGTATGTTGTTATAATTGTTCTATTTTATTTATTTATTTTTAAAGATTTTATTTCATCATTTTTAGAAAGAGGGGAAGGGAGAGAGGCAGAGAGGGAGAGAGACATCAATGTATGGTCGCCTCTCACCTGCCTCCAGCCACAGACCTGACTGGAGACCTGGCCTGCAACCTGGTTATGTGCCCTGGCTGGGGAATCGAACCTGTGACCTTTGGGTTCGCAGGCCGGCACCTTATCCACTGTGCCACCAGCCAGGGCTATAATTGTTCTACTTTATTATTAGCTATTGTTAATATTTTATTGTGCTCAATTTAAGAGTTAAACTTTACAGTGTATAGGAAAAAACAGTATATGTAGAGTTCTGTACTCCCTGTGGTTTAAGACATCCACTCAGGATCATGGATAAGTGGGGACTACTATATGTTTAAGCTAACTTTTTAGCAATTTTTGACATGGTATCTTCTGAGTGCTTAATTCTTTGTTTCTAATGTGTTACATTAACATTGAAAAAATAATATAGCCTTAAGACCACCTGCATTAAAACACAGTATATTTAAATGCATGTTCCTGGGTTCGAATCCAGATCTCCTGAATCATAAGTTCCCCAAGTGATTCTTATGAATATCAAACTTTGAGAACCACTGCTAAGTGAAAATGACTCACTCAGGTATGGCTAAAGGTGACATACTGAAAGCCATATGAACTTGGCCAATACCCAGAAGGTCACCATCTGGTACTTTAACTAGGTATTATCCTTGCTTCCTTTTGCTAATTACCAGTTACACAGATACTGTCATTGTTGGGGATTATAAGACTAGCCAGTCTTTCACTATTTTAAGACCTATTTTCATTGTGATATCATCATTAGAGGTAGTGTCTATTCCAAGGTCCAAAATCATAATTAGATTCATTGTTGCTAGCTGGGGTAGCAAGAAAGAAGATTCAGTACCCTAGAAACTCCTCTTTGATACATCACATGCAAATGAAGAATGTAATTTATGAAATATTTCATCGATGCTCTCTAAACTCAAATGCATCCTGTTGAACTCTCCCCTCGCTTGATACCACAAGCATCAAATACAAAGGCAGTGGAGGGAAGGGTCACTGTAATATGCAATGCAATAAATATATCAATTGAAGACCAACATTAAAAGAGTTATTTGCTAATGGGCACCATGCCAGGGTTACTCAGGCAATGCTGCCTGCAGAATTCCTAAGCTGAGTTCACAAGACACAGATCGATGCACCTCCAAAGAGAGTCTATATCAATCTCCATTTCATTCATTAGCTCCCACTTCGAGCTGGTTGGCTGCTAGTTAACTCTTTAATGTGGGAGAAACTGTCAGTGTAAAGGCCACTGGGACATGTGCTCTTCCCAGCTGTACTTGACCTGTCAATATTTCTTGCAGCGGACTGTTTAAACTGGTACAGCTAATGGCAAAATGGAGACCTATGGGGTTTTGAAGGCTTTCATAGCTTTAGGATGGCTTACCATCCAATAGCAAACATTAGTAAAGTCATCCTGTTCTGCTTGTGCCTTACGACGCAGGTGCACAGAAATGGAGGTAAAATTCTTTTCCATAGTTCTGTTCTTAAAACTCCAAGGTATTTTAGACTATACATTATGTAAATGCGGGCCTCACTACAATGAGATATAATCACACCAAGGACCTGGTTGCAGTAGAGACCATTAGTTTGTGATTCAGCTCTAAAGAAGCTGCAGACAATGAGAAGCAAAGCAGCTCTTTCTACCAAGTTAGGATTCATTTCCAATTTCCATTGGTCCAGGGACCACTTTACTGTTGCACAGTGGAAGAACCTGGATGCTCAGGGGGGTTGCTTGATGCATGAACTATTTAAAGCCTTTCTGAAAATGTAAACAAGAGCCCTAAAACATAAAGGTGTAATTACCAAAAACAAAGCACAGTCCCAGACCACCAGGAATAGCTGGCTTCGCTTATTTTCTTTCTACAAATATTGAATTTACTAATTTCCCTTGCCTTACTGTTGAATAAAATCAATTTTCTCAGTAGAGCTGATCTCTGCTTTGTTTAAGGTTAGATGTGAAGTTGATATGCATCCTTAGATATACTGTTTGGGAGGAAGCCTTGAATATTTATCCCTACGTCACAGAGAGCCCTCCTTTCACCATCCTGTGGGGCGTATATTGATTCATTATTTGACAATCGGGATTCTCCATAGGTTAATTGGCATGTTTAGAATTCATGGCAGGAAAATCTGTGCATTATTTTAAAACTCCTGTCAAATTGTTTGGATATGGTTAGATAACAACACCTGTTTTTTCCTCTCTTGGCCAATGCAATCCATTGAGATATCCAGCTTAAAAATTTTCCCTGCAGAATTGTCCAACATATGTATTTGTAATTCATTACTTGGTTAATAGCTGATTTGCCGCCTTCATTTACTACTAGTTACTTCACAAACATCTCAGTGGAATAATTAAGGAATACTAAGAACTGAAACTATACTAAGTTAGGAGGGGGTTGGAGCCATTGCCCAAATCCCATTCTTGATTAAACTGCTGTCCAGAATTAAATATTCTATAACTGAAATGCTCTTTTCTTCCTTTACTCTGGGCAACTTATCATCAAGAAGACATAGTTGCTCTCCAAGTTGTGAAAAAGAGACTCCTCCCCAAATAATCTGTACCAATAAGATCAAAATCCTGCAGACTTTAAAGGAAAGATAAACTTAAAATTGGTATTGCTCTAAATGGTGCCTTTTATCTGTGGCTATGTACAGTGTATAGGGAGAGAAAACATAGTATCTCCAGGACTATGTCCTGGAAGACGATCAAGAAAGGGCAGGCACAGTTCAAGGTTGTGGCTGAACGTGACAGCACCAATAAGAACTTGGGACAGCTAATACTCTCTCAGGAAATTGTGAATGTGAAGTTTTCTGGAGGAGAATGTTGAAGTATGATAGCTTTAGAGTTTAAATGCTCTCAAAGAATCTTGCCAGTTCATTAGACAAAGAAAAGAGGAATGTTTTAATTACTTGAATTCAAATGCCTGTTGTTTAAGTCACAAGCTACTGACTCCCTTGTTGTAGGCTTGCAGGTCTATTGCGGGAATGAAAAAGGTATGAATGCTGAAAAAAAAAAAAAATCCCCCAAAACAAAACCCAAAAGGCTATGGAGCCAACAGAGAGAAGATATTATGTCTGAAATGCTGTCTCTTTTAAATTTTGGACAAAGAGAAGCAAGAGTAGTTGAACGGTGAGTTTCTCAGAATCTTCCCTCTGGAGAAAAGGGGAATATGTAAGAGACAAAAGAGAATGTGTTTAAAAATAAACTGTTGTGGAGTGCAAGCCCCATTGCTATCATAAGACAAATGCATTTGATTCTTCAATCTCTACATTTTCCAAGCATATAGGAAAGAATGCTCAGGGATCCAAGATAAAATTCTATTTAAAGTACAGGCATCAACGTCAGAGACAAGCTCTCTTGTCACACAGTCTAATGTGAAAGGCCAGTTTTGATGATCATCCCCATTATTTTCCATTTCTCCAATGCATATTCCCTTTTGACACATAGGTGTGAGACTCAAGGGTGCTTTTAATAATTCCTTCGAGAGATACACATGGTTTTCCATCAACTACACTTTAAGCGTTGAAAGAGGTGGTATCGATTTTTCCAAAAGTGAAAAAGTTACCTAAGTACTGACATGATCTTGTTTTATCCCATTTTGTGACATGAAAAAATAGTACAGTTTTTTATTTTCTCAATGCCCAGAAGCCCAGGCTTAAGGAAAGGGAACAGTTCAGACTCTTCAAATAAAATAAAAGTAAAGACAGAAGAGCCAGAGAGCTTCTTGTCACATTTCCACAAGTTCCGGCTCCCAAGCCAACACTTACAAGCCACTTCTTCACATAATCTTGAGGCTTAAGCATGTGGAACAGCGGACCAACCAGCTTAATAAAAAGACAAAGATGATATGCAACTAATGGGCACAGCATTGCAACTAGGTGTTAACACATCATTCATCGAACTAAATGCTCTTCCAAACTCTGCAGCAGAAACAATTAAAATACTGACGGCAGTCTTAAGTTGCGTCAAATTGTCTGGCACAATTGATCCACAATTATCTTTGTTCTCCCTGAAGCCCCCAAATACTACCTTTTTCATTGACTTTAAATTTTCTTCACAGTTCTCCAACCTGTGTTCTGGCATACTGAATATCTGACAAACTGAATATCCACTGGAGAAGGTCATTTTGATAGAGCTAGGAATTCTAAATACGCTATTAAAAATCAAAGTCGTATACCTCTTGAATACTTATAACCAACTAGCTCTTCATAGCAAACAAGAGTCTTAGTGAACATTTAAAGATGGGAAATGACTACCTGGTTTTCTCACTAGTTTCATAACCCCACTTGTTAGAGAAATTCTATGATAAAGGATTTATGGAAAAGAGGAAGATTCTATTTTCAAAGTTTGTTTGATTATATTTTCTGTTTATTATCTATTTCCCTCCACTGGAATATAAACTCCATGAAGGCAGAAGCTTTGCTTTGTTTGCTGGTATGTCCTCAGTACTTAGAATGGTGCCTGTCACATAGTAGCTGTTCAATAAGTAATTGTAATAAGTGAATTAACAAATACCTAAATGCTCTCAAAGAATCTTGCTAGCTTATTGGACATTAATATTTATTGTACAAGTACTTATTGAACAGAAGTATTATTGGTCATAATGAAGGGTACTGCAAACACTGAATGCAGTTTTCATTTTGTAATTCCTTGGTTCTATCTTTCCCTATAAATTAATGATAGCCCAATGGTCTAATGTTTAATAATCACCTTAGGGAATATTGCTAAAAGTGTTTAAGTATTAATTGCCTCAAACACAGTGGGAGGTATACATTGCTGGAGAATTTTTAAGTCTTGTATAAGAACTTACATAAGAAGCACTGCTTTTCACATATTCAACATTTGAAGTTTTCCCTATCTGAAAAGGCAAATATTGGGAAATACGGTGAACACTTCTGGAACTCAATATTATATAGTTCCCCCTCCAAAAGTAAATTCTATACAACTATTACTTTCAGTGAGATAAATAAGAAATTTTAATATACTCAGATGACTATAGATTCATTTATATTCTCATTCTGTTTTTCCCCTTCCCCAACTCTCTCTCCTCTCCCTCTTTCCCTCTCTCTCTCTCTCTTTCTCTCTCACACACACACATACACACAAAGGATGTGGAGAAAGAACTGTCAGAAAGACCCTGATATAAACATATAAACAGGAAACAGCTAGAAGTATAATTTCTGGAGTATAGTTTCTGCTAGTACCCAGCCAAGTGATCTTGGCCAATTCATTTCTCTTGGAAGAATCTGTTTTATTATTGATTAAACATTTAAAAGCCCATTGCTCTCTAACAAATCTATAATCCCACAAATGGAAGATAGAATAAAGTGTGAAAAGGAAGTTTACTTGTGTAAATGATTCCAATAGCCTTTCAATCTTGCTGGATTAAAAAATCATTAATGCCCATTTTGTTTTACTGTTTTTCATTCTTTATTCCCGCAACATTCTCATTTGGAGATAGTAGTATTAATGTTTGGTCCCCTAACTCAGAGTACTGCCTTTGGTGAACAACCATTTGCCTATAAAATTAATCAGAGAAAACTTCAAAATAGTTTATAGCATCAACCTCTTTGACAACGTATCTAACAACTTATTTTTATCTTTGGAACGATGCCAGATATCAAGATCTAGTATCTCCATACAAAGCTTGTCCTAACACCTGCCTGCTTTGTTACCTACCCTGCTGAATGGAGGTTGTTCACCCCAAATAAGCCAGTACAGAGAACTTCATTAATTCACTCCCCAATTCCCCCACAGCTGTTTTTTAGGGATTCATCCCCACATGCCACATGTAGCAACTCCCCTGTTACCGTCAAGACTTTTTTCTACTATATCAGAACCTCCTATCTGTTGGCTACTGTGAAAAGTGTTCTCATACCTCATGTTTATGCTTACAGTTTTATGCTCAGAATTTAAAATAAGATGGTGATGATTGGGACAATTTAGGCTGATTTACATTGTATAATTTAATTATTCAAAACCAGTAAGATAATTATATTATTCCCATTTTAAAATTGAAATAATCAAGGCAGAGCAAGTGCCAAGGTCACAATTAGACCCCTAATAAAACCAAGATTACAACACAAGAGTTCTTTGCACATTATTTACATTTCTAATTATATAAAAGGTCATTTTGCACTAAGATAGACCCTACAGAGTCAAACAGAAGACATATTGGAATAGAAATCAAACAAAATAGATTTCACCACTGATTTAATGTAATACCACAGGTAGTTATCCAAGTTGTAACTAGTTATTCAATATTAATTTAATAAACAAATACCTATTCTGTTCATGAACTAGGCAGAAAGTAGTTCCAAGGAGACATACTGTAAGAGTGTATATAAACCACACTTCAGAGGGAATTCAATGGAATTGCTCAATGGAGCTCTACTGGGCTGATTAGTTTTGATACCTGGTTCTTTCATTCAAACAGACAACATAATTAATCAAATTATAAGATTGTTTTGGATTTATAAAAATACAACTTAAAATTTTTTCTCTTTCAATTTTACTATGTTTAAAATAAGATGATAAATTAATGAAAATTAAAAAATCTGTATAGTTCTAAAGTGTTTTAGAATATTCTGAACCAGTGATTCTCCTTATTTTCTCTATCAGGGACCCTTGAGAATCTTATAAAGCTATAAAGCTTTACCTCCAATCATAAAAAAATAGATGAACCACAATTTTGTATCAATTTCACAAATTCACAAGTTCCCCAAGTCCTACCCTGGTCTGAAGTAGAAATCTGTGACCTAAACCAAAAGGTAGCACAGCTTTAGAGAGCATTCTTATTTTCTGTGATGATCTGGATGGACTCTAGCTTCATAATCCACTGTTCTAGGTAATGGAATAGCTCGGGGATAAAACAATGTTCCCTAACCTCAGGAGAGTAGGAGGCAGACAACAAATAAAAGCAATAACTAAATTACATGGTGTACCAGTAGGTGATAAGTATTATGGGAAAAGTAAGACTGGGAAGTGGTTTGGGGTTGCTAGAAAGCATGGAGAATGAAGTTTGCGACTTACAACATGGTAGTTAGGGAAGCCCCACTGAGCACGTGGTGTTCAGATACACGTCTTGAATGAGGAAAGGGACAAGCCAGGTAACTATCCAGGGATAATGTTCCAGGCAGAGGAAACACTGGTGCATAGTTCCTAAGAGAGCAGTTCTAGCAAGGAAGCAGGAGGACTAGAATGGAGAGAGAGGAGGAAATAGTACAAGATAAAATCAGAGAAGTTAAGGTGTGTAAGGGGAGGAAGTGGCAGATCACAAAGGGCCTCAAAAGCCTTTTAACAACTTTGAGATGAAAAATCCTTGGAGAGTTTGGAGTAAAGTAACATGATCTATTTTATGTTTGCACAGGACCGCTGTGGTTGTTGGATTGGAAGGCAAGAGGTTGGCAGTTGTGCAGTCACCATAGAAAACCACAGTCAGACGATGTGGCTTGGACCACAGTGGAACCTGGTGAGGGATGAGAAGTGAGAAATCAGATTTTACGTGTATTTTGAAGGCATATCCACATGCTTATATATTATATGTGGAGTATGGTAAAAACAAAACAAAACAAAACAAAAAAACAACAAACGAAGAAGTGAAATATGCCTCCAAGGTTATTTTGGACTGAGTTGCTAACTTCCACTGCAGGGGAAACAGGTGGTAGTAATGACAGTACAAGTATTTGAAGGTTAATGGAAAGTATCATCCACCATCCATTCTACTTTGAAGGCAGATCTGAATTTCTCTGCCTCTATTTATGGTCAGTATTTTTAGCAGAAAATTGGGTTTACAGTGAGATGGATCACTCTCCTCATAAAGCCTTTCTTGACTATTCTAGTCTCCTTCCCTGAATTTACAGCCAACTTTGGCCAAGTATTTGCTGCTTACAAAATTGCTTTTTAAGTGTTGTGTAGGTCTTGATGTTTTATCCCCCTAATTAGATATTAAGGTCCAAAAATGGAGCGGCTATCTTCACTTATTTATTTATTTTTATTTGTATTTCACTAACTGTACTATAGTTTTGGCTGATTTTTAAAAAAATTCTCTGCAGGGTTTTTTCTAACAGCAACTTCCCTTCATTTCATTTTCACTCCCAACTCTGAAAACAAAACAGCTTGAGACATCAAAGCCTTTTACCATTTGACCAAGTTTGTATAATTGGCGAAAAGATGAACCACATGCAACACATTTGCGTCTCAATACATTTCCTGAGATGCAACGTGAGTGTAAATACCTGAGGTCAATGCTTGGGCAAACTCAATGGGATCTGAAATTTTGATTAATGCTACCACTACATTCAGATTATTGGTGTCTTTGAGGGAAAATCATGTTTCAAGGTCTGTCAATTCTGTTCTCTAGAATTTGAGTGTTTGAGCCCTTTCATGTTTCTTTTTTATTTTCTTACAAGTGAAACATCAGGTTCATTATCAATTGATTAAATTGGCAGGCAGTCAAGTAAAGAACACAATCAAATGTGGTTGTCTGAATCATTAAGGTACCAGTAACTTCATCAAGTTGGCACAGCAGAGGGCTACTAAAGATTATAGTAAGTGTTTCTAGCACTTTCAATAAATGGCATTCTTTCCCTCTGAGAGTTCATCTTTCATGTTAGTTGTAAAGAAAGCTTATTTCTAATGGTTCCACTTTATTGATGCATCCCAATTATTTAATCTGTTGTATCTGACTAATGCTTATTTCTACTCTGTTGGAACCCACTGGTAATCAAGAGAGTTCTGATGTTGGAAGCGGTGGTCTAGCACGTCTGGAGGGAAACACTAGGGGAGGGGGGTGGGGTTAAGCAAACAGATCATCACTTTACATATTATCTGGCTCAGGCTAGTGGATCCTGGTCATCAAGTCTTTTACAGTCATTGAAATCTACCTGTTTTGAATTCTGATGCTGAATCTCTCCAGCTCTTTGTTTCTTCGCTCCCTCATTATGGGCTCTGAGCAGGAGTTTATTTCAAATTACCTTTCGTTACAGACATTGCATTTTGTACCGTCTTTTCTTTGACCTTTCCCCTCTCAAATTGTCTTCATTTCTAAAACTTGAGCACTTCAGGAAGAGAGGAGGTGTGTGTTGGAGGTAAGAAAAATTCATTTACTTGTGTCTCCTTCCCTCCTTCTTTCACCCCTCAGAGTTTACTTATTTAAGTTTTGGTAAGGAAAGGGAGATTTCTCTAACTTGTGAGTTATCCAGGTCCTTCATTTCTTTTCCTTTCTTTCTTTCTTTTCTTTTTTTTTGACTGTTCTCTGTTTACTTTTAGATACTCCATTACTTGCTATCACATCCATCATAAGAGAAAGATAATTGGGAAAATGCATATTAGGCATTTTGGAACTTATTAGCTATTTATATAAGAAATTTTATGAAGATGGAGTATGGGGGTAATTAAAAATTAGAATCCTTTATTATTATAAGATTGAAATGAATCTATACTCTGTGTCTTATTATCATGAGTAATCTATTAGAAAACTTAAACATGGTGTTTCAAGATATATGGACTATTATTAACTTGAGGGGAATAGAAATGCAAAACTTCAATTAATGTGTTTTTACACAAATACTCTTATGTCCCTATCTTTTAGCTGAAAAGAAAGAGTATTTTTGATAGTATTTTGATGTAATAATATTATATCTAACTTCTTTAAGCCCAAACTTAATTCCTATTTCCTTTAAAATACTTGTCCCTAATTCAAGGCATTTTTCATGATGTCCATAAATATGACTTTTTATAGTTCTATAACCATATCTACCGTATCTTTACCACCTGATATGTAACTTATTTCAACTATCCCATTTCACATAGTTGAAAAGTTCTTGGAGTTCTTTAAACAATTTTTACATAGTTCATAGTCACTAGTGTAGTTCTGATGCCCATATAATCTAAATGTCTATAATTTGTAATAAAATCACATATATGTGTTTTGCTAATGGTAAAGCATTCCCATATATGATCAGATTTATTAACTTTCTAGCAGGGTAGTTGTATGACGTATCACCTCATGTTGACTAGATTGCTCAAAAAAATAGGAAAACTTACTCTAACAAAGATGCATGTACCAACCATTTTCTGGGCCCTCCTTCTTTAGGGATACTCTGAGAAGAATGATTGCCTATTTATGGATCAGTCAAGTGCAAAAACAATAAATCAATAAGACTGACCTGTAGAGATATATTTGTAACCTAAGTATACATAGGAAAACTCATAGAACAAAATAAAATATTTGGGCCAGTATAACTGACTAAGTTCTATCATAACAATGTTAATTTAAAAATAATAGAGGAAGCAAAGAAGGGGAGCAGTTTAGTCAAGGAACTAGCATGGAAGAACCATGGACATAGGCAACAAGTGGGATTGACTTTGTGGGGGAGTGGGTTAGTGGGGAAGGGGACAGAAGAGAGGAAAAAAAGGGGTGGATATAATACAACAACAATAAAATTAAATTAAAAAAATAAAACAAAAAATAATAATTTTGAAATAAATTTAATATGGGGAAAACTCTGATTTATTCCCATACTCTGTCTTATGTGAAGCCAATTTGCTCTAGAAAATGAGTTAACATTCACCTCTGCCATGTCTTTCCAATCAGTTTCTATATGCACAAATGTCTACATATATACAGAACATACACTTTTATCTTTTTGCTGTCACAGAAACACATTTTTATTTTCAAAGAGAGAGTTTCACTTTTTATGAGTATGAGAATATAAGCAAAAGAATAAAGAAACTCTATAGTTCCATTTTCATAATAGAATTCTGTTGTTCTGGAATGATTTATTTTTTGTATAAGAAAAAAATGTAAGGAACTTGGAACATAGACAAAAGTACCTTCTCATCAAAGGTTGTCTATTGTTTCATGAATCACATGTGATGGATGAGATTTATGAATTAGAATATGTGTCCAAAGATTTACAACATACTAAATTAGTTATGACATCTTCTCGTCGGTACGCATAAACTTTCAACAAAATATCTATATCATCACCACAGGAGCATGGCCGGCCCAGTGCTTTCATTCCACTGCAGCGCATCCAGACCCTGTCATTGAACTTGATGAATTCTTGAAGGAATGGGCCTCAGATCAATTAAAATAAACACCGCAAGCTGATTTATCAAATCTTTTCTGAATGCTCTCAGAAAATGTCAAAAATCTGATCCATTGACAGAAAAAAGTCAGAGAATCGTGGCAGCCTATGGGATCACAAGACCTTTTCAAAACCATCATAAATCACCACAGAAAACAAATGGGGCACCATGTGATAAGATTTCTTCTGACAGCTTTGCCTCAACAAGACATATATGAGATAAATGGGTACCTTTGTCTAGACCCAATTGCCAGTTTACAAAGTTTCAAGTTGTCAAACTATAAAATACACCAGTATTAAAGTCCTACAAATAATACACCTTTTTTTGAATATACATGAGTGGGTTCAAAATAACATCCCCTAGAGTTCTATTTCATTATTGTAAGCTATGTAACATCCCTGCTGGTATACGAGCTTTCTTCGAACAAACAAAACACACACACACACACACACACACACACACACAGAGGCTCCAAATTTACTTTCATATACATCTTTGTCTGAACTAATGAAACTTTGTTCACTTTCCATTATTAAACGAAAACTGCTTTATAGGGCTAGAGTGCATCTAATCAAGGTACCCCTTGAAAAAAATCATCTCAATCTTGTGCTATTTCATACAGGTTAGGAACACATGCAGAGACAAGTAATAATGGGCTAACCTATACTTCTAGTATACTTCAGGAATAGAGAAATGCTTCCATTAATGAATTTTTGAAAATATAATCAAAACCTATAGGCATAATGCACAGGCCCAAGATTTCACAGTAAATTTTAATTATAAATTATAACTCACATATTCCTCTATGGCTAGCTAATAAAAAGTCACATACATATGAGGAATTTCATGTATAAAGCTGGTTTTCCTAATTCAAAAAACCAAAGAGCCTCATTCCCAAATCAGAACTGAAACCTGAAACAAAGGAATGGCATCTATAAATGAGATTTTATTATGAATGTTTACTATCTCCACAGTTGAAGAAGATTGAGTTTAGTCTTGTATGTTTCAGACACTACTTACTTTTCAAAGAGCAAGAAATTCAGTGGACTAAAGAAACCATTTTCCATGCTGCTCCTACAATGGACAGTACCTCCCTGGTTCTCTTTCTGCATCTTTAAGGCCTGACTCAAATTCTACCATTTCATGCACCTTCCTTTTTCAACCAGGTCTGACTTGTTCGATTACTAATCCAAAGTTCCACTCGCTAGAAAAGTAACCTTGAATTTGCAGGCCATACCACTTACCAATTTCTATGAACATGGTAAATTAGTCAATTTTACTAGTAGGAAACCATTTCATTACAGCCTAATATCTGGGATAGTATTCTAGGATCAGGTTAGAGTAGATATCCTGAAACACATAGAGGACACAATTTGATGCTTCTTTGTTCAGGATGGCTTTAACATTGTTGAAATTGCTAACAATAATTTTTGTGGCTGATGCAAGGATTCCATTTACTCCACAAACATTTGTTGAATACCTGCTGTGTCTCACACACTGAGCTGGACCCTGAGTTACCATGCCCAACAGCTATTACCAGGTAACCACATTAGGCAGCTACTAGTGAGAGGGAGAAATGTCATCCATTATTTTTACTGCTCAGCAATCTTGAGGATATTGCTAGGAAGATTAAATGGCAGAGACTCTTAGAGTCCTTTCTTTTTCATTAAAGGATTCAAAGAATGGTCTTTGCCTTTTAAGCAACCATCAACAGGAAAGAGAAGATAACTGCCAGGATTTCTAATTTGATAGCATTTTATCCCAGTGATTTCATACCTTGTGGGTTAGTGTAACATGAACTTCCATCCATTCATTCAGAGCAAATCTTAGCGTCATCACTGGCCACTCTGAAATATCTATTACTTTTAAAAATGAAAAGGAGATAACATTACTTCTGAAGGGCACAAAGCAAATGTGCCACATGTTTATTTTGGAAGAAGGAGAGTTAAAGATTATAGATGATGAGAGCTGTTCAGATCTTAATCTGAGCCAGTACACCCCGCTATGGGCAGCATCTTTGTTGGAATATGGGTATGTGTGGCTTTTCTTTTTTTCTCAGCATGTCCCCCCATCTGGGATTTTCTTTCCTAGGAACAAGCAATGAGTTCATCCCATGGCCTTCAATTGCTCTTGGACTTTGCTAATTTCAAAATTCCAATGAAAAATAAGTCCTTTGCTATGAGTCAGTAAATGGAATACATTAATAAAACTTGAGTGTTTGGCCTCTTTCCAGACTTGATCATGCAGGCTGCAATGGAGGATTCGATTTTTTGTTTAGTGTAAAGGAAAATTACCCTACACAGCTTTTAACTCCCCAAGGCTATCCCTAAAAGCCTTGCTCAGACTTCTAAGGTACCCAGGCTAGTATTTGAGCTTAGAAAAGCTGTTGGCAAATCCCAGTGAAATTTTTTGACAGATTCATCTTTTAGCCTTTGGGAAAGTGGAGGTGCTACAGGCAAGATATTTGATTAATGCCATGAAAAATAGTGTTGCTGGCACAGCTGGTATGTTAGGAGAAAAATTCATCTATAATTCTAAAACTGCTATGGAATTATTCTCCCCACAGTTCTTTTCCTCGCTTGACAGAAAATTTGCACAGGACACTGCATTGACAGAGGACAAGTCAGCCAGATGTTGAGGTATCTCTAAACATGACAGATCACTATGTTTTAGCTCAGATTAATTCACTTATTAGAGGTAGACCTAAATCACTGGTCATTGTCAAATCAGTTGTCACCACCAGCAACTCATGTCACATGTCTGAGCAAAAATAGTTCCAGTTTCAAAGAGCTGCTCTCACCTCAGCCCCTCTCTGCCAAGAGGGAGATTCCAAAATAAGGCACGGGGCCTTCTTCTTGATTAAGGCAAGCCTTGTGGAACCCAAAGATCTAGCTCAAAGGCTACTCAACCCCTTGCTTTTCCTGTGAGGCCAGGAAGGACAGAGAAAATGTGATTTCAGAGTCAGACAACTGCTAAGCTTGGAATTGCTTTGAATTTATAATCTCCTCTCCTTTTCCTTCTCCTCTCATCCCTCGTCCTTGCCTTTCCAAAACACTCTACAGGGTGTTACCATGCTTCTGACATCAGCCAGTGGCCACAGGTAGGCACAAACTCATTTACCAATAAAGACAATGTCAAGAATATCTTTTGGGATAAGCGGGCATAACTCTGTTCCATAAATTCATATGAAGCATCTTATCCTGTGAAGGCTTTGTGGCCTTTACCAAATGCATTGATTCTTTCTGACTCAACTTACGAAGTCAGGACCACAACTGTTCCCAGAATTGGCAGGCTTAAGAAAAGGGTCAAGGAGTAAGTAAGTCACAGAAAACAGCTAACCTCTCTATCTCAGGAGGTTGAGTTAAAGGGAGTGGAAACGCTGGTCAAAAAAGCAGTGAAAAAATGGACACCAACTATGTTTGTCCTGCGGCTGACTTGTGAAGGGATAATGGGCCATCTGTGGGGCTCAATGGGAACTTGTGCCCCTGAGAGCAAACTTTTCTTTAGAAGTGCAATAAATCAAAAGAAAATACCACCATTGAAAAACATTTCTGCCTCATGCATTTTACTCTTTTCTCTAAAAGACCACAATTTAGTAAATCAAGCTAGGTTACTATGTAGAATAGACACTGATGATGTGAAAAATAGTGTATGTTTATGAGGATATTTAGCATGTACTCTGGGTTCTTAGTTCTCAGTGTGTTTGTTGGAGATCACAATAGGCACTAGGACTCCACCCAATAAGGAAGTTGATCTGTGCTACTTTTGGACATTACTCAAAAACTATAGCCAAAGGGAGCATCAAATGGAAAGGCAAGTAATGGACTGAAAACTAAAATAGAAAATTCTCTTTTTGCCCACATTTCTGCTCCTAGTGCCTCCACCTACCAGGTCAGAGTAATCAGGATTGATCCATAGAGGTGACCTTAGAATTCTCATTCTCTCTTTTTCTTTTCTCTCTCAATATCAGATCAGTAACCAAGTCATTGATTATACATACCTTCTTACTCCTTTCCAAGCCCACTGCCCTTCTAGTTCTGACCATCTACCTCTACAGTCATGACTATAACAGCTCCTTACTCTTCCTGCCTTTCATCTTTCTCCTATAATCTGTCATCTGCATCACAGCCAAATTGAACTCCTTTTAACATTCAGTGACTTCTTGTTGCTAGTCAGGTAAAGTCTAAACTCCTTTGTTTTAACTGATAGTGCTCTTAATTCAGGTCCCAATATGGACTGCTCATTGTCCAGCACAAACCTAACTATTGGTTATACCTAATTGTTGGGCTTCAGTCAGTTCTTTATTGTCCTCTGTGCTGTGCTCTGTCATTTCAATACCCTTTTCATCTAATGCTCCCTTCACCTAGAATGGCTCTTTATGTTGGGTTCCTACCCATCTTTCATGACCCAGTCTTAATGCACCCTTTTCTGAGTTCCTCACTGCATTCTCATCTTCTCTCAGCTTTCATGGTTATCCTCTTTCTACAATTCTCATGTTGCATCTAACTTCCTGCTTTTCATTTTAATAACTTTTGATATGCATTAAATGGTACATTCTTTGAATTCTATGCAAAGAAATAGCCACCTTTATATTCCTGTAATTTTTAACTGAACAGGTAGTCACCATGTGTTTTGAATATTTGGATTTGCAAAAGGATTAATTATTTTAAGCCTAGATTCTACAAGTCTCTGTTCCTTAAATTAAAATTGAGGGTTTGAAGACTGAATAACTAGATACTGGTCTGCATTCTTTATTTCCATTTTGTTCCGACCTTCAGATAAGTAACAGTGCTTTAACTATTGAGATCTGTAATGCCCGGTGGCTACAAACATGGTTTCTGAATTAGACTGTTTCCTGTTTAAAATGAGACTGTTGTTGTTAAGTCCTTCAGTGACCTAACTTCTCTGCTCTGCCATCTTTCCAGGTCTCTGATCTTTCTTCTATGTTGCCACCCAGGGTATCAATAGGAAAGTTAGGGCAGCATTACAGATGTTCATCTCTACCTACCAACATACTGCACAAACATAATTCTTTGTAGAGAGCTCTGCATTGCTTTATTATGCCCATTTAATAATTAATTGTCTACAAATATTTTGGGGCTCTTATAAGGTGCCAGGCAGTATAAACCAGTAAAAGCCTTAATTCAGAAAGACTTAATAACACTTGTCCTTTAACAAGATTCTGAGTAGTTTCTATTGGTTGAAGAGGCTTCCAAATGACACACATGAAATGATTGTAAAACATTTTTTTACATGGGTATAAACTCAGTAGATAAGTCCTTATTTTTTAAACTTGGGTCTTCCAGGCTTTTTGTGCTATATTTTTTTGTTAAAGCGTAGCATACTTGAGTTTCATGGACCCCATTAAAGCATCATAAGTCATGAGACAGAGTCTACTAGGTGATAACTATTATGAGAGAAAGTGCATTTCTGACCTTAAGGGATTTAGAATCTGGCAGGTGGAGGTGATAGGGACAAGCACACATGTAATTACCATACAAGAAAGAAGAAAAGTGGTGTCATAAAAATACACACATAGCAGCACTGAGATGTTGAAGAGATCTGCAAACTTGGAGGTGAAATAAGACATCATAGGGTATTTAGATTTAATTGGAACTTGAAGGATGGATAGACTTTTGGCAAAGAGGTAAATCATGAATTCTGGCTCTGCAGGTTAGGAAACACTTCATGGAAGAATGTACAAAGGATGGGTAGTAGTAACTTGATGGGTAAAGGGAGGAAGAGACACCTGGCTATGCAAAACCACAGAGGCATGGCACATTCTGCCAACCACACAGATGCACTGGGGCTGGCACACTGGAATGGGGGAGGAGGAACATCAGGAGACAATGCTGAAACATGACATATGTGGCACCAA
The DNA here is from genome assembly GCA_004026585.1 of Noctilio leporinus. NCBI lineage: Eukaryota > Metazoa > Chordata > Mammalia > Chiroptera > Noctilionidae > Noctilio > Noctilio leporinus. The sequence goes on from PVIW01000519.1 coordinate 450,376, forward strand.
CAAAGAAAGGAGTGGAGACATTTTCAGGTATGGTCAGAAGGCAGCTACTTGTTCAGTCTAAGAAGGGTGTAGAGAACATATTAAGAGAGTGCTTGGTCAATTTGGAGGCAAGGAGAAAAGGTGAACACACTCATTTCTCAGGACCTCAACCTTCTCAGCAAAAAAGTTAGGGGGAAAAAAGTTTACTACCTTCTGATTTCAGCATATTTTTGCTCACAGTTCTTCAAAGGCTTGCTATTTCTTCTGTCAGACCTAGTTCTAGGGTTTTGCAGTGGGTAACTCTGAGAGGCAGGAGTGGTAGGGCCAGAACAAGTGCTCTGGAGCCAACCTGTTTGGTTGGGCCCTGCTCCTGCTTGTGAGCTGTGTGATTCTGGGCTACTCATCTTCTCTGACTTTTATTTTATCCATATTTAAATATGCATTGACTTGAACACAGAAGTCACTCATTAAAATATATGTTGAATTAAATTTTCAATTACCTTACCATGCTGCCTGATCTCTACCAAGAATTATAAACTGAAAAAAAAAAAAAAAAAAAAAAAAAACCATCAAGCTCTAAGACACCTGTTTTTGCAGGCTAATGGGATTTTCATACCCCTGCAAAGTGATTCAAAGAAAAAGAAAGGAAGGGAAAATGAAGAAACTTCAACACTTCTTTTTCTAGTGTTTCTATTTTGTTAAATAATGTGGAAGAAAGACATAGACTATATGAATAAAATGTAGAGTCTTCCCCATATTAACTTCTATTTCAAAATAAACATTATTATAAACATAACTTGGTCAGTTATAATGCCCCAGAGACTAATTTTGTTGTAAGTTTCCTTAACTTTACAGGGCTACAAATTTATCCCTACAGATTGGTCTTACTGACTTACTCTGTTTCAACTTGACTGATCAACCAATTTTATAGGATTAACAGAACTATAATTATTTAAGTCATCTACTTTGGGGGTGCCAGGGGAATGGTGGTGGTAAATTTCACCTAATCATGGCAGGTATATGTTATAACTCTAAATTGTTTTTCCCTAAACTGTAAACGTTACCATTAAATAAGACACTATACTTAAAAACTTCCCCATTTGCCACACTGTAAACCCATGAATGGCATACATACAAAGATTTAAAAAATAGGCATACTTACTTTTCAGCAATAATATCTCTTAAAGTCAGAAAAACTAATACACCTCTAGAGAGGATTTAATTAAATTTTTTAAAAGAGTGACATCAATGTTGTGTAAACTTGGCCACATGCTTGGAAGTCGATGTGACTGGAGAGGGTGAACAGTACACTCCAGTATTGGGTCTAGAGGGTAGGAAGGAGATGGGTTCTGGAGCAGGGAAGGCAGCTCGGGGGTGGGATGAAGAGGAGGCTGAGCCGGATGTGCTTGAGCCTTTATGAGCACAAGTGCAAGTGAAGAGAGAGCAGATGAGCAGTGGGGCATCACTGTTCAGATTCAATAACAGGTGATTATTTTTCCTCTTTTCATTTTCTCCAGCAAGGGCCTTCTAACCAATCTCCACTGTCTCTCTCTGCCAGCCTCCTATTCTCGCATTTCAGTCAGAATAATTGAACTGATTTCACTCAATAATTTAAAATTAAGTTTTATGTATTTATTTTTAATTTATTCATTATTTTCAGAGAGAATAGTAGGGAGAGAGGAAGAAAGGGAGAGAGATACATCAATGTATGGTTGCTTTTTCACCTGCTTCCAGCTACGGACCTGGCTGGAGACCTGGCTTGCAACCTGGTTATGTGCCCTGGCTGGGAATTGAACCAGTGACCTTTGGGTTCACAGTCTGGCGCCAATCCACTGAGCCACACCAGCCAGGGCAAGTTTTTAAAGAGATGATTTTTATTTATTTTTAATTTCCTTTCTCTTAGAGCTTTTTTCATAGACTACGTTAAGCTAAATAAACATTTAAATACATTTTAACAAAAGGTAAAATAATCATCTCATTTATCATTTAAAAACAAGACAAGGTGGCCAATTTTACTTGATCACTAAAACATTGATGATGGTACAATTTTTACCAAAAAAAATGGCCTTAATCATCTTGAACAGAGATATATTTTCACAGATAATTTCTAGCTCACACAAACAACTTAGAAAATATGTACCAGGGAAAATGAGTCAGGTTGTGAGTAAATAACAAGTAGCCCCTGGAGACAGTGAGAGTTAAGAATTAGTATTCCTGAAGGATTCGGAGTTCAGAAGATAATACTGCCCTTCCCATCTGTATTTTATTCCCTTAGTCTAGGACTCCTCCAAAGCAGACATTTTATCTCACCTCTCTTCCTCTGTACTTCTCTCCCTGTGAAACATACAACATATAGGTGTTGTCATAAAAGTGTTCAATAACAATAGACAACAAAAAATAGAGAAAGATCACAACTAGACAATCTCTGTTTGGCTCATAGTGTCTCCAGAAGTAACAACTGTTCCATTTTTATTAGTGCAGGTCCCTCCTGCCATTGTTAATTGGTAAAACATTTTCACATATGCTATTTCATCATGAACAAGCCTGGTGTTGCCAGGCACCCATAGCTTTATCTTCTTTGGGAGCTCTACTGGCTTCTTTTGACTATTAGGGTACTGTCTAGTGAAATGCATTAATGACTTAGGCAGAGCCCAGGGTGTGATGTTGAAAGGCATGCATCATCAGTCATGAACTATGAGGAGACACTCCTGTCTCCTCCATGTAAAAGGTTTTATGTGCACATCTCAGTCTTGGCTTTGAAAGCACACAGGATGAAGAAGAAAAGAGTGGTCATCTGCTGGAAGAAAGTTATAAGCTGCTCCTATATTCTGTTGTTCTGAATCCTTGGGTAAAATATTCAGGGGAAAAAACCCTAATATAAACTGATCACTAAAATTCAGCATTGCCCCCAACTACCTTTCCCAGCTCCTTTCTAATTTATGACCCAATATTTGGAGAAAACGTTATCCAGCTTCTGAGTCGCCAATGCTAGTAATCAAATTAAATTTGCCATTGAAGTTAGGATAGAAACATATTGAAAAGTTAAGTTGCATTTTTCAGTAAAGTGTTGGAAAGCTGAAGAAGGAAAAAGAAATGAAATTCCTTTCCAGCCAAATTGCTTTTGTGACCCTTATTTCATGGCAGTCATCATGAATAATCAAAAGTTTCATTTTAAAACTTTGTTTTGAATATTGGTAAGGGAGTTGTAAATTACTGAAGGATAGCATCATAAAAAATACTTTATGGCATTGAAGAGCATCTTTAATTGTGGGTCTACTTAAGAAGTAACCCCTTCTTTTCACAAAATTACAGAAAAAGAGGAGAGGAAAAATTTATTTTGTGAGCATGTGGCAGTTTGCCAGTGAACTTGGGAACAATGCTGAGTTGATGAAGGGAAATACTATGAAATATCATCTCCCAGGAATTATCTAGTGACTTTATACACACACAAAAAGTATAGTTAACTTTCTAAGACATACGCTATTCCTGGAAGATAAAATGGGTTGGCAGATAGAAGTAGTTTAAGATACCATTTTCCTTTTTTTCTTAATAAATTTATAGTCTTTAACTTGGAGAGTCTTTGGACTTATTTTTTGTTCCTTTTACTGGGTTGCCAGACTTATTTCAAACATTGGTTTGGGAGGGATCATTAGAACCTGTTGCTAAAATAGGAAATAAAGAGCAAACAGCTGTCACTAACTTGGTAGTCTGAAAGTGATGTAAAAGATTAGACAATAATTCTTCTGTTGAACTGATGTCTGTGTATATTTTTTCTCTAGGTAATACTACATTTGGTTAAGGAAATAAAGACTTAAATAAAACAAACAAACAGACAAGTTGAAACGCCAGTCCTAGCTGTTTCCCCAGCCAACATTAGGACATCTAGGGGACATGCTCACAAGCGCCTGATTGGACCAGACAGAGTCAGAGACACTGTGCTGTGGAATGGGAGGAACAGTGTGTAATGAGGCATCAGTGCCCAGTGAAGAAAGGAGAAAGATGAAAAAGAATAAGAATTAGCCCCTGGTGCTGCAGAACTCAGGAGACCCACAAAGGCTAATTTCAAATGGCTGGAGCTCTTACATCTTAGGAATGAACTTGCTTCTTGATGCACTCGTGGATCCCATTAATGTTAATGCTGCCAAGCCCACCGAGAAGAGAATAGAGATCCTTAGTTTGCTTTCATCAAATTCACTTTTTTTTTTTTTTTAAACTGGTGGGGGAATATGTCGAGTTACCTTTATGAATTAAGACAGGAACCTATGGTAATGTACAAATACATTTGGGTTGGAAAAGAAAAAGGAATAAACCATGAGCTATAAATCTTACCCAAAGCACATAGAAGAGAAGAGCAGCTTATGGGAAGCAGTAAGAAACATTTTCAGTCTATGCAATGACCTTTCACAGTGATGAATTCAGAAAATCAGAATTATTTTTCTTTTTTGATACCATTCATATAATCCACCCCACCAAACATATATGTCAAAAAATTTAATATCTTTCTGGTAAATGCTTGGTTAATGCTATTAGCATTTTTCCTAAGAGGGACATTGGGGCAGAAAAAAATTAACCTCTTTTTAATTTTTTAAAGATTTTATTCATTATTTTTAGAGAGAAGGGCAGGGAGGGAGGAAGAAAGGGAGAGAAACATCAGTGTATGGTTGCCTTTCACCTGCCTGTAGCTACGGACCTGACTGGAGACTTGGCTTGCAACCTGGTTATGTGCCCTGGCTGGGAATTGAACCAGCAACCTTTGGGTTCATAGGCTGGCACCTATCCACTGAGCTACAACAGCCAGGGCTCTTCTTTTTTAAATGATTGGAATAATTCAATGAGAGATAGAAGAGGATTAGTTTATAGACAGGGAAAGTTACATGATGAAATGAAACTTAAGATGGTAAACTTCCAAGAGCTGGACCTTGCAAAGATGAACATCATTTCTAAGACAGTCATACCCTGGTTTCAGTAGGGACTCATTAATATTGGGGGCACCCTGTGGGATAATATGGATGTGGACTATTTCTTTAGGTCTTTACGTGCTCCATGTCTGGTTGATTCCAGCAGTTGAAGTCTTTGGGACTTGGATGACTGAGACTAGGCATACAGTGGAAATGACAAAGAGATGGAACATTTGTAGCAGAATCATTATCTTCTCAACAGGCCTCTAAGCTGGATTCCCATAGCCGGCTCCATGAAAGCTTACTTACTCCAAACACAGGTGAGAATGCTATCTCACTACACTGGTCTGCAAATTTATCTTTAGTTCTGAACTGAGAAAGACATTTTTCAGTGCTAGCTCTCATTCTTAAACTTAACTCCTCTTTCTAGAGTCAGAAGCTGTTCATCTTTCATTCACTGTATTTTAAAATAAATAAATACTAAAAGCCATAGGGATATATAACCATGCTTGAACATTTCTAGTCCATGTTTCAGAAACTTGTCTCCATATTTGCATTCTCTTTATAACTGCCATCTCATTTCTGTTATTCAATATTTTAAAACTTCACACTGCCTCATTTTTGAATAAATAAATACATGTCACTCTGATAAAATCATGCAAAGTTGTACCTAAGTGAATGAGACAGAAAGAAATACAAGGCTCAACAGTAGAGTACAAATGTCTATTATGTAAAATGAACCTCATAGTTAGACTTAAAGAATATTGGAAATAGTCTATTCTATAGCATTAAGAATATTATTTAAAATGTTCAATTGCCCAAAATTTCTTGGGATATTTCTAAATCATCAGCCAGTTAAGTATTAAATATTCTTAATAATCTTACTAGAGGTATAACTGATAGGCAATAAACTGTATATATTCAAAATATCCAACTTGACAAGTTTTGAAATATGTAAATACCTATAGAACCTTCACAATAAAAAATGAACAAATATATCCATCACCCACAAAAGTCTTTTCATTCTCCTTTTTAACATATCCCTGTCACCTCTCCTTGACCACTGACTCCCATCCTCAAACAACTACTGACCATTCCGTCACTATATACCATTCCCTAAGATTTTATATAAATGCACTCATAATATATATTATTTTGGAGGGGAGGGCATCTGGCTTATTTCACATAGCATTATTATTTTTAAAAGATTTTATTATTTTTAGAGGGAGAGGAAGAGAGAAGCCGAGAAGAGAAATATCAATGTATGGTTGCCTTTCACCTGCCTCCAGATGTGATTATTTTATGATTCATTCATGTTGCAATGTGCGTCAAAAGTTGATTCCTTTCTATTGCTGAGTAGTAGTATCCTATTTTATAGATATAATATATTCACCTAGTAATGGGCATTTGGACTATTTAGTCTGACTATGACAAACAAAGCTGCTATGAGCATTCATGTACAAATCTTTGTGTGGATGTTCACTTTCTTTTCTCTTACCTATAATTTCTAGGAGTGAAATGGCTAGGTCATAAGGTATGTGTTATGTTTAGCTTTTTAAGGAACTGCTGAATTATTTACCTAAATTGTACAACTTTACATTCCCATTAGTAGAGAGTTCTAGTTCTACCATATTTCAGCTACTCATTCTAATAGGTATATCTTGGAATCTCATTGTGGTTTTAGTTTACATTTCCCTGTTGACTAATGATATTGAACATCTTTTATGTGCTATATTGTCATCTATACATCTTCTCTGGTGAAATGGCTGTTCAAGTGTTTTGCCCACTTTTTTAACTTAGGTTGTTTGTTTTCTTATTACTGAGTTTTGAGATTTCCTTATGTATTCAGGATAAAAATATTTGTCAAATATATAATTTACAAATATTTTCTTCCAGTTGGTTGCTGGTCTTTTCACTCACTAAACATAAACCTCCAAAAACCAGGAGTTTTAATTTCAATAGAGTACAATTCATCAACTTATTTTTTCTGGATAGTTCTTTTAGTATCATTTTTAAGTATATACACACATACATACATATACATAAATAAAGTCACTCTATCTTTTTTTTCCATTTTATTAGCATTAGCATGTTATATCTTTTTAAAAATATTTTTATTTTTAATCTATTGTATCTTTATATTTGAAGTGTGTTTCTTATAGGCAGCATATAGTTGGTCTTGCTTTCTTGTACAATGTGACAATATCCATTTTTAATTTGGACACTTATGCTGCATACATTTAATGTGATTATTTATATGGTTAGGTTTAAATTCATCATCTTGACATTTATTTTTCATTGGTCACATTTGTTCTTCCCCCTTCTTTTCTTTTCTGCCTTCTTTTGGATTAACTAATTTTTAATGATTCTATTTATTTTATCTTTTTTGCTAATTTATTATTGATAACTCTTTGGTTTATTACTTTTGAAATTCTAGAATTCTGGAGTTCTAGAATTTATAGTACACCTCTTTAACTTATCAAAGCTATCTTCACATGATAGTACACTTGTTTACATAAAAGATCCTTACAATAGTATTCCTTTTTCCCCTCTTGAAATTCATGCTAGTTTTTCATGCATTTCATTTTTATATATGCTATAAATCCTATTATATGTTGCCATCACTTTTGTTCAGTCTATTTTCTTTTAAAGATATTTAAATATTAAGAAAAAGTCTTGTATACTCACTCATGTGGCCATTTCTACTACTCTTATCCCTATAAATTGTTGCAGTTGTAGAACCCACTTTTGTTTCCTGTCTTTTGGGGATCACCACCCTTCACTGTCTGATCTCCAGTAAGTTGGAAAGTAATGTTTTATATATTTTGTCCCTTTTTGAAACAAACACTTTTTCAGGTGGAAAGCTAAATACAGATCTCACCACTCTTGGTTTAAGTCAGAAGTCCCAAATGCTCACTGTAAATGTGAAGATATCAAACTTCCTTTTAAGGTGAAATTTGCTTCTAAGAGAAATTTATGATGATCGAAATATTATGAATATTTTAAAATGAAATATTAAGACTAAGTTACTACATAGAAAAATCTATAGTATTTAGTACATGGATTCAATGAGTCCCAGAGAAGATACCCTTGGTTTGGTATCTGAGACTAAACATGTATCTGTCTTAGGTAAGTAAATCAATTAGATAATTCCCATTAAGAGGCCTGGATATCTTCCTTTCCTCACTCAAATTAAGGAGAGCAAATTAAATTATTTTTATTTTCAAGCTGCTTTTCCAATTTGCAATAACTCAGAGACCACCTTTTTCTTCTTTTTTTAAAGTTAAAGGCAAAAATGGTTTTCCAAAAATACACTGACAGTTCACTTTGCAAAGTAAATGTTGAGCCATGGAAACTAACACTGAATCAAGGGCTATGTTCAGAATTGCATTCATCAAACTGGTTGGATCTGCCAACCCGGGGCACTGCCTGATTGTCAAGTCCAGGAAAATGATGTGAGAAAATACTTTGAAGAGGGAAAATAATTATCTTCCCTCAACAACTTCAAAGGTAGTCCTAGAAAATGGAAATGAATCCATTTCTCCTGACTTCAGGACCACATTATCAACTGTGAACTTGTTTAACGACATAAATTCAGAGTGGATAGCCTGTTTCTCTGAACTGGATCCACACAATAAGGAAAGAAGTTATTCACCTCTCTTCGGGTTCTAGCCAATGGGACTAGGAGAAGTACTGGGTGGTGTAGAAACACAGCATGCTTCTATTCTCTCACAGATCCTCTGTTAGAACCTTTTGAAAAAATTAGAGCTTATGCTCTAATTTAGAGCTCTATGAGAACACAGAGCTCATAGCCTTACCTCCCTTATTTTTCAAGGTCCAGCTAAAACCATACCATTGCCATAAACTCTTTCCCAGATAGGTCAACTTCCATTGTTTTTTCCCTACTCATTTCATGTTCTTGATGGTCTAACTCTGAAATATATATTTTGGTGTTCAATCTTTTTTTTTTTTTTTTTAAGATTTTTTATTCATTATTTTCAGAGAGAAGGGCAGGGAGGGAAGGGAGAGAAACATCAATGTATGGTTGCCTTTCACCTGCCTCTAGGTAAGGACCTGGCCTGGAGACCTGGCTTGCAACCTGGTTATGTGCCCTGACTGGGGAATCCAACTAGTCACCTTTGGGCTCACAGGCTGGTGCCAATCCACTGAGCCACCAACCAGGGCTTTAGTGTTCAATCTTATGTTTTTGGGAATTGTTTTTAATTTTTTTTCTGGGTTTATATTTAGTGTCTTATTAATGGACTGGTGAACTACTTTAGGACAGTTTCTCATTATTTTTATTTATATAACAACGGGGGAAACCAACAAAAGTTGACAGTTTTTTAAGCTGTCAATTTGGAGGTCAGATCAGTTCTTTTACATGGTATTTGTGATATAAAAATTTATAATGCTATTGATTCTGTGTTAAATTCCATTCATTCGATTTGTTTGTGGATCCAAAATCAGTGCCAAATACAAACAATAGGTGCCATATAAAGATGATTAAGACAGAACTCAATTTTGGGAGAGGGGATTGGCTAAGGAGCTGAAAAATGTGAATACAAAAAAAAAATCCAGTACAGGTGGATAAAATACATTCAGGGAATATTTAATCAGTTTGAAACAGACTTATAAATTCCATTGGCAATTTAACCTTGGGGGAATGGAGCTTGATTTGGTTTTTAACAAAGAAGTTAGTTAATGACACACCAGACAGTTCTCTCCAAAATTCAATATTTAGTTATTCTGTGAATGATATGAGCTTCCACTGGAGAAATGTTCCCATGGAAATATTCAGAATGTTTCTTTTAATCACCAAAAATGTAACATAAACATCTAGATTCTGTCTTGCAAATATCCATGAGGAGAAATTTCAGTTATTGTGGAAATTCTATTGCCTAGTTTGAGTGTCACAGTGGGGACAAGGTCTTATAGGAGAATGGACCTTACTATTTAACTATCCTAAAAACTATCTGTGTCTTGATATTCTAGACTTCCTCAGTGCCATTAACGTGTTCTTCATAGAGTCTGAATTGTATTTTTTAATAATCATCACTTCAAAATGGTGAACAAAAGGCCTTGAGTTGCCCCTTGTCCTTGTGAGTTCCACAAATAACTAATTAACCTCCCCTAGAAAAGCCAGTGTGAAAACAGAAGAAAGCCTCTGCGAACCAGCTTCTGAGAGCTGAGTCAAGATCTCCCAAACAAACTCCACAAAGCTTCCTCTCGCCTCAGAGTTCTCTCCAGAATTAAATGCCTATTGACTTCACGCTAATATCCATTTAGTAATCTGCCATTTTTGTTTGTTTTAATATAGCACTCAGTTTTACAGGAGAAGGGAATTATGCAGTTTAAAAGTATGAATATTAAAAAAGGATTTAATTAAATCTGTTGCCTGAAACCTCTGTCTAACGCTATAATGACAAATTTAGTCCATATTTATTATGGTGCACAGGGGACCTTAACCAGATCATTAGTTTATATGCCTTACTCAGTAGTAAAGTTCTAAAACTTTACATTTTGCATCTTATTACATTATTCATTTTTCCAACTAGGCATAAAATATGACTTCCCATGAGTACAATACCTAATTCCTCAAAATATACAAAGATCGCAATAAAATGATTAAATTACAACTCTTACATCTGTTCTTCTTGTCTGATTATAAATTAAAATGTTTCAAAACAGGAGAAGACAATTCAGGTAACAAATGTCTTTAAAATTGTTCAACTCATTATAGGTTGGGGATCAAATGAACACATACATGTAAAGCTAATGGTCATATGGAAGGTGGCCACTTAAGACTGAGCCTCTTCTCACTTTCCATGGCTTCTTGAGCCTGCTAAAGGCATTTGCCTAATAAGATTTCATAATAAGTTAAATGCACTCTCTTCTACTACTAATGACATATAATTTGAAATAGCCAATGGAGGTGCCAATGTGGAGAAATAACTGAATGAAACTGCTGTGTATATAAAATACTCTTTATTTTAAAGCCAAACGATAAAATGTTATGTCTGCCAGGAGGAAAATATTTAAAGCCATGCTAATCCATTAGCTATCACTGCAAAATGCTGCCTTGTGTTTTCTTTAACAATCACACATTAACTCATGTTAATTTAATGATGGAAGTAGGCACAGGCATAAGACACGTTAAAAGCATTTTTGATGGAATCTGTGAAGTCATCAACTGTTTCAGATGATGCAATTATCAGCACAAAATAAAAACTTGAAAACTCCCATGAATTGTCACCTATGTAGTCTTCAATTGAGAGTTAACCTATAATAAGGCCTCAACACCAAAAATTGCAAAAAGTGATTTTTTAAAGATTTTATTTATTTTTATTTCCATAGAGAAAGGAAGGGAGAGAGGCAGAGAGGGAGAGAAACATCAATGTATGGTTGCCTTTCCCCTGCCTCCAGCCACAGACCTGGCTGATGACCTGGCTTGCAACCTGGTTTGCAACCTGGTTATGTGCCCAGCAACTTTTGGGTTCACAGGCTGGCACTTTATCCACTGTGAAAAGTGATTTTTTAAATGAGCAGTAGCCTAACATATGCAACTCTGTAATTTTGAAATTCATATTTTTGGGTTCATGCACATAGGGCCACCTTGAATTTCAAGGCATTTTCTCAAAGCCTACTACTTGTCTTGAGAGATGTTACCTTGATTGTTAAACACTAGATTTTAGATCTTAATCAGATGAAAATAGCATTTTGACCTGTCAAACTATTTACATACACACATAATTATTATGTGAAACCAAAAATATTCAGTGTAAAGTCAAAGAAAGGCAGACATATTTAGTAGTCTGAGAACTCCAGTCTTTAGGAGAGCACAGGTGGAGGAATGGGTTTAAGGGCTTTGGGTAGGAAAGGAAAACTGGAATGTGAGCATTAGAGGTGGGAAGAGAATGTGTCTTGCTGAATTAAACAGTGATCACTCACTCTTTAAGAAAAGGGACTTTAAACCCACTCAGCAAAGCCCAGCATTTTTTTTTTTTTTTTGCCCATGCAACTTTTAAAAATATTCCATATTATTTGGTATTAGTTTTGGGTGTACGACATGGTGGCTAGGCATCACAGGCTTTACAAAGTGTTCTCCCTCATATTTTCAGTACCCACCTGGTACCATTGTTATGACAATATTATTGATTATATTCCCTATGCTGTATTTTTTCCCCATGACTGTTGAAACTACCAATATGTACATGTACTTGTCAAGTCTTTCACCCTTTTCACCCAGTCCTTCAAACCTGTTCCTAGCAAGCATCTGTCTGTTCTCTGTGTCTATGAGCTGTTTCTGTTCTGTTTGTTGATGTATGTTGTTCTTTAGGTTCCACATATAACTGAAATAATATGCTATTTTTTGTCTCTCTGATTTATTTCACTTAGCATAACACCCTCTAGGGCTATCTATGCTTTCACAAATGGTAAGATTCTGTTATTTTCTTTGGCCTAGTAATATTCCATTGTGTAAATGTACCACAACATTTTTATCCACTCTTCTACTGATGGGCACTTGGGTTTCTTCCATAGCTTGGCTATTTTAAGCAATGCTGCAATGAATGATACATTCTTTTGAATTGGTGCTTTGGGTTTCTTTGGATATACAATTTCTAGAAGTGTTCCTTAAAGGCAGTTTTATTTTTAATTTTTTGAGGTCATGTTTTCCATAGTGGCTGCACCAATCTGCATTTCCACCAATAGTGCACGAGGGTTCCTTTTTCTTCACGTTCTTGCCAGCACTTGTTTGTTGATTTATTGATGATAGCCCGTCTGACCCATGTGAGGTAATATCTGGTTTTAATTTGCATTTCTCTGATAAATCACAGCATTTGAATGAACCTAATCTGTAGTATGTATTTTTTCAGAGATTACAAAAGAATTAAGAGAAACTAAGGTTCAATATATAGGCAACATTGCAGAAAGCATATACACAGTATATTTTTGAAATAAAGACTCATGGATTTTTAGGCAGGCTTTCAAAAAATAAAATTTGATGATAATAAATAAATTATTGAGTGCTTCTTCTAAATAAGGACACACAAAATACTATCATACAAAGCAGCTGTGTATCTACCCTTTGAAAGAACAGGTGCTTTAGCATCTTCTCACATGATCCCCATGAGGCAGACAGGCTAATGCTGGCCAGCTCAGGGGAAGCCTGTGGCTGGAGTGGTCTCACCCTCTGTGCCTAACACAGCTCAAGCAACTGCTGTCCTCTTACAGTGGAGTTAATACATTTGGGTTTTCTCATTCTGTAAATCTTTTTCCAGAGATAGGTGCAAGAAAAAAGCCAGTATGATAATCCAGGGCTTTTTAATATTTCTGGATTAACTGAGTTTTCTTTGCTGTAAAACACTTCTAGTTTTCTTCTAGCATGAAGGGAGGTATTTACTTTAGATGAAGACTCGTCTCTATGTTGCCATGACTTATGCCTTCCAGAAAAGTTTGATAGTGATATCCCAAAGAGCTTTATTGTTATTATTATGGATGCTTCAACTGCAAACTCAAACACGCGAAATGAACAGCCATACAAGTTTAAATGAGTCAAACCTCCTAGTTTCTCATCTGTATATGAGGAAGGTACTGTGCCCTGGAGATTGAGCTCACTGATAGGAAAACAGCTGACAGCTGATAATGTGGAAAAGAGGAATCTAAACGCTATTCCCAGGGAGGAGTGAGGGGGAGGCACAGAGAAATGGGGACACACACAGAGGCCTGTTTGGAACAAATGAAATCTGTATTTGGTCAAATGACCCTATTCACAAGACCACCTTTGATTTATACAATCATCTGCAAAAACCCAGTCCCACCCCCCAATCTGTAGGGAACAACATACCATGAAGGCAACTGTGGCTTTATTACAGGACATCCCTCGATAAATAAAAGCTAGATCTGGCCTCTGTCCACTGCTGTTCTAAATGAGCCCAGCCAGCCTGGCCCATGTTTTTTCATTTTATTTTCTGGAGCCAAATGACTACCATCTGCTGTCACGAAGCTGTCACACCATCAGTAGTGGAAGATTTCTAAAGAATATAATGGCTGAAGAATGAATAGATGACAGTCCAGCTCCTATCTAGTAGGAAAAGAAGAGCAACCCATTTGAAAAGAAACAGCAGCGTGTTCTCCCACTTCTCAGCAAGTACATTGTAATACAAATCTTTATTTGGACTCAAGATGTTGACAGGTCAATTGAACAGAATAAGTCTAGTTTATGATGCAGTTGTCAGAACTGGTTAAAGCAGGAGTCTGTTTACCGACGTCCTGAGTTATTCCAACAATTTTTCTTGCAAACCAGCACCTTGAGGTTAATTACTTTACCAATTTGAGTAAATGGCAAGCCATATTCCCATCTGTCTCCATTAGTTCCCCGCTATTTCTCAATTTATGATGACTGGGGTCAAGGCTGTGGTACAAAAGAAGAAGTAATAAAGCATGAATGGAGTAATTTTCTGTTTATATAAATGTGGTAGCCACGGCATAAATAAGGCGAAGACATTTTGAACGTGCATATTCTTAGCTTTGAAACCTCTGGATGCTAACTATATTTACAGTAAATGTGTCTCCTAATTTGTAAGTGTAAAAGAAATCAACTGGCAAACTGCACGTTCTGTACTTTATGGGCTGCAAGCTGACTCGGCTCTCAGCAGCAGCAGCGTTTTGGCTGGTCTCACAGTCGAAGCCAAGTCATAAAAGACTCAGGAAGGCCCAGAACAGTCCATTTCTCTTAAAAGCTCCCTTGTTCATCTAAGGCAAGCTCTTTGGGAAAGAAAGAAATGTTAGGTGTCTAATCTTTTACATTTGACATAAACATTTCTTACTATCTATATAGGATTCAGTGTTGGAATCCCTTATTTCTACTTAGAAATATGACTGATTAAAAAAATTAAGTTATCAACATTATTTTTCCTTTTTCTCCCTTCCCTTCCTCTCTCTCCCTACTTTTGTCTCTTCCTTCATTCCTCTGTTTTTCATTCTCATCCTAATCATTCTAAAAATTTTATGTGCATATGTTCTAATCTAAATTATATATAATATACTTTAACTTTGAATTTCACAGTATACTACTATTTCAGTATTCAAAACAAAAAGAAAATGGTATTTTTTAGAAGCCCTTAATGTATAATTTAAGAAGGGATCATAGCCAATTTCTCTGGTTTATTAACAGATATGGCAGGTTGATGTGCGTGCGTGCGTGCGTGCGTGTGTGTGTATTTAACCTAATCTGCTTTTTCAAACACTGGCAGTTAAAAGAAAAGGCAGAGAAGATAAATTTTTGGCCATTTGCCACAAATGGTCAAAGCGATCATTAATTAAGTACCACAATAAAATAGATTTTACAGCAAATGAGGCATAAGACATATATTTTACAATAAAGGATTCAAAACAGAATGGAAGCGAAACAAACCACTGCTCCAGGATCACTGTCAAGTTCTAGACTTTGACACTGTCATTGATCAGGCACAGGTCCAAAAAAATCCGCTTGGAGGAAAAACTAAGAGGTAAAAAATAAATACCTCATAACTTTTAATGAGTCATATGGAACCACAAGATTTTTTCTTGCCTTTCAGAAGGGCTCTTAAGCACATGGAATGGTTTTCTTGCTTTTAGGATAACTGGGTGTCTTCTCCCCTGACAGACACACGTTCCTAGTTCCCCCTTCACTCTGAAACACCAGCTACAATTACAATGAAACAAAGAGAAGGTCTTCAGATAATGTGGGAAGGCTTTTACCTACTTATGAGATGAAGAATATGATTGACCTCTAGGGTGAAAACCCTCCAGTTTTCTCCAGGTCACTTGAGGTAAGGCCCATTCTCAGCGAGGCTTTCTCAGGGCCAAGTCCTGAAGACAGGGTGCACTACCACCAGGCAGGAGATGAGGGGGGCAGAGTCTGAACTAGGGGTCCCCCAAATCACAGGAGTAAAAAAGCAGGTTGTGTGGCTGAGTAGAGGGACCAGAGGAGAGAGGCAGAGTTCTGGAAAAGATCCCTGAATCTTTTGTGGGAGAACATAAGGGTAATTAATGAGTGGAAGCAGCTGATCCAAAGGCCTTCTTTTTAACAAAGATGTGTTTTAGACCACGTAAATAGACCCATTCATCCAACCAAAGTATATTTTAGCTTTGACTAGGTGCCAGGAGTGTGGCATTTGCAGATAAAAGACACCTCTTGCCCCTGAAGTGTCAAGAGAAGATAACAAATAAATATAACATGTGAAGTGCGTTAAGAGAGATGTAGTGTGGGATACAATGCGTAAGAAGATCATAATTAGGGCACCTAAGCCTGCTCTGAGAGATCCATGGAGCAGAATCAACATGTTGGTCAGCATCTCTGCCCACACAAAATCTCTCATGTTGCCCAATATTCTGCCAATCAAAGATCATCATCACCAATAAGTGCCCCTTTCAAACTGCAAAAACTCCCATGAAGGGTAAAAGTAAGGAGTAGCAGTCATTCATAATTTAATGTGAATTCATTTGAACATGGTAATTTCTCAGATCCTAGAATACAAAAGGTAGAAGGAATCTTAGAATTTCCTTAGAAGGAATTTCTTTGCTGTACTGAAGGGGAGCCAATAGCCTGGATGGTGAGGGAAGGTGGGACACTTGTAAGGGATCCTGGTGGCCCTGGCTTCCTGCAAAGGGAGAGGCTTGGGGCTTCTGGCATCTGCAGTCTCATAGGCATGTGTTGGTAGGTGGCCGCAGTAAGGATCTTTGGGCCTTACATTTCCTACCTGTTGGTATTCTTCCCTAGCACATTTTCTTTTGTTCATTCACAAGCATGCACTGAGCATTTCCCATGTATCATGCTTCTGATAGGTGCCGTAAGCCTTTAAAAGATGGAAAAATAACTAGCAGAAGCAAACAGAATGGACTTTGGAGGTCAAAATCACTACCACTTAATAGCCATGTGGCAAACCTAATTTCGCCAGCTTCTATACAGATGTAATGCATACCTTACTGAATGGTTGCATGGATTAGAGATATGTTAATATATGCAAAGCATCTAGTACAATGCCTGGTACAGAGAGACCATCAACCAATGATAGATGGTACTACTGGACTTGCTGTCAGCAGAGCACACTGTCTGCAGAAAGAATCTAACCCCACACCAGGCCCATTGCTCTAGAGCGAATGCACAGAGGAAGTTACCGCCAGTGTTATTTAGGACCTGTGGCTTTAGCATTATCTTCAGAACAGGTAGGAACAAACTTTAAGTAAGAGGGCAAAGTTTTCACAGGGTTTAGGTTTTGAAGAATACATTGGGATTTTCTGGAGGAAGCGAGGAAATGAGATTTGAGGCAGAGGTTCTAATATTTGTAAAACATGAAGGTATGAAAGAGCCTGGTCAGTTTGGCCCAAACTATTACCTTTATTTTATACTCTTGCTTAGAACCCTTAAAGGATTATTATATTTCCATCCAAACAAGGTCAGCTGGCATTTAAGATTCCTTAGTCCACCTCCTTGAAGGGATTTCCCACCTTATCTCAATGCAAATTCTTATATTTCACCATTTCCTGTCCTTTAAAATACCTTGTCACTCTCCATCTCTAGAACTTGCTCAGATAGTTGTACAACTATCTTGCTCAGATAGTTGTCCATGCAGAAATGGCCCCTTGTGAGGGCAAGGAAAAGAAAGAACAGGCCATCAGCTTTGGACCTCAGGTGGCTGAAAGAGAAAATGTATTTGGTGTCTGCCACATCGTTGCATCCTTCAATGACACTTTTGTCCATGTTACTGATCTTTCTGGCAAGGAAACCATCTGCTGTGTGACTGATGGGATGAAGGTGAAGGCTGACAGAGGTATGTTCTCTCCACGTGCTACCATGGTGGCTTCCTAGGATGGGGCCCAGAGGTGCAAGGAGCTGGGCTTCGCTGCTCTTCACATCAAGCTCAGGGCCACAGGAGGAAATCTAACCAAGACCCCTGGACTCAGGGCCCAGTCAGAATTCAGAGAACTTGACTGCTTGGGAATGAAGATCGGATGAACTGAGGATGTCACCCCCATCCCCTCCGACATCATCCACAGGAAGGGGGGTCACCGTGGTTGCCATCTATGAACAGGAGCCCTCACATTACTGTTTTCTGTTAATAGATTGCCTTAGTTCAACTAAAAATTGCCTTTCTACCAGCTGAGTCTGATCTTACTCATGTGCCCTGGCCCAGTCAACCCCATCTCTCCCTTTCCAATTTAGCACACCACATCCTCTCCTTTCTCTGACCGCCCGGAGCACTGAGTCATCCACCACGATCAATCACGTCTGGCTCTGTATCACCTCTTAAATTTTAATTTGTCCATGTCTTATTTTCCATTGAAGTTTTACATTTTCAGATACATTTTACACTTTTTCACATTCCTTTTGGCAACATTCAAGGGTCTTATAAATGCCTGTACGCTTGGTTGTTGATGTAATAAAGTTGATTTTCCTTTGTATTGGGAGCGAAAAAGATTTGGGGGGGAAATATAAAAGATGATAATTTTTATAGAGCTCAATTACCTAGGCTACTCAGTCTAAGAGGCTGCAACTGATCTAATCCATATGAGATATGGGGAGAATGTGGTATGCCACCCTGGCTGGTGGCACAGTGGATAAGGCACCAGCCTGTGAACCCATAGGTTGCTGGTTCAATTCCCCAGCCAGGGCACATAACCAGGTTGCAAACCAGGTCTCCAGTCAGGTCTGTGGCTGGAGGCAGGTGAAAGGCAGCCATACATTGATGTTTCTCTCTCTCTCTGCCTTTCTCCCTTCCCCTCTCTCTAAAAATAATAAATAAAATCTTTTTAAAAAAATTTTATTGTTGTTGTATTACATCCATCCCCTTTTTGCTCCCCTCTGTCCCCATCCCCACCCACCCATTCCCCCCAAAGTCAACCCCACCTGTTGTCCATGTCCATGGTTCCTTTATACTAGGTTCTTGTCTAAACTGCTCCCCTTCCTTGCCTCTGCCTCCCCCCTCCCCCCAACCCCTTTCCCCCTGACCACTGAAGGCCTATTCCTTGTATTCATA
>PVIW01000520.1:0-127912 GCA_004026585.1 Noctilio leporinus
TTTTTGATCCAATCATCCACTGATGGGCACTTAGGCTGTTTCCAGCACTTGGCTATTGTAAATAGTGCTGCTATGGACATAGGTGTACATAGGTTCTTATGAATTGGTGTTTCAGGATTCTTTGGGTATAGTCCAAGTAGTGGAATCTCTGGATCAAAAGGCAGTTTCATTTTTAGTTTTTTAAGGAATAAAACTGATTTTATGAGAGATAGTGTCCAGTTCACATACTGACCCTGCTTTAATACAGCTGCTTCTGTATTTTAAGGTTCATCTCTTGGGAAATCCCAAGTCATATCTATATTAATTCTTTATCTTTGGGTTACGAGCCACTCAAACTAGGAATTTGAATTGAATAAGTAACTTGAATAACTTTACTAAATAAATGAAAGGGAGAAAAAAAGGAATCCACGGGCCTTTTATTTGTTTGTGCATGTGAGTATCCATAGGAGGGACCAGGTCGAGAGCCATGACGATGTAATTAGTTCTGTTCGTCACCACTGGGTTTCTCATGCTGACTCTGCCTCTATTTGCTATATAAGTTTTTCTCTTATATAACCACTGCCCGTTGCTGCAGCAATATGTCAACATCTTGCACCTATTGTGTTTTTATCTAGCACTATTAAAAATCGGAAAATAGAATTTTGGGGTAGATTCAGGAAAAAAGTCACTGATTCTGCTGTTCTAAACACTGTTGCAAGAACTATTTGCTACAGTTTGGACCAGGAGAAACTAGTCTTCCCCACATTGTATGAACTAGGGTTCAAACTAGGAGTATATCTTTTATGGAACTAATAAGAAAATAGTGTGATATTTTATTTTGAAGTATTTATTACCATAATTTTTATTGGTATGCTTCACTAAGGTTATGGTATGCTTTTATTTTATTTTTAAGTATATTTTATTGATTGTGCTATTACAGTGTCCCAGTTTTATTCGCTTTGCTTCCCTCTGCCTGGCACCTTCTTCCCTCCAGCTATTCCCCTCTTAGCTGTGCATATAAATTCTTTGGCTTCTCCATTTCCTTTACTATTTTTTTAAAAGATTTTATTCATTATTTTTAGAGAAAAGGGCAAGAAGGGAGGAAGAAAGGAAGAGAAACATCAATGTTTGGTTGTCTTTCACCTGCCTCCAGCTGGGGACCTGGCTGGAGACCTGGCTTGCAACCTGGTTACGTACCCTGACTAGGAATTGAACCAGTGACCTTTGGGTTCACAGGCTGGCCCCAATCCACAGAGCCACCACCAGCCAGGGTCCTTTACTATTCTGAACATCCCCCAGTCTATTTTGTACCTACCAATTATGCTTCTTAATTCTTGCACCTTCACCCCACTCTCCCCCTTCTCCCTCCCTTCTGATAACCTTCCACATGTCTCCATAGCTGTTTTTGGTTCCTGTTCTAGTTATTTGCTTGGTTTATTTCTGGTTCTGCTTTTGTTTTTAGATTCAGTTGTTGATACTTGTAAGTTTGTAATCATTTTACTGTTTATAGTTTTAATGTTTTTCTTAAATGTGTCCCTTTAACATTTCATATAAAAGGGCTTGGTGATGATGAACTCCTTTAGCTTTACCTTGTCTGGGAAGCACTCCATCTGCCCTTCCATTCTAAATGTTAGTTTTGCTAACATTTGGGTATATGTCTTTGCATTTCATCACTTTGTATACTTCTTGCCATAAAATTTGTAAGAGTATAGTAACATATGTATGTATGGCAACATATCTATAAATATTATACATTAAATGGACATACATTTTGATCTAAATATATAATTTTACATTTTCATACAAATAAATACAACTAGCAGTGATGGTTGTATTATCTTATAAAATGAATAGGAATAAGTTCATAATATGTGTTGAATTAAGATGGAGCATAAACATTGCTATTTTTATATGTCAGACATGTTTGAAAAATATTTTAACCCATATAGATGTTTTTGTTAATTTTTTAATGCATTCATACTAAAGCCTCAATAATAGCTAAAAATAGAGCCCTGGCGGGTGGCTCAGTGGATAAGTGCTGGCCTGTGAACTCAAAGGTCACTGGTTCAATTCCCAGTCAAGTCAATTCCTAGTCAGGGTACGTAACTAGGTTGCAAGCCAGGTCTCCAGCCGGATCCCTACCTGGAGACAGGTGAAAGACAACCAAACATTGATGTTTCTCTCTCTTTCTTCCTCCCTCCCTGCCCTTCTCTCTAAAAAATAATGAATAAGGAAAGAAAAGTAACCAACTAAATAAATAAAATAAAAATACATTGTTATGTTAACTATGTAAATGTCTTGGAGTTACAAAATATGATATTTAACTTTTTAATTATTTTATTGCATTTTCCAGTAAATACATATTATTTTAAATAAAGAATGTGGGAACATTTTAATTCAACATACACACAACTAATTTTAACATCAGTTAGCCTAAATTTTATTTTCAAAATATTTTTAGGGATTGTGCACTACAAATGGAAGTAAATAGTATTAATGTCTTAATTTTTCTAACATATTATGGGAGGATCCTTTCAAACAAACTATGCCATATATAGTTAATGTTCCTGATGTCCTATGTCACATTGCCCTTAGCTGACATCTGATTCCACCATTGATGCACAGTACTATGCATGCTTACTGCTCCCCATATTAAGAACCTACTATACTATATTTTTATGCGTTTCCATTTGTGAGGCTTCTCTCAAATTCTTACAAGGCAGACAGATGCTACCTAGGCTTGTGGGGTATGTCATATCTCATGATCAATCCACAGCCACTATGTGACAGAAGTTGCTAAGTAAACATCACAGTCTCTTAAAGAGGATTTTCAGCAGGCATTGTACACAGTTCCTGAGTGGGCTCTCGGTGGGTCTGACAGCCATTGCCCTGTAATCAGATCAATGACAAACGATGGGCTGACTTTTTATCCTTCTTTGTCTCTCCTCTGCCCCTTCATTTCTATCTTACATCACTTTCCAAATTAAAAATATGTATTTTTGATTCAAATCCTTGTTAATGTTTCTGCTTTGGCTAAACTCAATCTAATATACTTAACATTGAAAGCAGACCTAGATAACAAATCCTTAGAAAGATACTCCATGATTGATCATTCAATATACTGATATCAACAAGAACTCCATTTTTGTTATACATATCAGTGACAACACAATGTACTGCAAGGTCATCACTACTAAGAATTTCACATTCTATTAAGGTGATTAAGTTCAAGTGAAAACTGGGTTAAGCAGCAACCCTGGCACATGGTCAGTAAGATTTGGTAATAATAGAAGAATTTTAACATTGGCCTGAAAGAAATGTGAAATGACAGATTCACATTGGGCAATTATCAACTAAGAGTACAGTGTAATCTCCAATAATGGCAGTTTAGAAAGTCCTTATCTTCTAAGACAACCAGACACATAATGTTAGAAATTAGACCCAGGACTTAATCATAACAATAACAAAAGCAAACAGGTAACTAAATTTACAATATTAAGCATCACCTATTCTAGAGTCAATGTACTGATATGGAAAGCATGGAAACCTAATCTTTGAGATGGAAAATCTGTGAAGATGCATTAGACAATCTCACAACCCCGGATTCTAAAACTTCTGATCCAGCAAAAACAGCTGTCTACTTGTCTGGAGACAATACAGGCCCCACTGGGATGGATTCTCCTAGATAATGGTTGAATTTCTCAAGATCTTCCCCAGCTTACTTTATCACACCAGTAACTGTGGGCAGGTATGAGCATAAACTGATAGGCGATTCTGTTTTGTTCTAGGAGAACACACCTTATTCCCCGAAAGACTTGCTAGACCAAGTATAATACATACTGAAAAGAATGATAGAAAATGTGTGAACATATATATTAAGTATGTTGAAACAGGGAGCAGATTATAAAGCTAGAGAAGAAGAAGTTAATGGGCAGATAGTCATGGGAGCCCCTTCATATGCCTCAGGATTTAATGTTCTATCCATGATACTACACATGCTACATAGAGCCAGCTCTGTGGTGCTCTGTGAGTTTGGTCCCCTGGCAGTTGTACTGTCATACCCTGGTGAACTGATAGGGAAATGACCGCACTCCTTTGTTAAAGTATTTAGAAGGCTCAGAGAATTGAGCTTAAGAATCCCAGAGAACACACACCTCATATATGGCAAAATACTTCTTGAAACATGACATTTGTTTATATTTTTCCTCAAAGAGGCTACACCTCTGAACCCTCCAAGATGTTTTAAGATGTTGTCTGTCCTTTACATTATTACTTTTATTTTTTGTCTTAGAAAATATTATTTGTAAGTCAAAATCTCAAGTATCTTTTTCTTTTTAATAATTTTTTCTTTAAGATTTTATTTCATTATTTCTAGAAAGAGGGGAAGGGAGAGAGGCAGAGATGTATGGTTGCCTTTCACCTGACTCCAGCCACAGATCTGACTGGAGACCTGGTTTGCAACCTTGTTATGTGCCCTGACCGGGGAATCGAACCTGCAACCTTTGGGTTCTCAGGCCGGCGCCTTACCCACTGTGCTACCAGCCAGGTCTCTAATATCTTTTATTATTTAAAATTGTTAGATAATTTTTACTGGGGAAACAAATAACAAACATGATTATAGGGAGGAGAGATATTTTTTATGAGCCATTGAGAATTCTGAATACCTCTTTAGATTTCAAAGCAACATTCTTTTTCTTAAATCAAGAACCCTTAGAAGAATAAAAAAGTGCCTTAGGGAAAATCAAGATCTAATATATGGGCACTCAGCCCTATCAAATGTTCTCTGTTAAAAAATATGGAATTGAAATGAGCAGAATCATCAAGGTTCATAGCAGAGGCCATTAAGAAGATGAGTAACAACCACAGTGTTCAGATGGCAGTCACCCATAGGCTTTTGCAAACCAGAAATCATTGAGACATACTCAAACTCCAGAAGAGAAATTGGAAGTTTAGAATAAAGTTGATCTGGAGTCTAGGTTCAACAAATAAAAATAATTTAGGAGCCCTGGCTGGTGGCTCAGCAGATAGGTGCCAGCCTGCGAACCCAAAGGTCGCTGGTTCGATTCCCCAGCCAGGGCACATAACCAGGTTGCAAACTAGGTCTCCAGCCAGGTCTGTAGCTGGAGGCAGGTGAAAGGCAACCAAACATTGATGTTGCTCTCCCTGGCTGCCTCTCTCCTTCCCTCTCTCTCTGGAAATAATAAATAAAATCTTAAAAAAATAAAATAAAATAATAATTTAGAAAGATTATCTTGAATGTTTTTTGGCCACACTTATTTTATTTTACTTGTGGTATGAATACCTATTTATTCACTTACAGTTTTGTTATACATTGTTTTATATTAGTATTCTTTTTTTATAAAGATTTTATTTATTAGTTTTAGGGAGAGGGGAAGGGAGAGAGGCAGAGGAGAGAAGCATCATGGCCTCCATCTACAGACTTGGCTGGAGACCTGGCTTGCAACCTGGTTATGTGCCCTGGCCGGGAATCGAACCAGTGACCTTTGGGTTCGCAGGCCAGCACTTTATCCACTGTGCCACCATCCAGGGGATGTTAGTATTCTAACTCTCTATGTCTGCATTCACACTGGAACAGTTAAACAACGTATCTAGCCCTCAACAAATGCTAGCTACAATTAATAAAGTATTATTATTATATTGTGTTTCTGTGAACAATTCTGAAAAGAAATACACACACAAAAACGAAAACATAAATGTGAATGCCTGTGCTTTTCCTATAATCCTATAATTACATAAATTTGAAAAAACCTCATTAAAACCAAACCAATAAACCAGAATTATAGACCCATATTTTACTGGCATTGTAGAAAATAAAACCAAGTACTAATGACATGGGCTTAAAAAGTGCAATGGGGCCATTATAACGTAAATCTATGGTCACCATTTTTATATTTTATTGGAAATATATGTGATCATCATGATATTATATTTTATTCTCAAGGAAAAAATTGGTTTTGATATTCCATGGTTTTTCCTCATGGTTTTCCTCTTCTTGTTGTTACAGATTTTATGATCTGCTGTTTTCAATCTGTTTTCCTTCCTGCCTGAATTCCTGAAGCCAACCTACTGACCTACAAACCTTATTAAACTGCATGTATCTTTTAAGCATAAACCCAACAATTTTGCTGACATGTTATCTTTCAGAAGCGTTAATTACTGTTAGCTAATTTAAGAAACAGCTCTCACCAACAGTGTTTGCTTTTGCATTTTTTTTAACTGCAAAGTTTAGATGGCTGATAAGTGTCCCAACAGAAATTCACACTATCAGCACCAATTTAATGCTCTTACAAAGGAGCCAGAAAGATAAGCAAGAAACATTCCCTGGTTCCACTTCTCCATTTGTTGTTACATGACTCATGTTCAAATATACTTGTATTATTTTAGATATTTGACACCTGCCTGTATAAAAGCAACATGAGGCATCATCCAGATTCTTATATCTAACTTCATTTCAGGAATTTGAAACATTTAAAATGGCTTCTTGAGGATTTCCATTAAGGCAGTTTCACCCAATGATGAAAATGCACTGCTCTGATTTTTGAAACTTGTGGTGAGGTGAAGGGACAATGACATCTCTAAGGCTAGTGCCAATACACAACCATCTGCTAATGTTTGAACTTCTGATTTACTAAACAGTATTCACTGGACAACAATCTAATTTCCTAGTATATCCATACTAAACTGCATGCAGTTGATACTTTGTTCAAGGAGTGATTGTGCATTTTAATTATTTCTGTCCATTCTGGTTTTCATTGTTTACTTAGTTGTTATTTATACACTCATGCATACTTATTTATATGTATTTACATCCATTGCCAGTTGAGTAGGAACATTTTTAATGGGGAAAGTTAGTACCGGAGGTAGATTTCTCCCATAAAGTAGATCTGGTGAGAGTTTTGGAGGCTCAAACAACTGGTTATAAAATATAATGAGTAGGATTTACTTTTATACATGCTATTGAACACCACTGCTATAAATGTTAACTCTGAAAGTTTACAGAAGTAGGATAAATATTTATGTGCTGACTCTATTACATTAGGGACATTGATTCTAAACTGTTAAACATTTAAATGCTCCAAGTGTTTAAACTGAGGACTCTTTATTATGCTTTTATTGTACTTTAGTGATAACAGATATGCTTTAAATAAGTGAGAAAAATTTGAGAAAACTGCATGACTGAGTTCATAGAGCAGAGTATTTTGCACAAATAAATATATACTAGTGTTGACCGCTTCTTTATACATATTATAATATTTTAATTCTATTTTTTTTTTGATTTATAGAATGTATAACATTTCTAAACTGAGTTAAAACTACTTATGTGCACTAACAAAGTATAATACTCATTCTTATTCCACTGCTCCCCCATGGGGTTTTATTAGGCAACCAAAGAGGGGAACCACTGCTTTAAAGACAGACTAAAACAAGACAAAAAATCTAGCCAGCAACTTTATTAAGTTGTTTTATTAGCTCTAACAGTTTTTTTGTGAGAGTCTTCAGGATTTTCTATATATAATATCATGTCATCTACAAATAATAAATTTTACTTATCTGTCTGATTTTGATGCCTTTTGTTTGTTTATCTTTACTACCCAATTGCTCTGGTTAGGACCACCGATACAATATTGAATAGAAATGGTAAATGTGGGCATCTTTGACTTGTTTTTGATCTTAAATAAAAAGTTATCATCTTTTCAATCCTGAGTATGATGGTGGCTATGGGTTTGTCATATAAAGTTAAAATAAGTCCCTCTATGCTCATTTTTTAGAGTTTTATCATAAATAGATATTATGCTTTGCCTATTCTTTTTCTGTATTTGTTGATATGATTATATGAGACTTATATACTTCATTTTGTTAACGTGGTGTATCATATTGACTGATTTGTAGTTGTTGAGCCATCCTTGCATTCATGGTATAAGTTCTAATTAATCATGATATATATAGCCCTTTTTTGTATTGCTGACTTCAGTTTGCTAACATTTTATTTATTTATTTATTTAAAGATTTTATTTATTATTTTTAGAGAGGAGAAGGAAGAGAGGCAGAAAGGGAGAGAGACATCAATTTATGGTTGCCTTTCACCTGCCTCCAGCTACGGACCTGGCTGCAGACCTGGCTTGCAACCTGGTTATGTGCCCTGGCTGGGAATTGAACCAGCCACCTTTGTATTCTCAGGCTGGTGCCTTATTCACTGTGCCACCAGCCAGGGCCCAGTTTGCTAATATTTTATTGATGACTTCTGCATTTGTTTATCAGTGATATTGGAATGTCATTTTCTCATGATGCCCTTGTCTGGTTTTGGAATCAATATAATGCAGGCCTCATGTAATGAGTTAAGAGTGTTCCCTCTTTTTTAGAAGAGTTTAAGAAGGATTGGATGAATTATTCTTTGAGTCTTTGATAGACCTCAGTAGTGAAGTCATCTAGTCTTGACTTCTATAATTGGGGTGGGTGGTTGATTACTAATTCAATCTTTTTACTAGTAATCTGTCCATTCAAATCTTCTATTTCACCATGATTCAGTCTTGTTAGATTATGTGTCTCTGGGAATTTATATATTTCTTTTGGTCAAACTTTTCATAACATTCTGAGTTACAATGTAGGACTTCTGTTGCATCTCATTTATTTAAAGCATGTCTGTTATTACTAAAGTACAATAAAAGCATAATAAAGAGTCCTCATGTTAAACACTTGGAGTATTTAAATGTTTAACAGTTTAGAATCAATGTCCCTAATGTAATAGAGTCAGCACATAAATATTTATCCTACTTCTGTAAACTTTTAAGGTTAACATATATAGCAGTGGTGTTCAATAGCACTAGCATGTATAAAAGTAAAACCTACACAGTGTTTCCCATCTTTGGCTGCCTAATGATGTACCTTTACAGTATGGAACAAATAATAATGTTATAATATCTTAAAATATTATTTCCATGCAACAAAGTAGTTTTTAATAGGATGAAAAAAATAAGCAAAATTGAGCTGCTATCCTAAGAAAACAAAATGACAGCTGTATTTTTGAAAACATACAGTATCGGTCATGATTAAGGCAGAAAACACAATTATCTCCATTTCCATTTATTTCTTTTTTAGCTCTAAGTTTATTTTGTCTGAATATTAACAAATGGCGGCAAAGATAAGGCAGGAATTTATTAAAGTGAATGGAAGTTTTATATATATAGGAATGTCAGACTAGAACACATAACTCAAAGGCAATTGGCAAATGCATTTTTATAATCATTTTCACTTACTTTTAGAGCAGGAATGATGGAATGTTTTTAATTGCTTTTTAGTGCAGAATTTCTCTGAGATAATAGACTTTAATTATAATATTCTTGAGTATAAAAGAGAATGGCCCTCACAACATCCTGATATAGCAGTCAAGACACAGCAGGTGGGTAAGGAGCACTACAACATGCCAGCAAGAAACAACACTCCTGTGACCACGAAAGCACACGAAAAGTTAGGAATAAGATAAACACAATAATTGTGGGAGTGTAGCAGTTTCAATGGTGTTAATTAGCTGTATCCATGCTTAAATGATCCAGCAATTATGTCACAGCATTCTTTTTTAACCAGTTGTGAAAACGCTGCCATGATGCCCCTGGTAGAAGTAAAATGGTATATGCTATGTGCCACCAACTCAGAAACCGTTATGGTACTATCCACTTGATACTAAAAGTATCAAAATTTATATTTATTTGCTTTCATTAAAAGTATAGTTGGGACATTATCACTAGTCTTTGAAGGGTTAATCTCACCACTTTCATATTTTTTTCTGCCTGAAATTATCTAGTAACAATATATTTTTTTTCAAATTAAGACACATACTTTCTATAGGCAATCCACTTTTCTCAATTTTATATTTTAGTATATTAATTTTAGAGAGAGAGAGAAAGGGAGAGATTACTTTGTTATTTTATTTGTTGATGCATTCATTTGTTGTTTCTTGTATGGCTAAGTGCTCTGACCAGGAATTGAACATATAACCTTTGAATAACAGTACAATGCTCTAACCAACTGAACTAGCTGGTTGGAGATTACATACAATCCACTTTAACTCTGATCTTGATGATCTCTTCAGTATCAGTGATGACCCAAATGCATATCTCTAGGGAATTATGATACTTTATATCTTACCAAAAAAAAGACAATGTAATAAGTGAATAAAAGTTAGCTATTATGTTGAATAGTGCATGCATACATGCAACTCATTATTTTGTATAATCTTTCAACAATTTGGTGATGAACATTTGCCTTCAGGGTATACATACAAATAACATTAATCTATTTATCTATATCAACATTAAAATAGAGTAAAATAACAATATCAACTACATTACATTGCTTTACGTGTCTAAAAATTAGCCTATATTGCTATTAAGCTATTCTAAAGAGGATTAAAGTAAAACCATAATAGGAATCATGCCATTCTAATTCTAAATCATTTTAAAACAAAATCAGCCTTTTGCTTGATGTTTGTTTTTTTCTTACTATTGCCATCAATAATTCATCTGCTGTGAAAGGGATGCTATTAGTCACCTCTGAAAAGTGGCCTTTCATGCAGTCTGATGACGTTTTTACAGAATTGTCAAGGCCCATTTCTTTCTTCCTTTGTAAAGCTGACCACTTTCTTAAACTTTAATGCCTACCGTTTACAGAAAACAATAGTAGCTAACAGCACAGCTTTTATTTGTTTCTTTCCCTTTTAGGATGAATGATTTTAAATGTTTTAATTTTTGTTTCTTCCCTTTTTTTCCCCCCTGGATTCCCAAAGTGCCAGGAGTGAATAATCAATTTATCTTCCAGTTTAATGAGAGAATAAAGGGTTCTCTCTTTTTTATTCCCTTGATCTCAGAAAACTATCCTGGACTGAATGGACAATGCCAGTCTATGACTTGATATGTTCTGGTCAGCAAGCGTGATGATTGAACACGCTTTTCAAACCTTCACTCTAATTTATTTTTCTTTTCTCCTCTCATAGTGTAGGACTCTGAACAGGCTCAGAAGACTACTAGGTGATAAGAAACTAGGCTTTCATAGTGTTTCTGTGTTATAATGCAATTAGCACAGATCCAAGGGTTTGGATTCATCTGGTCTTATCATGGAATTTAGCTGATACATTGAAATAAAAATTGTAGTCATCGATTTACCAGAAAGAGCTCAGACTACACACTTCTATAATTTCCTAGAAGAAAATGGCACAGGATTGTTTGGATAAAATAAGCGGAACAGGAAATAGTTTGTGGTTTTCCTTCTCTTATCCTAGCCAGGGGCATTTTAGCGCAAAAGATCAGCTGTAATCCTGAAAACTTCTGTAGTGAAATAGTGAAATAGTGAAATTCATTTAAAATGTGGAACTAAAAATCATATTAAAATAAGAGTCTATGTGGTTTTCTTGAGTTATCAGCATGTGGAAAGAACAAAGGTTTTTGAAGTGTTAATGTGAAATAAAAAATGAAATAATGAAAATAAGATATAAAACCAATGCATTTTCGTAAAGGAGTCAAACTGTCTATTTGGAAATTGAGGGCAATTTTAATATCTTACTGCTCCTTTGATATACATTAGGGAAAACAAAACCAAAGAGGATCGAAATAGTAAGAACACTTAAAATCACTGCCTTTCTTTCATCTCAAAATTTGTTGCAACTTTTGCAAAACATCCCTGCCTCTTGGACCAAGGGTTTCACTTCAAGTATTTAGTTGGCAAATGTGAGAAAGGATCAAGAATATGTGTGGTGTGGGGATACCAACATTGTTTAGTATGAGTCTGTGTGTATTTGTGAATATTATCTTTTTTTTTTTAAGATTTTATTTATTATTTCCAGAGAGAGGGGAAGGGAGAGAGGCAGAGAGGGAGAGAGACATCCATGTATGGTTGCCTTTCGCCTGCCTCCAGCTATGACCTGGCTGGAGACCTGGCTTGCCACCTGGTTATGTGCCCTGGCTGGGAATCGAACCAGTGACCTTTGGGTTCACAGGAAGGCTCCTTATCCACTGTGCCACCAGCCAGAGCTATCTCATTTTTTGAAAAAACTAAAACTTAGTTGTGGAAATAATGTTACCTTTCTCTTTGCACATTAAAGTATCCATCTGGCACATATGTGGTTGGGGAGTTAAACATAAAATAGGAAAAAAAGTTTCATTGCTTGTATGGTGGCACTACTAGTATATAATACTTTAAAGGAAGAATTTGAGGAGGAGATTTAGGAATAGAATATATGTAGCAGACAAATCTGTAGAAAAGGGACTAAACTCAATACCTGGCAAATCAAGAACACTTAAAAATTGTTTTTTTACCATCATGATAGAAAATGGTCTAAGAAAATATTTGATTTATACATTTAGTAGGAATTTCAAACACAGCCAGTATATTCACAAGGATGAAATAAAAATGAAATATTTTAGAACAGTTGAAAAGGTACATGATAGGCAATCATTCAAAATACACCAGGAGAATCTCTGCATCTTGAGGTATATATGGAATAGTTACTTTGTTCTGGGTAGATCTAATCTTGAAACGTTCATTGATTACAGTGATCTACTAGAAAAAAAGAATTGAGGTATTGATGTTTATAGAGTTTATTATAAAAAATAACAAGAATCATTGTTCTTTTTGTGACATGATGGAAAGAAATCACAATTGGACTTCTTTTTATGGAAGACATTTAGAAAGACATGTGAGAGGTAAAAGGATGTTGAATAGAAGTGTCACTTGAAAGAAAATCAATTATGTTGAAGGAGGTATAATTGACAATGGTTTAGCTTATAGCAAAGGGAAAGCAACAGAAATCCATAGGACATTGTAGAGTTTAATCTTGGGGTAAAAAGAGTTCCAAAAGAGAAGGAGTTAAGGACTCTGTGATATGGCTTCATTATTTCAGTCAAAAGAATGATTATTTGGTTTGTTGTCAATTTAATAAAATAAAGAACATCTAATATCCAATGATGTAAACAATAAAAGCAGAAACATTTTCTAAGAAATGTTAGAAAAATAATACCGATACAAACATATATTTATAAAAGATAAAACAAAGATTAATAATTATAAATTATTAAGTTGAGTATTGTGAATACAAATATATACACTATTTTTTCACTATATCTGGGGAGGAACCAAAAATACTGAAGGATCTGCCACATTTATAGACATTTATTAACAAGTGTACCCAAAACTGGCCTGCAATCTCTTCTTTATTCTTGGTGAAAATATATCTCTCTGTCCTTTAAGATATTCTGGGGGGGAAAAAAAGGAAAAGACAAAATAACTTCAAGTCATTTAATTGGAAATATGTTTCCATATTGATTGTACGCACAGGGATTGGTGCACCATCTTTCAGAGATGAGACTGTTTTGTGACCAAATTGAAAGTATAACTCTTTAAAGCTAACCACAGAAGCCCTCTGGATTCACATATCTTTTTGTAAGGGCAGCGAACATACCTAAAATACTATCTCAACCAGTCCATATATTCTTGCTCTCACCAATTTCACTAAAGAAAACCAGATCTGAATTTAATTTTGCAAATCATAAAATCAATGGAGTTGATCATATAAAAGATATATGACACTCTCCTATAGCCACCTCCCAAAAAGTGACTTTTTAAATAAAAACCAGCTGATCATCCTTGGAGTATGAATTCCTGAATAAGAAAAATAACTCTGCTAGGTTGTAGATCAAATCTATACATAATGCCACATTGCCTGGGCTGTAGAATTCTAAATTACTGATGTCCTAACATTGAAACATGAGTTCTAGGGTGCTACTGGTTACTATTGACTTGTTTCTTCTATTGACCATTTAACTGAATAAGTATAATTAATCATGTCATTTCTTATTTGTGTTTTTTTCCCCAAGCCTACCTGCATGAATTGCTGCTTAAAAGGAAACCCCAGTAGTCAGGGCACTATATTAGAAAAATAATGAATGTTTGCCAACCTAGTGTCCTGTTTGATTTCCTCTGACCTGAATTTGGGGGTACTCCTCTTTCCTTTACCTAACTCCAGATGGTTAAGTCTGAAAATAATGCAATTTAACAATGTACCCTACAATGTTTTGTAGAATAAGATGACCATCGCATTTACAACAACCTTCTTTACAAAGACATTTATTTCTGTGAGTCAGTATTTGTTATAAAGTTCCTTTCTTATTAATAGTTTCAAATTTTATACCCTGGATAGAAAACTTCCTACTGTTCAGTTCTAAAACCAGATTTCTGGTTGCTTTTATTGTAGAATGGTATTTGGCAACCACATTATAAGATTTGAGTATGTTCATTATTATACATTCATCACTATAACTATACCTACTCAGATAAGAAATTCATGTTTCAGAACTAAAAAAGTATACTAATAAATATATTATCAATTCTTTATCTATCTGTATGGTCATATATGTAAACATAATGTTTGTGTGTATGTAGGAGAAAAGCTTCCTCTATACTTCAGGATTCTTCTTCCTGATTTAACAATTGCATTAACATAAGACAGATTAATGGGAGAAAAATAAATATAGCTTCATACATACAGGTATCCCAGAGGTATAAGGCTCCCCAACATTCAGGCAATTTAGGTTTATATGCCAACTTGAGCTCAGGAGAAAGGAGTAGAGGCGAATGACTGCCAAAGGAAAGAAAATACTCACAGGAAAATGGGAAGAGCAAGTGCTTAGCAAACAAATGTTTGCCATGCCATGAAAAGACACAGGCACACAGAAAGGGAAATGAACAAACAGGCCTTGTGTACATCTGCCTTCTGATTCAACTCCTTAGCTTCTTATGCTTGATGTCTGATTCTTTTTGCAACCTTCCTTTATCAATATCTAGCTACCCGTGCCAACACTACCACCACCCATGAATTAGGAGATTTTTCAGCACAGCTGGTAAGAACATTGTTTGGACATTGTTTATTTTAAAACTTTGAGTGATCACTTGCAAAAACATTCAAGTAAAACGACGAGGAAAAATATATGTATTAATGATTATAAACAAAATGACATGGATAAATTGTCTCCAGAAGGCACACACAGCTGTTTGTTCCCAGTCAGTATAGTCAACTGTCACCCTTGACACCCAGAATCCCTGCCGAGTTGCATGGTGTTGGCAATTCTACCCCCTGCATCCAGGCTCAAGGGGAACAACACAAGCTTTCAATGCTCTCATCAAAGCCACTTCTAGGCTCTCTAGGAGACAAATTGAGTTGATTATTTTCATTGCTAAAATGCAAATACTATTGCACTAAAAATTAAAGGTATGCAGTACATGGATTGTATTCAGTGTTAGCATTTCAATGTACTCTTGTAGAAAACTCCACACAATGCTTTTAAATTATAGGAAGTTATATCATTAAACTTAGCATAGAAATATTATGCAAAATAAGTTTGTTAGGTAAATAGAGACAACTCTTTTTATTTTTTATTTTTTTAAAGATTTTATTTCATTATTTTTAGAAAGAGGGGAAGGGAGAGAGGCAGAGAGGGAGAGAGACATCAATGTATGGTTGATTTTCACCTGCCTCCAGCCACAGACCTGACTGGAGACCTGGCTTGCAACCTGGTTATGTGCCCTGGCTGGGGAATCGAACCTGCGGCCTTTGGGTTCGTAGGCCTGCACCTTACCCACTGTGCTACCAGCCAGGGCCCTCTTTTTCTTTTTCAGAGAGTAAAATACCTTTACAAGTGGACTTTTCCTCTGTGATGTAAATTTGCCTTAAGGAAGGGTAACTTCGGCTCTGTTTCCAGATCTTCTCTTCCAAACAAGTCAGCTCAAAATACTCCTTGTGCCTAAGAAGCATGTGTTGGGGTGCTGTGTTCTGCTTTCCTTCATGATATGAACACTAGGAAATCCTTCCAGGTTTTCATTATTTAGACTGGTTAATGTCCTAAACTCTTGAAAAATGATGGGTGTTCTTTGAGAAGAACCTGTTCAAGTTACACACACACACACACACACACACACACACACACATACTCCAGTGTGGTGATTACAGAGGAAAGGGATGGGTGGAGGTGGAAAAAGGTATGAGGGATAGATATATGGTGATGAAAATATAAAATTCTTCTTTAGTTTTACAAAAAACATGCTCATATATGCTTATAAATTACTTACTTTAAACTTAATTTTGAGAACTTATCATTTTGTTTCCCCAAAAAGTGTAATATCAATAAATACCTAAAATCATTTTCTTGCATTTAAAGATCAGTTCCTGGTGGAAAGACCCATCTGTACACTGTGAGTGGCAGTTGCTAATGACAGAGTCCTGGCCACAGGGGATGTCCCTACATGTGCACCTACCTACTCCCTGGCCTTAGGTACTTCTCCTCATTTTGTTGTCATCAGCAACAATGCATACAATCCAATATTTCAGTTTAAAATTTACCCTGGCTAGTGTGGCTCAGTGGATTGGTGCCAGCCTATGAACCCAAAGGATGCTGGTTCAAATTCTCAATCAGGGCACATAACCAGGTTGCAAGCCAGGTCTCCAGCCAGGTCCATAGCTGGAGGCAGGTGAAAGGCAACCCTACATTGATGTCTCTCTCCCTTTCTTCCTCCTTCCCTGCCCTTTTCTCTGAAAATAATAAATGAAATATTTAAAAATAAAATAAAATAAAATTTAGAATATCAAACACAACCATCTTTAATCTGTAATTTGGATCTCTCTTCTATTTCTCTGTGGAATAACAATGTGTCAGAGTAAATCCATATAATTACACTGTATATTATATGTCACAAGAAACACCTTTAATGGTGGGAAGAATAAGTTTGTATTTATACCTGTCCTTGTCAGTCATTCTCTGTCTCTCTGATTCTTTCTGTCTGTCTGTCTGTCTGTCTGTCTCTCTTATTATCAAGTCCTTGTCTAAAGAAAATGTTCACGGGCTTTTTAATGGGTGTTTCATTCATTTTTTAAAAGATTTTATTTATTATTTTTTCAGTATGAGGGGAAGGGAGAGAGGTGGAGAGGGAGAGAAATGTCAATGTATGGTTGCCTTTCACCTGCCTCCAGCTACAGATCTGGCTGGAGACCTGGCTTACAACCTGGTTATGTGCCCTGGCTGGGAATCAAACCAGCAACTTTTGGGTTCACAGGCTGGTGCCTTATCCACTATGCCACCAGCCAGGGCTGGGTGTTTTATTCTTAATATTTGAAACTGTCATTTAAAATGCCTGAAGATTTGCCTTGACTAATTAACATAGTTATCAAAATTATTGCCCTTTTTTTTTTTAAAGATTTTATTTCATTATTTCTAGAAAGAAGAGAAGGGAGAGAGGTAGAGAGGGAGAGAGATATCAATGTATGGTTGCCTTTCACCTGCCTCCAGCCGCAGACCTGACTGGAGACCTGGTTTGTAACCTGGTTATGTGCCCTAGCTGGGGAATCAAACCTGCGACCTTTGGGTTCGTAGGCCGTATTGCCCTTATTTTTGATGATTGGTTAGATAGGCAAGTAGATACAAAAATGTGAAGTACAACTCAGAACCCGTTTTCCTAGTATTTTAATCAACAATTATTTGAAATATCCTCAAACACTTTCAATATTGTATTTTCCAGATCAGAGTCTCTAAGTTGACCTTTGTGCTGTTGCATAGCATATATTTGTAAAGAGAAAGAAATGTAGCTACTATTGGAAAGAATAACTAACATACACTCACACAGCAAAGAGACAGCCACCACAGTGCCTAACCCATGAGAAAACCCACATGACATTAAAAAATCACCATTTATTTGCAAAACTACAAGTGACCATAAAATCTATGAATTAAGACAATTTAAAAGTGATGTTGTTTATTTAATGATATTTTTGCTCCATTGAATATGGACTCGGATCTGCAAAATTGTGGAAATACACGTGCTATTAAATTTCCAAGGTCATGTAAAAATATATTTGTTTATTCCAGCTCTAACTATAGAAGCAACATATAACAAACTGCTTGCTGTACATTTTCCAGGTTAACCCAGTGGAACAGTGTGCCTCAAATGTAAAATTTTGGCTTTCCATGAATTTCTGAATTGTTTCATGTTTGAATACCCATTTTAGGAAGATAAGGTCGTTTATCTTCCTAATATAAATAAGGAAATTAAACCTGTATCTTAAAAGAATTCAGTAGGGAGCAGTCATTGTGTAGTATTCTTTGTCTTATTGAAATAGTGGCATGGGCCTCAATGGCCACACTTGGGTTCCCTGCTGCCATTATAAATGGTTGTGAAGCCATTAGCATAGTGGAAATAGCTCTAGGACTGACATTTCATTATAATAGGGGAGCCGGTATTCCAACAAATACAACAAAACGAAATGTTTTCACTCTGTTCCCCACTCCTTCTATTAAGGCTCTCAAGGGGGGTAAGAAGTAAGATGCAGATTAGGTTAATTTAGGACAATTTCATTCTAATTGTAATTTTAAAGCTATATCATATATAATTACATCTAAGTACCTCAGGGTTCAGACTTAATGTTCTCCAGCATTATGATATTGGTCAAAGGTCCAAAATATTTTAGGGTTTTAAGTAAAAAATAAAATTCAAACCAATATTTTTATTCTTATGTACACTTTCACTTACCTCAGAGTACATATGTGAACATTAAAATTAATTTGTTGATAAATTAAGAAAATAACATTTATCCTTAATCAAGGGTCAGTTTCTATAGTTATCTGACTTCACAAGCTGCCTCTCTAAAATAACTAATTATTCATATACTTCTCTAAGCGTGAGTGAACCTGCCTTCTCATCTTTTGTCCATGTAATGTTGCTTTAGTAAATGTACTATTTCACACACGATGCTGCAATGAGTAGGAAGATACTGCATCTTTTTTTCTTCTGAATGTCAGGAATTGAAGGTTCCATACTATGGAAAGCATAAATTATTTTCTTGGTTTTATTTTGCAGCCAGTTCATGAAATTATAGGTTATCTTTATTAACTTTTATAAAGTAAATGTGCAGTAAACTTATTAATATGGTCCATAGAAATCCCCTAAATTATTTTAAAACTAACAATCTCAGTTACTATTGGTTTGATAAGTGTGAAAAATAAAGTGCAAATATAAATTAAAATTAAAGTTATAAGACCTTTTTAAAAAATAAAATAATTACTTGATTTATTATATTCCAATTACACTCTATATATCAGAATCATTTATTACAGCTATCAATAATAAACAGATTTGTTCTATTAATCTTTGCAGCTTAAGAGTGAGAAGGAAAATTTTGTTTAAAAAGGATCGAAATAAGAACAAATATAAGTTGTTAAATAGACTCAGAACCTGGGCCAGGGCTCCCAAAGATGAAAGAAAACACTTTTTTGTATGTTTCAATTTACATGTCAATTTTTTAATGTGCAATTCTTTTCAGTAAATAAAGACCAGAATTTCTCACATTGTAAGACCAAAATGTAAATAACTACCATGCTTTTTAATTCCCGGCACCACAGAGGGAGATGCAAACGTGCATTATCTTACGTTCACATAATTTTCCATAGAAGAACACTCCTTAGCTCAAAAATGAAATGCAGAAGGAAGAAAAATAATGCAACAGGCAATGAATTTCTTGAGCAGTGAAAATCAGAACTCAGCTCAACATACTAGAACTGAGTCAGGATGAAGACAGGAAAAAACTGCTCAAGATATTTCTGCTTGCTTCATTGGTCAGAATGGAGAAAATATTAATAGACAGGCATGAAATGGGTTATAATTTCATTTCTAAAATTTGTCACACCATTAAATATGATCTTGCATTTTTTTCTCAAGATGACATTTAAATATATAAATATATATATAAATTGCACACCTTTATAATATTTGCCTATTTTCTCTGCTGTGGCTCTTTTTCATCTAGCTTTTTCATTTCCAGCTGCCTGTTATCTGTGATGACACATTCCTTATATCTGTGTATTGTTTTGCTGGACCTCTTGGGAGGAAGAAATTTTAATAGCTTTTCATTTTAATCATGTTCTTTATTTTCATTTTGTGCTAGAAATTTTCACATGTTTTTAATATATTATAGTTTATGCTGGAATATTTAATTTCATTAATTATATTTATGGTATACAATGTATCTTTACAGAGTTTTAGAAATAGGATATTTGTCCTTGAAGTTGCCATTTTTAAAAAAGAATAATTAACTTATTTTAATGTTGCCACTCTACAACATAGTTCAAAATCAAGGTCATGTCAACATTATGAGTAGTTGTGTTTTTCTTTTTATTAAAAAAAGACAACATACATTTTTATTTTTTTTTCCCTCTCAGGATATAAATTAATTGAAAAATTCATGAAAGTATATATACGTATATATTTAGACACATATACATAATTGTATTGCTAATGGATAGTGAAAATGCTTTCATTACAAGTATATTAATGGTCATGAAATATATATTTTAAACTGCTTACCAAATGCAATTCTAAAAAGAAAAGCAACAATAAACCCATTAAAGGCTTGATAAATGTTAGATGCTTTTAATAATATATGTTAATACTTGAAATAAAAATTTACACTTTGGTGTTACGAATAAAAAATATATATAAAAATTCTAGTTTCTGTGAACAAATGTAAACTCACAAAAATATAAGATTTTATCAATGGAACTTCTATGCACCTAGTAATTATATTATCCACTAATGGAATGTAAACTCACAAAAATATAAGATTTTATCAATGGAACTTCTATGCACCTAGTAATTATATTATCCACTAATGGAAATGTCATTTTTTGACTAGAAAATTCAAATAATGGTGTTTTAATTATTGATATAGGGGTATATTTGCTGGTACTATCCCTGGCTCTTAACTATCCTACACTTTGCTTTCAACAAAATTTAGTATCTTATGCTTTACTTTTGGAATGTATGGTGTTACCACATTATAAAAATAGCAGGAATTAAGAATATGTTTGTGTATTCAAAGAGTATTTAATTTAATATGGACTCTTCCTAAGAAAATATAATTAAACACCTCTATTTTTGAATGATTCTTTTGCTTATTTATGAATCAATAATTAGAAATACTTTTATATGATTAAAAAAATAAGAAAAATTGCCTCTACAATGACTTAAATCTGAGTCATTAAACTTTCCTTCTCCAACATACTTACATGCTTGCACATATATCCATGGTTGCTCTTTACTATGCATTTAAAATTAATTTTATATTATAATCCTTTGTTATTTAAATTTACTAAAGTTAAAATATCTTTTATGTAGGTTCATTTTAATCATATTAAACATTTTACAAAGGATTGAAAAAAGTATAGAGATTTTTTTGTAATGTAAAGTACCAGAGTTTTTTCAGTATTAAAATATTCAACCAGTTTATTGTCACATAAGCAGAAAATAGTAGTCATTATACAACTCAGCCACCAGGACACAGTTATAAAATCATTAAAATATTTATTTTGCAGCTTAATAATTTTTGTTTTTCCTAGAGGAATTAATTACTCTGTGTGAATACCTTTAATTGGTATGTGACAGCAGTGATAAACCTAAATATAAATTGTTTTATAAGGAAAATAGCTGAAATATATTTCAATTTTATGATTCAGTTTATTATAATATTTCATCTTTATCCTTTTAGCCATCAAATGTCAATTGTGTCTCATGCAGTATATTGCTCAATTCTAAGCATTTTGGAGAGCAGAAAATAGTTAAGAACATTGTAATTTTTTTCAAAGAAATTGTAGAAAACTTAAAAAAAATTTTCTTCTAAAATATTTCTAGTTTGTGAGAATGCAGATTGATGTAGTCACTGTGGAAGGAAATGTGGAGGTACCTCAAAAAATTAAAAACAGATCTGCCTTTTGATCCAGCAAACTCACTTCTGGGAACATATCTGAAGGAACCCCAAACACTAATTGAAAGAACAAAAGCACCTCTATGCTCATTGCAGAGTTGTTATAATCACCAAGGTGTGGAAGCAGCCCAAATGACCAGTAGTAGATGAGTGGATAAAACAACTGTGGGATACTTACATAATTGAATACAACTCAACCATAAAAAAGAAGGAAATTTTACACTTTGCAACAGTATGTATGGAGAACATTATGCTAAGTGAAATAAGCCAGTCAGATAAAACTAAAATCATATAATTTCATTCATATGTGGAATCTAATGAACAAACAGAACTAACATGCAAAACAGACAGACTCATAGATGAAGAGCAGTTGACAGCTGTGGCGGGGGGAGGTGGGTGCAGTAAGGGGGTAGAGGGATTGAGCAAAAGGGAAAAAGGACTCATGGACATGGACAACAGTGTGGTAATTGCTGGGGAGGCAGCAGGTATAAGGAGACTAAATGGTAATGGAAAAACCACAATAAAGATTGATTTTAAAATAACCACCTTATTCTAGCAAAAAAAAATCAAAATTTGAAAACCTAGCTTCTATGAAAATATGTGTGATTACATTTGGTAGATTATGTAGCAGTCTTTTAAACAATATTTATTTGGAAAATAACATGAGATTTGATTTTTAATAAATTCAAAAATATATATTCTACTGTATTTTCTATTAAAAGCTATTTCATTTTGAAAAATCCCAATGTGTTCCCTGAATTAAAAGTATTTTAGCATAGTTATATTATGTAGAATAATTTTTATACAAGGTCCATCTAGAAAGTATTGGCGTCACAAACTATTTTAATTATATTGACATTGACTAGATACTTTCAGGACAAATCTTGTATTCCCATTTATTTTTTAAGATTTTTTGGGGAAAATACAAATTCCTGATGTCAATATATCTTATATAATATTTTACAAGATTAATATATACTTATGTAAAGTAAATTTATATATTGTTAAAATAAAATTCATTATCAAGATTATATAACTCATTTTTGGTGTCCTACATGTTTTAAGATTATGTGCACTTTCCTTATTAAAGCAAAATTACAAAGTTAAGCCAACCCAAAACATTCTATTCTCCATAAATTTGTTGCAATAGAAAGTATGTCAAAGACTCTCATTAGTATTTTGTCCTGTGAAAGGCCAAAAATTATGCATTTACATAATTATTCTGTATTGCTATCCTAAGCAAATCTCTATTATAAATTCTCATATCTGTGAGTTTTGTAATAAAGCTTTTTGAATTCCATTTCAACATTGTAAACCTGTTGACCTTGAAAATGCAACAGAAAAAAATCTAGCTTATCAAATGAGAATCTTAAGAGTGCTTTTATTCTACTTATATTGAAACTCAAGAAGCAAAAATTTTACTTTATTCTGCTTTTCTTTGTTTCAAACCAAATTTCAAGTTGAATATGAGGACTATTTTTCTTTTAACTTCCCAATATAGAAATGTAGAAAGAACGTATGAATACATTTTCTACCCTGCTTACCACTTTGCATCACCTGTTGCTGTGATATGTTTTATATTTGTGTGTATTGCATATATTTATGAAAAGCAAAATAATTTCAGAATGTGGAAAATGCATTATTAAATCAAGAGTGAGAGATATTAAAAGAATTAAAAGCCTCCTCCTAGAATTACATTGAAATAGAAATACAACGTATATCACTTGTACATTTGTATCATTAACAAGGGACTGCTGAATGTGTTTATATCAAAAACCAAGTTGATAAATATGTTAGTTCTGTTTTATAAATAAGAAAAATAGAACAAGTGGATGGTGGCAAAATACAGCAAACAAAATTTAAAAAAAAAGGGAGACAAAAAGTCTCATGAAGACAAACAAGTGTGGTGATTGCTAGGAACAGGGAGGGTGGAAAGAAATGGAAGAAAGTATAGGGTAATGGAAAGAGACTTAACTTGGGATAGTGAACACAAAATACAGTAAATAGACAATATGTTGTAGAATTGTGCACCTTAAGCCTTTATAATTTTGTTAACCAGTGTCTCCACAACAAATTTGATAAAAAGGAAAAAGGAAGAATAAGTGAGGAATTACAAGGTAGGCAAAGCCATCAAGAAACTGCAGACAAAGAGAGGCACACATACATTGGAACATAAAGTAAACACAAACCCAACATGTAACAGTATGGAGTATGAGATAAAGTGATTATGATAAATGCTGCTGACTTAATGATGTTCTAATAACAGTTGTTCATCTCTGTTCAAAGGGGTCCTTCTTTTTTAGAAATTAAGATTCTCCAAATAAAAATATTTGCACATGGTGAAAATGAGTAAGGCACTGGAAGGGAAGCTGAACATTAATCTCAATATTGTGGTAAACGGGTATTAAATGAGAGTTAGGTTTTTACTTGTGATTAGTGGCTCTGTTTTTTAAGGAAAAAGTAAGCTAAAGCTACAAGAGTGTGTCAGCCATGAATCCTGACCGCAGCCTGGGAATGCAGGAATATGCCTTTTCCTAACGGGCCAGCAATGTAGCTACGGAAGACTTTGAAGCAACACTGAAGCCAGAAGGAAGGCCCTTGAAATCAAAGTTGGGTCTTCCTTGTTACTAAAGACCCTGCAGAAACATTTGTGCAAAACCACAGGAATTATGGCGTGGGTTATCGGAGTGCTGTTTATGAAAAACCGTTTCAGGTGGCATATAAATACACAAAGACCATAGTACTCATGATTCCCTTCTTTATAGTAAATGTAGATGTCTGTCTAAGCATGCACATACAATTTCCTTTTTTTTTTTTTGTTTGTTTGTTTGTTTTCACACCCCACCATTTCATATAGGGATTCCTATGAATACATTTTCTTTTTTTCTTATCAACACAGCATTTATTTGTCTTCTCTCTGTCAAACCTTGAGACAACCAGTTTTCCCAGGCTGCCCCAGGGGGAGGTGCAGGAAAAGGGCAGAGAAGCCCTATGAATACATTTTCCATTTAGTTTACCTTCACAGAGAACAAAGACATTATAGAAGAGGGAAAAAGCACTAGGCATATGCGCCCAAATGCACTAAATAGAACACAGAGAATTATATCTCAGTAGGTAGGAGGTGAATGAGGGTTCAGTCAAGGACTCATTGTTGGAGAAGTGGAATTTTGAAATACACGAATGTGAAGAATAGTGTGTAGATGTTGACGACCGAAGAAATGGAATATGGTGGACATTATATTTTTCCTGCTTTTTGTGTCATTTTTTTTTTTTTTTCCCCTAACAAACGCCTAAAGTCTCATTTCTCTGCA
This sequence comes from Noctilio leporinus, assembly GCA_004026585.1. Taxonomy (NCBI): domain Eukaryota; kingdom Metazoa; phylum Chordata; class Mammalia; order Chiroptera; family Noctilionidae; genus Noctilio; species Noctilio leporinus. The sequence continues at coordinate 25,099 of PVIW01000520.1, forward strand.
GTGAGGACAATCTCTGCACAAGAATGTTGATGGAAGGGTTATTCAAGGCTGTTTTTTATTTGTATTTTGTATTTTTTTTTTTTTTAACCGCTACATGACCTACTTCAGGCCTTAGGAATGTTTTCATGCTGCCTCTCATTGGCCGTCATCAGAAGTGAAAAATGTAGACTTGTCCCACTGAGAAATAATAACCTTCTTACCTTGATTATTCAGAGAAAAAAAAAATGTGTTGTTTGTATAACCAAATAATAATGACATATTTGTGGTTTTCTTTTCCATCAGAGCTTATGGTGTTTATGCTTGTTTGAAAACAACAGATCCATAAAAAATAATAACTTTCCAGGGAATAAAGTCTCCAGTTTCTCGCAATACAATCAAAAGCAGGTGCTCTTCTATTCTTTTTTAAAGTTGTTCGCCATATAGTTTTGCTTTCAGGCTTTCCAAATTACACTGTGATTTGCATATAGTAGTTGTGTTTCCTCTCCTCCAGACAGTTTAATTTAATAAGCGCCTAAAAATATGCTCTGGTAAATTTGAAGACTTTTTTTAGCTTTTCCTTAACATAACATTTCTTAGAAATGAATCCAGCATTTAAAAATGTTTAAATTAAATCAGTACAACATTCAAGATGGTAATATTTGATAAAAAATGAAGAACCATGTGGTCCTTCTAGAACCCCACATTTGTCTTAGTTTTCAGAAGTCTGATTTTGTTTCTGCAGCAAGTGCCTACCCCACACATGTTGCTATAATTGTATTCCTTTTTGTTTAATCTTTGGTCCGGAGACTGGTTATGAACAACTCTGGCCACTGAGGGTAAGTAGAACTTTGTAGTGATGCTTTGGCAGAAAAAAATTGTTCTCCCATTTAAAAAGCAGAACAAATGAGGGGAAAAGAAACCTGGATCACTCCGTGCCCTGTGTGCTTTTGGCTACTGTGAAGGGAGTAGTAAGGTACTTTGATCTGCTTCAGCTTCCCGGAGAGAATCCACAGGGAGGAGGTTGGTGTCCAATAGGGTGAGAGGGCTGACAAGTGCCCTGGTGTTGAGAAATGTGCACCTGCCTAGTTCTGGATCACTAATAAGGTGCAATTGCACAAACCTATAAAGTACATTGTTTGTGAGACCTGCATGTGAATGCTGTCAACCACCACAGAAATGAATTCCTTGTACATGTTTCGAGGAGCAACATGAATGTTTGGCCTGTATATGTTCTGGCCCAAATCAGAAAGAGAACTACCTTCATTATGTAAGTCCCTCTTATTGGATCCTCTCCTATGTTGAGCAAAAAACACACTAATATAAAAATATCTGAAAAGTAAATATATAATGAAAGGTCATTTCTCTTATAATAAACCACTGTAAATAAATGACGTAAATTAGCAATACTTAAGACATTGTCAGGAATCATTAATATCATTCATGATTAAAAATCACGATTAAAATGCAAAGTAAACAGACATTAAGTACTAACTACAATGTTACATATTTAATATTTAGTCTCCTGATAATGTTCAGGTTTATAGCTACTTTGATTTAATTTTTCATTATGATTTTAAGCTGGTATTCAATGCATGTCATTATTTTTGTGTATTAGGAAAGAACTAACTTGTAATGACAAAATAATGTAAGAGTGTCTGTAGAATGCTATTCTGGTTATAATCTTTATAGAAAAGATCATGCAGACTATTGATAAAGGAATAAAGCCTATTAAAATAAAAATTAAAATGAATCTAGAAATTATAAATTACTGCATAAAATATGATGAACTGATATGTGTATATATAAACTTTTGATAAATAACTGGAAATAATATAATTTATCAGAGTGTTTTTTATTTCATTTCATAAGTACATTTTTGTTTGGAGTATTTTTAAAAGAAGTTAACCTGATTATTGCCTCTATCACTGATGAAATATTTTATGTTAACGTACTTAAGAACTCCAAAACACATTGGTGTTCATTATGACAGCTCTTATTAAAAATAATGTGGAGAAGAATGTGTTTTAAAAAGCCATGGTATGAAAGAGAAAAGGCTTTTATCCAGCCTGTCTTAATTAAATTAAACAATTTTGCAGGGCTTAGTAATCAAGAACACAATATATTGTATTAAAGACACTTGCAGATACATATAATTGTCTTATTTGGGTTCTACTTTTTACTTTCGGAGAAATTAAATACATGATTGCCTTCATCAGAACACTTTTCATTCCTCTCAAATGTTTCATCTCTCCTAAAGATGCTATAAAAAGGGTCATGTAAAAGTAATTAGTCCATTGTGCAACAACAACAAAAAAGAAATATAATATGCTTTCTTTGACTTCTTCCATTCAATTAGTTCACAATCAAAGCTATAAAAATCAGTTATTTTTATATATTAATCATGTAGAATATGTGTCTATATACTGAGATTCTTTGGTGCATAAGCAGGTATTCTTTGTCATTAAATATTTGGATATTAAAACATTTACCTCATACAAAATATCATTTTAACATTAAATTTTTGCTAAACTTCTCCAAATATAGCAAAGATCTATTGTCCATTTCAGTTCTTCAGCACATCTAAAAATTTTCAACCCAATATTTATGAAGAAAGTCCACCTTTTGTAACTGGGTGAAAGCAAGCTTTTGCCTTTACAAAAACTTATCAAAAGTTTATTAACATAATAGTTTCACCTTTGCTTTTGTAATTTGAGAGGATATGATTATGTTCTATATAAAAACAAAATTTACATTAACAATCGAGAATACAGAACACTAAATGAGGCTTCTTGAAAGCCAGAGAAATATGAAGAAAACTTTAAAGGAAGATTCTGTTGGAAACATTAGAAATATTGAGTTTATCTGGTTCTATATATATTTTCTGTCTTGAGTGCAGAGAAAAGAGTTATGGAAGAGTGTGGTAAAATTCTTGACTAGCTCTCTTTTCTCTTTTATTTTTACAAGACCTTATGAATCATACAGATATTAGGTGTTTAAAGATTTTATTTATTTATTTTTATTATTTTATTTTTAAAGTAATTTTGTTGATTATGCTGTTATAGTTGTCCCAATCTTTCCCCCTTTGCCTATTTATGCCCAGTAACTCCCTTTCCCCCAGCAATACTACTCCCTTTAGTTGGTGTCCATGTGTCTTGAGTGTAAATTCTTTAGCTTCACCCTTTCCTATACTATTTTTAACACCCCCCCCACCCAGTTTATTTTGTTTCTATCAACTATGCTTCCTCGTCCCTGCACCATTTACCCCATTCTCCCATTCCCCCTCCCAGCTGATAACCCTTCAAATGACCTTCATGCCTATGATTGTTTCCTATTCTGGTTGTTTGTTTAGTTTGTTTTTATTTTTATTTTTTAGATTCAGTTGTTGATAGTTGAGAGTTTGTTGTCATTTTAATGTTAAGGTTTCACGTGTAAAAATAATTTTTCTGGCCCTGGCTGGTAGCACAGTGGATAAGTTGCTGGCCTGCAAACCCAAAGGTTGCTGGTTCGATTCTCCACTCAGGGCGCATAACCAGGTTGCAAGCCACGTCTCCAGCCAGTTCCTTGGCTGGAGGCAGGTGAAAGGCAACCATACATTGATGTTTCTCTCCCTCTTTGCCTCTCCCTCTTTCTCTCCCTCTCTGGAAATAATAAATAAAATCTTAAAAATAAATAAATACAAATATTTTTTCTCTAAAAATAATAAAATATTTTTAAAAGAAAATTTAAAAATAAATAAATAAATAAAAATTAAAAGAATTCTTCTTTTCCCACTGTTTTATCAGCAACTCCTCAGCTGTTGGAGGCTATAAATGGTTGTCATCAAGGCTGGTAAACTATAGAGGCTATATGTCAGGCTTTGGAATAAAACTGACTTTCCAAAACAGTCAATACCACTTTTTTTTTTTTTTTTTTTTTTTAAGTACTTGTTATTGTTAGTAGGAAGAGAAGACATGGAAGTATTTTGAAAACATCTAATATATTATCTCAAATTATTTCTTTGATTGTTGTGAAAATGAATAATTAGGTATAGTAGTAAAGATGGAAGGGATTAGTGACGAAATTAGTGCAATATTACAAGTACGAAATGATCAGGACTAAATTGGTATAAGAATAGTTGCCATGGTGAGAAGTGATTAAATTGGTGATATATGTTGAAAGTACTTGTAGATAGAATTTACTGAAAATCCCAAAGGAGGAAGTAAGGAAAAGAAGGGTGGTTCCAGTAATTTTGGGCTTAAGTAATTTAAAAATACAACTTTTACTTATAAAGATAGAAGATAACATGGAAGACGATTTTTGGGGAAAAAAGAAATAGAAGTTCAGTGATGTTAATGTCCATAAAACTGAGAATATCCAAACAGGTTGAATGGACAGTTAGATGGAACATTGTTCAGATTAAAAGCACAGGATTGTGGTATTCTGCCTATAAATTATATTTAATATATTTAAACCTATGAGATTGAATGAGAGACCATGGGAAATGGGTGAATACAGAGAAAGAAGAAGTTTGAGCACTGAGCCCAGGTGTAAGGCAACATTTAGGTGCCCAGGAAGTGAAAAGGAGTCAGCCAAAGAGGCAGACCAGGATTTCTCAACATCAGCACCACTAACAATTCAGGCCAAGTAACTCAGTGTTGCTGGTAATGGCCCTGTACATTGTAGGATGTTTAACAGTGTCATTAGTCTTTACCTACTAAATACTAGTAACATTTCTTTCCCAGGTGTGATGACCAAATGTCTTCATAGCCAGGGGCCAGAGAGGGGAAGCAAAACAGCCTCAAGTTGAGATACACTAGGTTAGACTTCTAGGAAGGAAACCAGGTAAATGTAGAAGCATAGAGACTAACTATTATAATTTGAAAACATCCTATGGAGGAGTAAGTCATAAGTTGTGTCACTGAGTAAAGTAAGATGAAGACTAGAAACAAATAGCAATGTGGTGGTCACTGATGATGCCATACCTCCCTTTCTAAGTTATTGCAACAGCCTCCTAGCTTACCTGCTTTCTTTCTACTCTTGTTCTTCCATAGTCTCTTCTCAAAATAGCATCCAGTGTGAACCTGCTAATATATGTTTGGTCATATCGAAAATTCTTCGTTGTGATAACATCTTTACAAGGCCAACATTGCCCTGCACTATTTAGACCCATAGTGACAGTCTAATCTTCTATCTTATTCTTCTCCTGCTTGCTTATTCCTTTGAAGCTCTTTCTGCAATATTTGGGGAAGATCCCATCTCAGGCACACTGTGTGTTTCCCCTTGATGCCTGAGCTTCTCTTCTATTAAGTGACCATGTGACTTACTCCTTCCTTCACTTCCAATATTTGAACAAATGTCAGCTTCTTAGAAAGTGTTAGCTTACGATCGTATTTAAAATTACAAATACTCATCCACATGCCTATCAGGTAATTTCCATTTATTACAATTAACCTTAGCACCTTCTAACAGATTATATATTTTAAAAATATATCTATGCCCACTAAAGTTTTTATTAACAAGGAAATGTATAGACATGGAAACAATTTAACATAATTGAAATTAATAGTCTTTTCAGTCTTTATTTTTGTATGTTTAAAATAAGAGTAATTTTAGCTTGAATTGTCTAGATTCTCACCACTCTAGTTTACATAGTCATGGATTAGAAAAAGTAAAGTAGACATATTTTTTTAAATATTATTAATATGTGATTGCTTAGATTGTGGCTTAATTTGATGATCTTATGCTAAAGTGTAATAGTTTGTTGAATGTGTATAGAAAGCAAACTTAATAATGTTTAAATTTATAAGCATAATGGATTGATAAAAAATGAAACGGCTCATTCATCAGTTTCCTTTGAGCACCTCTGCAGTGCAGCATCCTCAATGATGTTTTCTATTGAACTATTTTTGATTCAGCTGACAGTATACTCTATAAGACTAAATTATGCATTTGCATAAAATTGTATGTGTGCTGCACCAGAGTAATCTTTCAAGTTTGTCACCTCCCCAAAGAGAAATAAATCAGTGAATATATGTGATTTTACTCCATTATTCAAACATAATAGGAGCACTGGAATATGTTAAATACATTTAGGTGAAACATGATTTATAGCTTTTGGATAAAAACCTACTGATAATGTCATCTCAATATTATACTTCTTTATCTGTATTATTTATTTTTAAGTGTATTTCATATTTCAAAGAGAAGTAGCATATTCTAACTTCAATAATGAAACATTAATTATGCATCCAAACATGAAATATTGCCTCAAATATTACCAGCAGACACTTTTGAGTAAATTTATTTTCTCTCTATGAATAGTGATCCATGTTAAGATAGAATATAGTTTTATTGCTGGTAAAATTAAAGAGCATAAGTAAGTATTAAAAAACTCTATTTTGTGTTTTATAGACAGAAATATACTTTAAAACATTTAATATACTTAACAAAAACAACTTTTATAAAGGTCCATAAAGTAATATGCTATTGGTCACTTTCCCCAAATATATGAAGTAATGTAGGGGGAATATTTTGTTTTCCAAATTGTCTCTGTCCTCACACAGTCCCAGTATCTTAAATTCCCACTGCAATCACTTTTATTTTTTCAAAGCCATTCATCTTAAACAATATAAGCATCACAATAGCTTATGAGCATTATTACTCACACAACTTAATTAAGAAACCAGAAAATATTAAGCACTTGTTAAATTTTTGGAGATTTTTGTTATTTGGCATAAGCAGAACTTAGTAAATAGCAGTTGGTCTGAAGCCAAAGTTTGTAGGTTGTAAGTCTCTTCCAGAACTTACTAACTCTGTGATCCTGAACAAATTTATATACAAGAAAGTTGATTAGAGTATTTACAGTATAAGCTTTCCTAAAGTCTAAATAAGTCAGTGCATGTTACATGTACATAATACTACTTAAGCATTGTGTATATATATATATATATATATATATATATATATATATATATATATGTATGTATGTGTGTGTGTGTATAGTATATATATAATTTTATATGTGTTTAGTAGCACTCTTTCTCTCTTTAAAATATCCTATGATGCCTTATTTCAAGGAATAAGATATTTGTTCTATTAAAAGTATCTTTAATCATTATTGTTGTATTTTGCAGAAATGCGGTTATAGGAATGGTGAACAGAAACTCCACTCAAAGCTCTTGATTCTCAGATAGGAGAAAAGAAACATAAATAAAGGGAGAGAATTATTAATAAAAGCTTTGACATTTAACATTTCTTTTAAATTTTATTTAAACAAATTACAAACTAAAATTAAAAACAATAACATTTGTTACCAAATTCTTTTCACCCTACCTGAAATACATACAAATATCTTAAAAAATGAACATAGGTTAGAAATTTAATCCTAACTCTAATGTTCGCAAGTTTTAGTTTAATAATGTCTAATCATTAATTAATCACATTCATAATACATTTTAAAATATTAATTATTTACATATTTTAATATTTGCACATATATATGAGCCTAAAAAACTGTTCCATGAATTAAGTGTGTGAACTTAGGAAGCTGAATGCCCTACAGTTATTTGTTAGCAACGGAGAATTTGTTGGGCATGAATCATGTCATTGGAAACATCACTTTTTTCCTTTAAATCAGATGGTATCTACTTCGAAGTCCCATTCATAGAACCTCTGTAGCTAGAGTTCATTACCTGCCACAGTGAATCACAGTGGACAGAATTCTCTGAGCACCCAGCCAGAATAGAATCTAAGATCAAAGCCTGAGGCTGGGAGATCTGCCTCAGCCTGAGTATTGTCCTCTCTGGAGGTGCTGAGGTGAAGCTGGCTTAGGTAGTTTCCTAGGAAATGCCAACCTCCCTTTCCCACCTCTGGCCACTTGCATTTCCACTCCCCCCCTCCACACCATAATCTTTTCTAAATGATTGGTATTTAGGAAAAGTCAAGTCTGGGATAGAAGGATCTGTTGACAAATTCCGGATACACTTCTGCAGTACTATTATACTTTGAAAAAATGGAACACAATCGTGATTGAGCACATTCACAGAAAGGTTCTGTTAGATTGTTAAGTGCATTTTTGACAGTGTTTACTGGCTAATGCTTATTGACAAGGTTCATATCTTGAAAATGGATTTTAAATAATCCTGTTAAAAGTCTAACAGTTGTTCATCTAGGACAAAATGAGTATTATTCGTGGATTAGAATTATTTTAATATTTGTGGTCTATTTAAGCTTTTTCATGTCATTATCCTACTTACTAAAGAAAAAATAGCCAGTCTCTGGCAATGAATATAAAATGCTAAAAATAACAAGCAGAATGCTAGTCAAGAATACAGCCGAGGGCCAGGAAAAAGGAAAACCACTGGCCTGCCAATTACTCAATGAAATGTGTGTAACTGTTCACTGTACATCTGGACAGGGAGAGGCATTACCCTACTAGTAAGGTACAGTTTCCAGCATGAAGGGAAAATAAGACCTTTGAAATGTGGATACCAGAAAGAGATACTTCCAGTTCATCCACAACTGTGGTAGAAAGATAGGTTGCTACAATCCCAAATTGCAATGGTAATCAGCAAGAAAATTGCCCTCCTTGCATAACCAATATGTAATTTAATTGGGCCTAATTTTCTTCTTAAGTTCCCAAAGGGAGATTTTTCTTCATGTCATAAAATTTGCCCTTGGGAATCTTTCTCACTCAAAGTATTCCCTTAATGGTGGGAATTTCCTTTACTGTATAAATCTTATTTATTTTTCAAACATCATTTTAAAATGTTCAATCGACTTGTCTACCAGTTACTCCTTGAGTTTGTTTTCAATTTATTTTAATATCAAATAATAAAACAGATTACAGCATGTGTGTGCACACAAATATACACATGCACACATGTACAAATGAGCAAAACACACAAGTACAATAGAATTTTGCTACCAGCCTTTTAAAAAGAAAGTATGAGAAAAATAATCAACTTCTATTTTCTCAGTTTCCTTATCATATACATAAAGTATATAAATGTGTTGGACTTTAAGGTCCATGTACGTATATATCAATTGCAGATTTTTGATTATAGAGATAAATCCAACTAAAAAACCCTACCACTTATTATATATCCATTTTATAGGCATTTATTTTTTTATCCAAAATAAATAGTAATATTCTTTGTTTCTCAAAAGCTGTATGTTTAAAAGTGACTTTAAGATAATTGTTTGGCGAACTCAGATAACTGGCAATTACAGAATAGTTCAAAGCAGAGCTGCTCTGCCTGTGGTATTAATATGTTTTAAGAAACTAGCTTTCCCCTATCTTTTTCCCCCTACGTTTTACTGCAATGCATGCTCGGTGTATAAAACTTGAATTCTAAAGCACAGGATAATATGAAGCTTATAACCACTCATTATTCTAAAGCCTGCTCAATTCTAGCATGTTCTTTCATTATGTAACAAAGGGAACGACTTGCCAAAACTTTGACATATTCTACACGGGAAGTGCATACCAGAGAATGTTAATTCTTTTCTTCTAATTTTCCTCCTTCCATCCTAAGGGAAGTGATTTAAAAGATGGAGAGGGTGGTGAGATTCTGATGTTCACTGGCACTATTTTCTTACTGAGTATGAGGAAGGTGACAAAATAAGGCACAATAACCCTTTGTCATTGGCTATAGTGCATTTGAGGCACAATGAATATTTTACTCATTATTTCCATGGAGAAAATCAATAAGTAAATATAACACCATTAAAAATGAACCTCAGCCCTGGCTGGTATAGCTCAGTGGATTGAGCGCAGGCTTCCGAACCAAAAGGTCACAGGTACAATTCCCAGTCAGGGCACATGTCTGGGTTGCAGGCCAGGTTCCCAGTTAGGGGCATGCGAGAGGCAACTAATCAATGTTTCTCTCATACACCAATGTTTCTCCCCCTCTCAGTCTCCCCCCTTTCTGTTCTCTCCAAAAATAAATAAATATTTTTTTTAACATGAACCTTAGGTAAAGTGTGCCTCTGGTTTTGTATCACATAAGAGTGTATCATTAGCAATCATCCACAATATTAAAATATATTAATAAACTTAATTTTATTGACTACATAATACAACATCTTGAACTAAGCATTTTTTCCGTTTTTCCCCCTATGATCATATACTCTGTGATAAATTGTTTATATTCACATTGTCCTGAAAGCTGATCAGTTGCATCAATGGTATAATTGTGTTGAACAATATGGTTGAAACGTGTAACCTCAACACAACACTGTCCAAAATGTTTATTAATATTCACAAAATTGACAATATTCATAATTCCTTTTTTAAAAAGTAGCTGCAGTTTCTGTGAATGATAATTATTTTGAATTGATCAGTCCAAAGGCTGTGATCATGCTGATCAAGCTGTGTGTCCCAAGGGGTATAAGCTATGTCCTTCTAAGACAGAATGGACAGCGAGACATGTTTTCTAAGGATATTGTAGAAATACAATAAATCTTTGTTTTTCCAAACATGTTCCATATATAGATTTTCTTTTAATAAATGAAGTATGTTCCTCTACATATGAATCATGTACTTTTTTCACTGATTCTAGATGTCTTAGCTCTCTTAGTTTTTATGATGAGTACAGTTTTCTCTGTTATATTTTATAAATGTGTATTCCACTATAAAGGAAAATCATTATAAACTTTTCCTTTTGTATTCTGTTTTCATTCACTTAACTGACTAGCAACCAATTTTAAAGTTTTTTAAAAATTTGATCAGAATGAATGTTTAAATGTCATTCTCGTTGATATGAGCAGTATAAATCTCTTTATATACAAAGGTGTTATTTCTTATAAATAATATTGTTTCTATTGTTCCTTTGATAAGGGCACAAAAATTAGAGAGGACAAAATGTAACAAAAACATTCTGACAAGTCATCATGTAGGTTGAAATACCGTGTGTTTTGTAAATCAGAGAGGACATTTTTCAGCTCTTGGATTGCAATCAGTATTTATTTGATAAGAAGGTGTAATTCCATGTGCTGAAAAATTATAAATAGAAAACAATATGCTCATCACATATGTATTGAGCTCTTATCATGTGTTTGACAATGTTCTAGATTTTTAACTAGTGAATGGAATATTTTATTTTATGTTTTTTTAAGATTTTCTTTATTATTTTTAGAGAGAGGGGAAGGGAGAGAGGCAGAGAGGGAGGGAGACATCAATGTATGGTTGCCTTTCACCTGCTTCCAGCTACAGAGCTAGCTGGAGACCTGGCTTGCAACCTGGTTATGTGACCTGGCTGGGAATTGAACCAGCGACCTTTGGCCTTACACTATGCCACCAGCCAGGGCTGAATGGAATATTTTAATGGTATAAAGTTTATAATATAAGAGAGATTACTGATTTAATTTAAAGTGAATCTAAATCGACTGTTCCAACTTTACACTGCAAGATAGAAAGATGCTCTACATTATAAATATAAGGATAAACTCACAAATATGCACACATCAACTGGCTTTTGAGAAAAGAAACAGCTTCTGTTTGCAAGTTTGGCTGCAAGCAGACAAGGGGCAAAGTCCAACCCTGTCTCCTGTATCCAAGGTTTGGGATGGGCTCTTAATGGGCTTCAGCAATGAATCTTTCTGGATGATGGATCCTTGCTTCTGAAAGGGTCCTGGTGTTCAGATTCTGGTCATCTGTGGGCATTTGGTTCCCAGGTGGGAAGCAGTGAAAGGTTCACAAATATTTCTCATAAACGGTGTCCATGACTGTTACTAGCAAGTGGTGCATTAAGGCTTAGACTTTGGTTCTGGGTCTTGTTAGCAAGAGGATAGAACCAACTTCAGCTGGTTCTGTACTTAACCGTTTATTTTCTAACCACTCTACCAGCTAAAATGACAGAATAATGCAATTTGGTTACAAATTTGATATCCTTTATTCAAGGGAAAACATTTCATGGATTGGGGAGGATATGGTGCCTCACAAGCAGGGGAGCACGTTTTCCCAAGGGGATTTTGGGAAAGAGACAATTTTCTATACATTAGATGACAAATCAGAAAGATAGCATGATTGGCTAGGAGGCTAGGGATTTCCCTATGAGGCTAACAGGAACTATTTTCTAGGTCAAGGTGTGTTAGTTAGAGCTGAGTTGGAGGATTGTGATTAGTGTGTGTTAGGATTCATGCATAGGTACAGGCTGACAAGTTTAGATTTGTGATAATAGCCTCCATTCTGTGGGTCTGGAAATGCAAGTTACCTTTATCAAAGTTAACCACAGTGGCTATAGCGCCAGTCCCACAAGAGAATGCCAATGTCCTAGTCATTAACTGTTATCCCAGTTAGAACGATGCTTCATAAAAACTCTGTGATATGAAACATGGATGATAGATGACAGATAGGTAGATAGATAGAGACCGGCAGATAGATGATAGACAGAAACATACCTACATACATAGATACACATATACATAAAAAAGAATGAACAGCTACCATTCGCAACAGCACTGGTGGACTTCTACGTTATGTGCTATGTGAAATAAGACAGAAAGATGAAAAAATATATGATTTCACTTATTTGCAGACTCTATAGAGAAAATGAATAAACACAAGAAACAAACTCATAAATACAGATATTAGAGTGATGGTTGTCAGAGGGGAAGGCATTTGGAGGGGTTGGGTGACAAAAGTGAAGCAATTAGGAACTCCTCAAATTGGATGTACCCTTTGATAGCTTAGTTGGCAGCATCAAAGAGGTACAAATTGGTCTTCACAAAAGAGTCACAGTAATAGAAAGTACAACATATGTAATGTAATTACTAATAAAGAAGTAACTGTGTACAATGCCAGTGGGAAACTTTATAATAAGAACAAGGTGTGAAATCTAAAACCTGAAACTCATAAAAAATAATATTGAACGTAAACCACAGCTGAAAAGTAAGTAAAACTTTTAAAAGTCACCATGAAGTTAGTGGTGGACCTTGTTTCAGTTGTGTAGCATTTAGTAGCTTTGAAGAAGCAGGGGTAATATATGGGAGACAATGAGAAAGAATGCATCTAGGTTAGCACTTGTCTGCAAATGGTAGGGAAGAGGCCCCCATAAAAGGCAGCCATAGAGAAGCTGCTGGATGCTCAATAGCTCCAGATAAGAGCAACCACAGAATTTTACATCCAACTTCCAAGGGTGGAAATTTTCATCATCACAGTATTTCAATGTATGTCAGCCTCAGAATTCATATATTTCAGATGTTATCTATTTATACTTTAAATGGATTTAGATCACATACAAGTGTATTTTTGCCAATTAATGTTATTAAAAATGTTAGTGATCTCAAAATAAATTCTATTCAACACAAGAGGTAATAATATTGATAAATTCTGTAACAATGCCATTTAAAAGATAGTAGAAAAATCAAATTTTGGGAGACACAATTAGCAAGACAAACATAATACTTAGAACATGAGCTTTGATTTGTGCAAATGTTGATCCAGGCAAGAGCACATGCATCATTTCTTCTAAACAAGTATTTAACCTTTGTTTCAGTATCTGTTGTATGAAATTTTGTGTTCATTGTTTTTTTGTTGTTGTTGTTGCTGCTATTATTTAATTAATTAATTTATTTATTTTGCCTGGTGATGAGAAATAAGCTTTGCTTACTAGAGTTGGAGCTCTTAAACATATCGGGCTAATTAAATTTAAAGGTACAACTTGAAAATTTTGAATTGTATGAGACTGTCACACACCAGGTGAGGACACCTGGTCTAGAGACCTTTTTAAATGTGATGGAATTTGGAGATAAATAGTCTTGACTTGGAGACTGAAGCCCATACCTCCAAAGATGTATTGTTGTAAATTGTGAATGAAATGGATAGCCGTACTATGAAATACCATGGTTATAAACACTTTAGCTATGAGATGTGTTGTAATTTTATAGTATTAAGTTGTTTGAAGAGTAAATCTCTTTTTTATTTGTTAGGCTCTATGAAGTTATTTTGTCTAATGAAAACATGTTTGCTCGCTCCCTTACTAAAATTCCAACAATCTCACCCCATAACACTTCTTGTTAACCTCGTCTTGGAAAGACTCACAGCCTGAGACTGGTCCCGTTCTGCCTCAAATTTTTATCCAACTGGGGACATTAAAATGTTTTCTGCTTCTTTAATGGTTTGGAAAGCTACCCACTGCGAACTTGTTATGTCTGAAAACTAAAGGCAGAATTTCATCCACAGTTAATATCACCTTTTCTCCATCAGCTCACTGTGCTACATTTTTTTTTTTTTACCAGATACCTCCTAATCAGATTTCTCTTGTAGGTCATCCTTCTATACCCCACAGAATTTTCATTGCATCATTATCTGTCATTTTGGCATCCTGAAATATTTTAGCTTATATTATATTAGCTTCTTGAGGGCAGAGTGGGATCACACTAAAATAAGATTTGGAAATTTCTATTCATTAGAGAAAAATATAAGTATTTATTCATTCACTTTTTTACCCCGATGCTCAAACTTTAATTCAAAGAGTTCTAGTTCCCAAGTCAGGCTTACTCAAAACACAGAATGCCTGAGAACATTCTATCATCCTCTATAGTATAGAGATCCTGGGAAATAATCAGCAAATAGTGCAGAGGCAGCAGGTAACATCAGTTTATTCGGGCAAAAGACTGATTGTTAATGAATTTAAAAGTGAGCCAAGTGGATATGAGATGGGGTTCCAGATGAGTCAAATAAAGAGTAGTTCTCTATAGAGAACTGGTACTTAAAATATTAACAGCAGCCCTGGCTGGTAGTACAGTGGATAAGGCTCCAGCCTGTGAACCCAAAGGTAGCAGGTTCGATTCCCAGCCAGGACACGTAACCAGGTTGCAAACCAGGTCTCCAGTCAGGCCTGTGGCTGGAGGCAAGTGAAATGCAACCATACATTGATGTCTCTCTCCCTCTCTGCCTCTCTCCCTTCCCCTCTTTCTAAAAATAATGAGATGGAATCTTTAAAAAAATATATTAACAGCAATTTTAGGTTCACAACATTTTTCAAAGGAAGTTACTGAGATTTCCCATATATGTCTAGCTTTACACGTGCACAGCCTCCCCATTTTCAACATCCCACTCCGGAATGGTGTACTTCCTATAGCTGTCCATTGTAAGTCCCTTAAAAACTCTCAATGCTCTTGTCAATAGGAGACTCAACATATTTTTGGCCTGCTGTTATTATCACTATTTCTTGTTTAAGGCAATGAATTTTAGCTAAGTAAATATCTTGCATAAATTAGTAAAAATCCTGAGCTGGGCTTATCATTCATGTGATTTAAAAAATTATTTCATTTATTTATTTCTAGAAAGTGTGGAAGGGATAAAAATAAGAGAGGGAGAGAAACATCAGCCCAGTCTGCAACCCAGGCATGTGCCCTGACTGGTAATTGAACTAGTTACCTTTTGGTCCTCAGGCCAGTGCTCGATCCACTGAGACACATGAGCTGGGGCTAATTTTTTCTCTAAAAACTATATTTCAGTTCAGATATATCCATGGAACTTAAAACTCATGTTTGCAACTCTTGACAGGATGTAAATATGTAAATCCAATATATCTTTAGCTTGAGCACATTTTACAAGCAGGAAGTTAAAATAATCAAATAAATAAATACCCAATAGAACTTTTTCCTGCTTCAAGGCTTCATTCTCTTTTACAATATTGTATTGTCTTCTAGAGCAGACTATAGAGAACAAGGATTGCTGAATCTCATCAACTTCAGCAGTACTGACTTGTTTTAGTCATTTTTTGCTTACAACTCTCTCCTCCAATAGATAATAAGCTACTTGAGAATAGGTACTTTGTTGAATTCTTTGAGCACAGTGTCTGGAAAATATATATGGTCATATTTGTGGGAAGAATAAATTAATATATATGAAGTTCATTCCTATATCAATTTACTCTCAAAATGAGAGGCTATTTAATATTTAATACATTTGTCAGTCTCTATGTACTTGCAAATAGTATAATAATAATTTATTAGAAAATCTCAGTTATAAAACAGTATTAAATTTCAGATAGAATCGGCTTCTGGGCATAACTATATTTAACATTCTCAATATTATCTCAAGCAAGGCTAACTTACTTTCAGAAAATTATCAATTTTGTTGTTCCTAGAAAATAATTGACTACTTTATGGGAGACTGACAAATGATGATTTAAGAAAACAAAAACAAAAGTGATACTTTATTTATACAAAGATTGACTATAAAAAGAATTTGTTCTCATATATATATTTTTGAAGATAATATAGTGTATAGATTATATATATAGTATTAAATAATCATTCCTTCTGACAGAATAATACCTAAAGAGGATTAAAGGATTTTAGAATTAAAAATTCACTGGGCTTTCAGATATGTTTCCCTACAGTTCAATGATACAATATTTGATAATCGAGTATGTGTTTTCATATATTATTATTCAGGAATTTGACTGAAACTGTAAATGGTATTAGAAAAATTTAAGGTAATAAAAGGTTAGTGGATTCTCTACTTTGATTTTCAACATATTGCTTTCTCATTCAAGTACCTTTGGAGTAACAACAAAGTGATTAATCTCAGTACAAATTCTCCTCAGGTTACATAATTATGTCTTCAGAGAAAATTCCCTCATACTTGAACACATTCAATAACTTCATTGTATTGTTTAGCTTAATATTCTAAGAAGGAAAGATCTGAAATGTCATGTGAATTGTTGGCTGATTGCACTTGATCCAAAATTGCCTGCTCATTCCCATCTAAATCACATGCAGCATGTCAAGTCAACTGCTGTGATGAAAGCAAAGCACATGTCATCATACTGTACATGTAGATGCTTTCTGACAAATAGAATCTTTGCACACATAAGATATTAAGGGATGCATTTAAGCTGTAGTTTAAAAAATTAAGCTCAAAGTTAATGTTCTGTCATTCACTAAAATTGGCTACATTTTTTCATCAATCCATGATTTGAGTGTTACTTTAGGGTGCAAATTCATTTCTGCTTTTCTGATACTTTTAATTTAATAAATAGTTGATAATAATTTAGTTGTATTCCACAATGTTATGACAGAGTAGTAACAGAAGCACATAATGTAATAAATAATTGAAATAAAATAGCCAGTGTAAAGGAGTAAAGTTAATAAAAATATGATTTACATTAAATCTTATTGTATAACAAAAAAACATAACAGATAAAATAAAGTTAATGAACCTTCTATCAAGGATAAAACAACAAAGTATATCAAGAAAAAACATTTGAATTGACACCATTTTGACATGTGACATTGTACGTTAATGCAATGCTTTGTGTTTCCATAGCAATCATGTTTTTTTAGAGAACTTTGGAACTTGTTGTTTGGCATATAAGAACTTCTCATATGGCTCATTCAAAAATCATTGGAAGAAGCCATCAATGAATAACTAAAACAAAGAAATCAGACATCATTGTTTTCTCTAAATGATTATGTTCAGGATTTAGAGAGCCCCTAGTTGGATTAAATGACACAATTCAGAGAGAAAGGTTTGGTTTCCAGAAGAATTTGTTGTTAAGACTATTTTAGAAGAAAAGGAGTGCCCCTTTTCTAGACATACCTGTCTCTGATTATAGTGCAAACAAATAAAATAAAATAAAGACAGACAGAAAGAAATAGGCAAGTGTGTGACTCTCATTTTCCAGAGTGCAAAAGGATTGCAAATGCTTTGTGTTGTTGTGCGGGTGTCAAAGATGTTCAGCTACAAATGTTCATTGTGCCGAGCTGCATCATGCTGTTATTTGCGGATGTTTGTTTAAACAGAAGACATGGAGTGTAAGATTGTTCCAACAGAAGTGTCTTTCTTATTTAATGAACATAGTCAAGTGGCTGAAATTAATACAATCGAAAATACATCACAGGAAATACTTTCAGTGAAGATCCTTTGCAGAATCAAGGACTCAGTGAAATGATTTAGGCTTACAAGGATAGGTACCTCTAAGGTATAGACAAATTAATGATCTATAGAACTAGATTTTACCATCCACAGATATGAATTTGTGGCTTTTCAGAAGGCAGTAAGTCAAAATACCTTTATACATGAGTTCTTTAGATGAAATCACCGTAAATCTATATATTTTATGTAGAAGAATCTTAAGAGAAAACTGACAAGGAATTATTTTAGTGACCATGAAGTGGCAAAGAGGCAAGCTGTAGTAGGTGTTGTATATTTTACAGAGACTGAAGAGTATTGCTCTTCAATTCTAGAATGAGTCATGAAAGGCATTGCCTTGAAATAACTAAAAATGTATTTGGTAAATGGTTAGGAGAATGTCTGATGACTTTGCATTTTAATAAGATTATCATTATTAATCTAATTTTTTTCCAAACAAGAGATTTTATTTATGTTATTCAGAGCTCGTTAAAAAATGACAGTATTTTATACCCTGGCTGGTATGGCTCAGTGAATTGTGCACCAGCCTGCAAACTAAAGTGTCACCAGTTCGATTCCCAGTCAGGACATATGTCTGGGATGAGGGCCTGGTCCCCATTTGGGAATGCACAACAGGCAACTTGCACATTGATGATTCTTTCTTCCTCTTTCTCCCTCCCTTCCCCCCTCTCTAAAAATAAATAAATAAGATCTAATAAAAGACAGTATTTTGGGAAAAATGCAATAATGTCGTAAATTAAAGGTTTATTACAGTAAAAATAAAACAAACTTCAAAAATCTTAAGTGACAAGACCTGTAATAATATTTGGTTGATTATTAGGAAAGTAGTATTTTATTATATATATGTATATATATATATATATTCTACATATACAGTGTGTGTGTGTATATATATATATATATATATATATATATATATAATTATTATTAAAGTAATGGTTCCAATAAATGCTTTTCTATCATATAAACAACTTAATAAATACAAATTTTATATCACATAAACTAAATTTTAACATATTTATCCTTTAAAATAATTATTCAGAATATCATTGCACGGGCTATAGTCTCTGATACCAAGCTTCTTGTCACAAAATTGGTAATAAATTTCTGTTACTTTTAATAGAAAGGTTGATGGTAAAAATGCAGTTTATTTTAAAGTATTTATTCATTTGAATGAGATTTATTTTTATTATTATTTCTGAAAACAAAGTGCAAACTTTTGTATCAGCAATGAAAATTAGCATACACACCTTCCCAAAGATCAAAAAGAATGTATGCCTAAAGCAGAAAACCTTGGAGAAATTTCATGCACTCTACCCCTTTCTCTTAGTTAAATAGGAAAAATGATAGCTGTGGGGAACTGATGGAAAGAAACATTAGCAGTTCAATAGAAAAGCCATTATGTGCATATGCCACCTGATGAGAACCCTTGTTTGCTGTCTTTCTGTATTTTTAAAATCTGCCATAATGTCTGCCTATAGCGAGGAGCACAAGGCTGAGATTAGCTGGAAGTGGGCTAGTTCTCAGACACCCTGTGTCTTGAGTTCTACAGACACCTGTGAAGAAAAGTTTTGGAGCAACTGAGACCCTTTCTTCTAAGGAAAGGTGTAATCATTGAAACTAATCAATTAAGTAGCTTGCACATGCTTTTAATAAATCTCCTGAATGGTGATCTCACCACAATGTGAAAGAAAATGAACATCAATGTCATTGAAAATCCATTAAATGTTAAAAGATGGCAATGATTTTATCAAATTTTCAGTCACCATTTCCTTGTACACTGGACTTTATAACTATTGTTTTACATAATGCCTGTGATACTTTAGTTTGTTCTGCTGTACGTAATAACTATTCCACACAAATATATCAGGATTTACTCTTTCTTAAGTTTAACTACAACATGAATGCACTTCTCTGCTCTTCCCTTTCTTATTTTGTAACCAATTGTCCATCAAATTTTTCTTTAAGAATTATGTTCCATTATGTAGAGATTGGTATCATTGACTACCTGTTCTTAAACCAAATTTCACTCTGAAAAAAAAACTGTCCTTGTTGGACAATGTTCAGGAAAAGGAATGTGTGAGCATAATATATTTATTTATTTGCCAATTAATCTATAGCAACATGGCTAAGAAACAAGAGTTTGTTGGCACACTCTTTTGCCATCTCACTTGTAAGACCACAGCAAGTAATTTATTTCTAATGATAAGCAAAGTAATGAATTTTAAATGAAGTTTATTAATAAAATAAAACATTCAAAAACTTTCAAAATAATGTTATTCTTTATTGTTTTCTGGTGTGTTCTATTAAATTAAAGAAAAGTGGTACTCACTAAGACTTGGATGACAACCAACATTTATCTTTTTGATATTATAACTGTACAGAGTGACTTAAAAATATAGTAAATAGTTCCTTGGACTACAAAAGTCTGTAGTGATTTGTTTTACTGACATGATCTCAGTTTGTGCATCAGAGTGTGTTTATATCTGAAACTCACAATCCTATTAAAGGGAAAAAAATGAAACTCATGGGGCTTGTGGTGTTAGTCTCATTTTCAGTTTTATTTGTGTTCATCAGGGTGGTTTTCTGAATATTTATTAAATAAATTTAACAGTTCGCAATTGTACCAGTGAAGTGTATGTTTCCAAATAGCTGTAAATTGCCTAAACTTGTGATTGTTATCTCTTATTTAAATAATTATTTACTACCAACTAATTTATCACATCAATGTAGGGAATATATCAACAGTTTTGAAACATTATAGTAAATGAAGAGTAAGAAAATATTTTATATTAACTCATAAAAATATCAGTTTAATTTTTTTAATTCATATATTTTCATATAGTTATAATAAGTTTAACTTCAGAGCTTTAATAAGTAAGTTAAAATAATGCAAACAAGATACTGAGGGAACACTCAACCAATAGAGAAATGTGTCTTTCTAAATCACATATAGTAGTTCAGTCTATAGTAATGACATACCCTATATGATATCTCTGAGTTCAACACACACATATTGGCCCCTACTTTTTACAGCTAATTATCCAGGTGCTGGTGAGCCAGGAAGTTCCCATCTCTCATGGAAATTATGGCACTGAATATGTTATGTCAAGAGTTATTGATTGGTATCATAACAATGTTTCTTCACGTGTGTTTTAGAGGGGCCCAAGTGGAAACTGGTTGAACTTAATGTGATGGGTGGAAAACAGGAGAAGAGTATTTCACACAGATGGAACACCATGTCAGAGCACTTGTGTGAGACATCATGGTGTACATGATGCCTGAGCACCAGGGAGAATGTGTAGTGAGACTGAAGGACAGGACTCAAGTTGGAGGTGCAAGGCATGTTACACCGAGCAGTCTGAAGGATACTCAGGGGCGATAATGAGCCATAGGAGGATTATTCATGGTAGATTCAGAATATACCTGTGCATCTGCAGATGGACAAAAGCAAAATAAGTGCATGAATTTGGAATGATGATTCTTATTTAGATTAGAAAGGTGGTACATTAATTGTAGAAGTAGCCACATTACATAGGTATTTGGAGCTATAACTAATAAAATCAGGTGTTACATTATAGAGTTTAAAAGAATTAGAGATTGTGTGGTGCTAACTACTCTACGTAAATGTATTAAATGCTGCTGAAAAGTCAATTCTGTTAAGAGCAGGAACATTTGTTGATTTTTGGAAACAAGAATACCTTTGGCAATTTTAGTTTTAGCATATCTAATATATATATATCCCAGCTTTCACTATTTTGTTCTGATTTAGCATTTCTATGGTAAAATTAAGCTTTGTGAATTTTTTCAAAAGAGCCATATGTGATGGTTATGATAACATTGGGAAAACCAAAGGTCATTTGCCGATTACTTATTAGCTGGCTATACTATTAAGTGTGTTAAACACAATTATGTTAATCCAGGTTTAGGTGGTTAAATGTTTCTAATTAGAGTTACCATACTAAGATATTCTTATCCCCCATAAAATCCAGGGAGGTGTTATTTTGTTTTGTTTTGTTTTGTTTTGTTTTTTTACTCTATCTTTCCCAAACCATACTGCCTATGATATTCGCCAATATCTGACTTGATGGGTACTGGCCAGGAAAACCCATGACTCTTTCACATGTAAAGTATCAGGTGTGTGTGTGTGTGTGCATGTGTTGGTACTGATAGTGTCAATATCATTATCAAAGGTTAGAAACATGCAAATATGGTGATACCTCTGTGACCCAGTTGCAGTTTTTTTCAGGTACCTTTTGCTAATGGAATTAAATGAATTCACTGGCCACTGATGTCAGATATCTAGCAATTGATTTTGGATGCTTCTTTTTTTCCTGTTCTGATAAACAGAGAATGTCAGAAGTTTGCTTTTGTACAGCAGGGACAAAAACATACCGTCTTGGGTATATGACAAATCTCTAGATTTACATCCTATTTTAGTCCACAGGGACTTCAACTTGCTGAATACAGGAGACTATTACTTTCATTACACTCACATCGGGCTTAAGAGATCTGTAGAACAGCAACTTGTGAGTGACCATGGAACATTTCATTTGAAACGTGAGTGTTGAGCGCGGCCCTGAGCAAATAGTGTCCTCGACCTTCTCCTCTGCCGTTTTTCTCCTTTGACTGGTTAGGGTAACCTAGCCTTCTGTGGCATGTCTAAGTCTTTCATGGATGCAAATAATTTTTTAAAAGATTGTTTAAATTTATTATTTCCAGAGAGAGACAAAGGGAGAGACACAGAAGGAGAGAAACATCAATGTATGGTTGCCTTTCACCTGCCTCCAGCTACTGACCTGGCTTGCAACCTGGTTATGTGCCCTGGCTGAGGAATCGAACCAGCAACCTTTGGGTTCACAAGATGGTGTCTTATCCACTGTGCTACCAGCCAGAGCCTGTGAATAATTTTGAATAGGAGATTTGAAGCAATGCCTATAGGACCTCAGGCAATCACTTGAGTCAAGTTATGGTTAATGCCACAGGGCTCTAGTTGAAACTATATACCAGTCGTTGAGACTCCTGTGGCTTTGGAATTGAGGGCGACCTTACTGAGTTCATGCTCATTGTACTACACATGAAATGGGACTTTCCCTACATCATTCTGTCATGCATTGAGTGTAGTTTGGATGTAACAAACACTGAGAATGCACTAAAGTTCTATGAGCACAAGTGTTATATGCTTGGTGTTCCTTATCTTTCATGATGAGTTCTCTTAGTTCAAAATGTACTTGCTCAAGGTTTACGATGCTTACTAGAAATGAAATGAAAATACAAAACCAACCTAAATGTCAGGTGGTTTGAGTGACATGCTGCCAACAGGTAAAAGTGGATGATTCTGGAATTGTACTGAAAAGAGAAATTTTACTTGGGTCAATTTTGTCCACTCTTTTTGGTGCTGTTCCACATTTTTCCATCAAATTAATTTTTTTTTGTGGATGGCCACTCAACCAATAGAGAAATATGTCTTTCTAAATCACATATAGTAGCTCAGTCTATAGTAATGACATACCCTATATAATATCTCCAACTAGAACATAAAAATAAATCATAAACACACAATGCAGTATCCAGGTGATGCATCATAGAATTGTACACTTGAAACCTATGTAATTTTATTAACCAATATCATTCCAATAAATTTAATAAAAATCTTTAAAAGCTCAAAACTTGTGACTAAATCACTAACAAAAACAATGATAATTCTAATAAAAGTACCAACAGAAAAATGAACCAAGAAAAATAGGGTCAGATGTGAAGCAATAGTCTAGAATGCTTCTTGTTTGTGGTTTTTAAAAAATGAATATGTATATATAAGAAGGAATTAAAGATGAAGGGAAGGAAAAACCAATTAATTGGTTGTGTGTTCCATACCTTTTCCCCAGTTAGTAAAAACATAGGTCTTTATGGTTGTTTTTTTTTTTTTTTTTTTTTTTTTTTTTTTTTTTTTTTTTTTTTTTTTTTTTTTTTTTTTTTTTTCTTTTCATTACTTATTGTTAGGAGTTCAGCTATAGTTGAAAATGTAATTGAATTAGGAAGAACCAAGGTGAACCATCTGTAAGTTATTTAATATAACTGAGAAGTCATTCACATATTAAAAAGTTACTTTTGTAGCCAAAGTTATTTGAGATGTCATTCTCATCTCTGCTTGCCTTTGAGTTGCTGATTGCTAATTTCTGCACATTTTTCCTCCAAAAGAGACATAAATATGATTTGAAAAATTGGTTGCAGAACAAAGTATTTTATACACTGACTGTCAGAAACTAGATGATATCCTGGTTCCTTGACAGTAAATAATTATTAGAAAAGTCATGTAATGCAACACAGTTTACGTTCTTATTTCTAGTGGTATTTGTTGATGTTCCAACTCATTCTAAAATGATTTGAGGTGCTTTATAAACAATAGCACAGTATTTATGAAACTGCAAACTTTCTCACAGTTAAATGCACAAATATTAAATAACAAATGAAAATGTATACCCTAAAAAACAGAGGAAACAGTAAAAAATAAGTATGGTCTATGGAGAAAGTAAACATGCACTCATATATCTCAGAATAAAAATCATTATTTTATTTTGAAAAATATAAAATGATAGAGCCTGCCTATGATTGCATTGCCCTAACAGATGATCTTGCATAGTTGTAAAGAGATGCAAGCTAAAGCATTCACCATGAGCCAAAATGTTTTTCAAAAAAGTTCCTCCAGCAGCGCTCTTTTCCAAATTCAAGTATCTTATAAATATGACAGTGAGAGTTGTTGTGCGAGTTTAATTCTGTTTTCAGCTTTAGCATTCTACTGGATTATGTTCGGAAAGAGTACTTAATATAGGAAGTCCTGCAAGAAGTATAACTGAGTGGCGAATCCAGGGATAACAAGAAGAAGAAAGAAGAATGAAGAAGTTAGACAGAGAAGGCTAAAAATAAATAAATAAATAAATAAATAAATAAATAAAAGGAAGACGGTATTGACGAACAGTTTATTGCCATAGCTAGCTGGGCCTTGATTCCACCAGTAAGATTCAACGGACAGCACAGAGATGTTTTAACCGGAATCCAGGAAGCAGAGGTATTTATCTTCCAACTAAGATCCATCTCTGGTTGAATGCTGTACCCAGCAGTGTTCGATACTGCTTATTCGATACAGTGCTTATTTATACCATCTCTGCTTTTACTAATTGTACTGGAATATATTTGAGCTTAATTCTAAGGTTTTAAATTCTGGTTTTCTTGGTACCTCCAAAGGTATAAATCTGTATGTAATGGAATTGTTTTTTGGTTTTTTTTTTTTTCATTTGGAATTTGATTTCCAAGAAGTTTTATTTGATCTGTGGTATCGTGGATAGAAATATATGGCATTTCTTTCTCTGAAGATCATTTTGCAAAATGGAACTGGAATACATTAGGCATTAGATAATTTTCAAAATCATTTTGACATGTCCAAGTTAGTTTCAGTGTAGATCAGTGCACATTATGATTTTTCTGCTTAATGGCATGCAGAATAAATATTTGGGGGTGTTGGGTGGAGAGTGGGTTGTAGGAATTCCACTTATATAATTGAAGTGTGTTTATAGTTGTGTCATATTAGGAAACACAGTGTGAAAATATCTCACTTGTTTTGATGATACATTGTGAGAAAATATCTCACTTGATTAATGTGCTATCAGATCTGTGCATTGTAGAGATAGAGGTATACTTTATTTATACTAATGGTCTGCAATGTCGTGCTTTCAAATCGTTACTGACGAAGTTTTTATTTTGTATCTAACTTCCTAGCTCTCATTAGAGTGGTACTGTAACTGACCAAAAACTTATATGTCTACTGAAGTGCAATCACTTGTTATTCTTCTCAGCCATCCTCCCTTCTCTTAATATAAGGTACAGAGACATCTTTATCCTCAACTTACATGCACTAAAATCTTTTCTCTCTTTCCACCCAGATATGATCCTATTTCTTTCTCTACAATGTATTTTATTATCCATTAGGAAAGCAGGCATTTTAAAGACAATCCTTCAAATAAAAGGTAAACTTTGCGCCAGGCCTGTATGGTTCTGTGCAATCTGGTCTCTGCATCTTGCTTCTCACTAAAGTCCCACTCTCGGCATTTGCTCTCTTGCCTGTGTTACACTTTTCTCTTCACATTATCTGAGACCCGCACACTTTTCTCTCTGAACTTACCTGCTTTCTCTGAGGCTAGGACTCATTTTGTCTGCCTATTTCATCGTAATTTATCTCTTTTTTCAATTCAAAGTCATTCCATTTGTTTCTTACATCTTTTTAAATACCAGTAAAGGTTTCAAAAATAAGTAATTCCATAAAAAAGACACTGTGACAGTTAAAGTCTGTTTTTCATCACAATGTCACCAGCTCCTGGCACACTGGATAGAATTATTATTTTGTACTTAGTGAATTAATAGATAATAGAATGACTATGAATTTGACTTCTTATTTTCTTATACTGATTTCCTGGTACTGGTTTAAGGCTATAGTTTGTTAAAGAACAAAGACTTCTGGCCCTGGCTGGTGGCTCAGTGGATAAGGTGCCAGCCTGTGAACCAAAGGGTCACTGGTTCGATTCCCAGCCAGGGCACGTAAACAGGTTGCAAGCCTGGTCTCCAGCCAGATCCTGCCTCCTGGCTGGAGGCAGGTGAGAGGCAACCATACATGGATGTCTTTCTCCCTCTTTGCCTCTCTCCTTTCCCCTCTGTCTGATAAATAATAAATTAAATCTTAAAAAAGAAGAAGAAGAAGAAAAAAGACTTCTGATTTCCAAGGTATATATATATATATATTTAAAGATTTTATTTATTATTTCCAGAGAAAGAGGAAGGGAGAGAGGCAGAGAAGAAGAAAAACACCAATGTATGGTTGCCTTTCACCTGCTTCCAGCAAAGGACCTGGCTGGAGACCTGGCTTGCAGCCTCATTATGTGCCCTGGCTGGGGAATCGAACCAGTGACCTTTGGGTTTGCAGGCTGGCACCTTATCCACTGTGCCAGCAGCCAGGGCTTCCAAGGTATATTTTTAACATAATATTTATTTTTGGTAATGTAAGTTTTATAACAAATTTTTATATTAAAAATTAATCATTTCTTCCTGAAGTCCTATAGGATTTAAATGCAATAAACATGAATATTTGAATAGAACTCAAGGAAATATAATAAAACTGTTTCTATTATTTAGTTAAATTAATAACTTAATAATGTGATTATCATTTGATTTTAGAAAGAATAACCACTCTACATATAGTTTCTGACATATATATAGCTTAGAAATTTTGAATTAAAGATATTCTTTAGTAAAACAATTGTGAAGAATTGTATTGTCATATAACACAAACAAAATGAACATGTACACACATACATACATACATGCAATACATGTATGCATTAGGCAAAAGAGGTGGAAAGGATTAATAATTTAGCAGAGAACTTAGTATAGGTGCAAATTGATTCCTTGGACATAACATTTTCATATTTGTTTCTTTTTTACAAAATATTTTCTCAACTATCTTTAAAATAATTTAGTAAAAGATTAGTTAAATCTATAATACAAAATTGATGATCTGTTATTATAACATACTTATTTTTATGTATACCAACCAATGTGTAACTTTTTAAATTTACTGTTTTACTCAAAGTAATAAATTACATAAATGTAGCATTTGTAAGGTTAATAATATTTAAAAATACATTTTCATAGAAGTATTTATTTTCATCTTCACTGGTTTCGTAAGAAACTAAAATATTAAGATGTTATTTTATTATTTTTGTTAATAATATCTACACACTTGATCATTCATGTTCTTTTTACTAAAAGGCTCAAACTACTAAAATGAAAGCAATGAAGTATAAAATTGTCAATACTATTTATTAATATCAAGTAATTTTGGTTAATATTTTAGTAAGGTTGTGTAATTGTACGATGTTCAGCCATCAGCCTCCATTGATCTACTGTCTAGGGTACCTGCAGGTGAAATATTACCCTGAGCAACCCCATCAACCACTAGGTGGTAGTATGTCCTTTCTTATTTTGCTAAAATAAATTCATAATTTCAATTTATTCTTTTAACTTTTTAATTGTAAATAATAAAATTATCTTAGTTGCAAAAACAAATTTAGTCTTATATATTTGTATTTTTTTCCATTTTTTGATGTATTTCTTCATTTTTCTGTAAGATTAATTTTTTTTTTCTATTTTATGCTTCCTGGTTATGGAGAGAGTATAAAAAAACTTATAGTACAATAATTTTATTGTACAGGGTTTTGCTATTCAAGTGATATAGATATATAGAGATATATGTAGGTTGGCAGAGATATAATGTTTCTTAACTTATAGAGAGCTATTTAAGCACATTTAAAGTTACATATTTAAATGATCTTTGTTCCCATTTTTATTTTAGATACATAGGTTTCTTTTGTAAGAAGAATATCTCTTCAGACTAAAACTACGAATACAATTGTTTTACTGTAGATATTATACTTTATAAGAAGAATAGTATTCAATACTTCAGTACTGAGAGGAGAGTAAAATATGTCATTTAAAATAATTTATTGTTTCAAAGATGATATCACTAATTAATTACTTCTCCTTGACCCTTTTCCAAGTGTAAATTGTTATAATCTTATGATAGAATGCCAGATTAATTGCATAGAATTTATGCTATTTTTAATATTTATGAAAATGCATGTATATAGACATTTGCTTGGAAGTATTACTTTTTTCAATTGCTAGATGTATTAATCAAATACAATAATTTTATCATGAAGTATGGTGTCAGAACTTCTCAAATGATATTGTTGGGCATTGAGGCTGGAATGAGCTTTCTGGTGAGCTATTTGAAAATGACATGTAATACAGATAATCATTGCCATGGAGTGCAATTTATTCTAAATATATTTAAGAAAGTGTGCAACAATTTAACAACAAAGATGTTTGTCACAATATTATTCATAGTAGTGAAGAATTTCTTACTACCTATTGACACAATAGTATAGAATTTTTAAAGTTATTAATAATAAGCCATATAATGGAGAACAGTAATTATTAAGTGTGTTTACATATTAATGTTCAAGGAAATATATGGAATATTTATTTACATTAAAATGATGATTTTTAGTCAAAAGACAATAAAATGTTCGATTATTAGCTCATTATATAGTAAAACACATTTATCTTATTTTATTTGAAATAAATTTCTTTATAGTGAGATGTATATTTTATAATACTTTCTGGTTAATATTATCTTAAAAATAAAAACAGTGTACAAAAACAAATCATGCATATTTCTGCATAGCTGGAATGGGAACTAGATCTATTCTTATCCTATAATAAATATAATTTTATATTTACTAATTTTTTTGCATTGAACCTATACATTTGTGTAACAGATTGATAATATACTCAAATTGTACTTAGCTGAACATGCCTGCAAATACATATTGATTGTTATGAAAGTAAAACTAAGTGAAAATGTTGCTTATAAGTGTATTTTGCTATTTCTTTAATATAGAATAAGTTTAACTATGTAAATAAATATTCATCAAATTCTAGTTGTAGAGTAATTCACAAAGTCTTTCTTATGAATTTAATCATATAGACAATGTGAAGCATGATTTAATGTGATAATTGTGATAATTTATTTGGTATACGAGGACCTCATTGGCTAGTGAGTAGGAATTGGCTACCTTATGAATTACATAAAGGAATTTGTCCCCACATTATTTCATATGACAAAGTATTGAACAAAAGCCTCATTTGAATAAATCGAATAATGCTGAAATGTCTATAGTAAATCAAATGTCTGCACGTATTAATTTAATTAATATTACAATAGAAACAATATATTTCTCCAGATTTTTATCAATGCTATTGTACTTTCACTTTAATTATTAAAAAGTAATAGACTTTTAATAAGTATATTGTGTAGCAAATCAGAAATTCAAATGCATTCAATTAATCTGAAGTCATTAAATTTATTATATATGTCTAAGCAATGATTTATAGATGAGCATCATTGTATTTCACTTATCCTTTTTTTTTTTTTCAGATTTTTAAAAATTTATTATTTCCAGAGAGAGGGGAAGGGAGAGAGGAAGAGGGGGAGAGAAACATCACTGTATGGCTGCCTTTTACCTGCCTCCAGCTATGGACCTGGCTGGAGACCTGGCTTGCAAACTGGTTATGTGCCCTGGCTGGGAATCGAACCAGAAATCTTTGGGTTCACAGGCCAGCGACTTATCCACTGTGCTACCAGCCAGGTCACTTATCTTCTTTTAAATTATATCATTAAGGTGTTTTAATTCAGTTTTTTATATAAAGTATTAAAATATAATTTATTACTCATTTATTATATTTGTAATACAAACTTCTTCAATTTTACAGTTTTCTGTAGCCTCCTTAGGAGTCATGGGGACAAGGTGTTAACTCAGGGAAGGTACACAAAATACTTTGAATTGCCTTGGATATAAGAAGAGACGACCGCAGAAGAGAATAAAGAAAATAATAATTTTCAATAGTATTTACATTAGAAAAAGTTCACTATTTAATCTGACTTTGTATTCATGAATATATATTGTGTATTCATACTCCATTGGTTCCTTAGTCACAGTAATACATACATATAACAAATAAATATATACATATACATCCATATATATTTAATCAGGAGATAAATTTAAGAAGAATCAATAAGACAGTGTCTTTCAATCCATGAACATGGCAGATCTCTCCATTATTTGTGAGTGTGTTTAAAATGTATTTAACAAAATATTCAAAATATTATATCTTAACATGAAAAAATTCTTTATATTTTACGTTCTTATTTCCATAAAGTCTTTAATGGGATGTGTTAATTATATTTAGAGCCTATCTCAATACGGACACTAAATTTTCATCAGAAATAATAGATTAGTGTGTATATTTCATAAAATTTACAGCTGAGAAAAGAATCATTAAACTAAGTTGGTCCCAGAACAAAAATGTATGAAATTATTATTTTTTTAAAAGATCTTATTTATTATTTTTAGAGATAGAGGAGGGAGGAGAGACAGAGAGGGAGAGAGACATCAACATATGGTTGTCTTTCACCTGCCTCCAGCTATGGACCTGGCTAGAGTCCTGGCTTCCAACCTAGTTATGTGCCTGGCTGGGAATCGAACCACTGAACTTTGGGTTCGCCGGTCGGTGCCTTATCC
The DNA here is from genome assembly GCA_004026585.1 of Noctilio leporinus. Lineage (NCBI taxonomy): Eukaryota > Metazoa > Chordata > Mammalia > Chiroptera > Noctilionidae > Noctilio > Noctilio leporinus. Next base: position 56,140 of record PVIW01000520.1, read on the forward strand.
ACTGTGCCACCAGCCAGGGCTATTTTTTAAAATAGGTATAACATTGATTTCACTCTAAGTTAGCATTAAAATCATTCATAGACCTTTCTTCTTCCTTTCCTTCACACTTATTTCCTTCCCAAACTTGTGAGTTCACAATCCAGTAGTGTTATCTATAAGTGCAATCTTGTACAGCAGATCTCTAGAATATATTTGTGATGGAGTAAGTGTGTCCATCCAAAATTCTTAACTTGAAGTTCTAATTCTATATATGATAGTATCTGGAAGTGAGTATTTTGGGGGGTAATTAGGTGATGAAGGTGAAGGCTCTCTGGGTGCCCTTGTCTTAAAAAGACAAGAGAGATTGATCTCTGTCCGTCAGCAAGAAGCATTCGGCGGCAAGCCGGGAAGAGAGCTGACACAAATCAGCTGGCAGACAGACACCTTGACTTTCTAGGCTTCAATCTGTGAAATAAACTCCTGTTCTTTAAGCCACCAAATGTATTTTGCAGTAGCAACTGAAGCTAAACGTTCTTCTTATATAACAAACACTATACCTGTTGAACAGCAACTCCACATTTCCCCCTCCTCCATTCCTTATCAACCACCACTGTTCTACTATGAGTTTTAATTTCTTTCATCAGGCCTGTATGAAATATGTACATTTTAGTTGAGATACCTACTTAAATTTATTTCTAAGCATTTCATGTTTTTGGTTGCTATCCTAAATTATATACACTTAAATATAGAAATATAATTGATATGGGCGATTTACCTTTTGTTCGCAAGTTACTACACGTGTTAGTTCTAACAGTGTTTTGTAGCTTTCTTGAAATGTTAATGTAAATAATCATGTTACATCCAAATTAAAAGTTGTGTTTCTTTCTTTCCATGACCTTTGTCTTTTACTTCTCTTTATTATTTCCTTGTACATTTCCAGTACAATGCTAAATAGAATATACATCTTGTCATCATCCTAAGCATAAGGAAAAAGATCTGTCACTCATTATTAATTATAATTTGTGCTAATAAGGCCTGTCAGCAATATTTCCTCTCAGTTTTATCTGACTGAAAAAACAAATTACTGCTTATATTTTTAAAAGTTATTTTTATATAAACTTTTAAGTTCACAGTTTTGACCCATATCATTTTAGATAAGAAAGAAGCATGTTTTCTTTCTTTTACTTCTTTGTGAACAACGTATCTTTTACCTGCGCTTGTTTTAAGGTTTATTTTTGTTATTGGCGTTCAGTAACTTGGCTTTGCGAGCTTTGTTGTATTGTTCTAGATGTTTATCTTGCTCTGGGTTTGTTAAGATCCTTGGCTCTGTGCATTTAGAAATTTCATTAACTTTGGAATTTTTTTCAGTAGTTTTCTTTACTATTTTATGCACCTCCTTCTCCTTCTTGTACTCATCAGAACAGGCATCTCTACCTGCTGCCTGTTCTGTGGTGCAATGTCAAGAACTGATGTTTTCCACATTTTGCCTATTTTTCTAGTTGTTTATTTTAGGTGGTAACTTAGGGCAATGTTTCTCGTGTACAAAAGCAGAGTTAGAAAACAATGATGTACAAATATTTTTATATTTCTTTGTGGTCCAGACTTTCTGAGCAAAAAAAAAAAAAAAAAAAAATCACTGGCAACCAAGTGATGAGTAAGTAACTTGGAAATTGGAGATAATGTAGTCTTGTGTAGTGGTTTATAGTTTTATCCTCCCTGGAGCTGCTACTTACCTTCCAAATGGTAATGAATTTGAAGATCTTCGCCTCTTATCCACAGAAAGGATTTGCTTATCTTGGTAAGATAAGGTCTCTCTTTCCTGAAGCCCAGGGAGAGAGAAGTGGAGCAATCTGCTTTATATAAGCTTTGAGATTCTTTGTTTCAGCGTTTCTCTGCTATGAGGCAGACCCAGATTTAGCCTGGACAGGTGACAGGTAAATCTCAGTTTGTCCCCCATGGAGAAGTTAGAACAGGTGGACCTGTCACTAAGATATTCTGCAAGGAGATCATTGGCCTGCCTTTGATCGGAAACCTCATGTTTACTGTCAAGATAAAATAACTAAATATTTAAAACACCAAGCAAATGCAACAATGGTTTATTCATGATGCCATCATCTTCCAATCAGTTTTAATAAAGGTAATATAGTTGTTATAGGGCAGCTAAGGAAAGGTATGTAAAAAATAAATTATATAGTTAAAAGTCAGGTAAAATGTAGAAGTTTTTATAATTTATTGCAAGGTGCTATTTGCTACAATTGAGTCCATAATTTACTTTAGTACTTTAAGATCAATGTGCCTTTATAAATAAAATTTTATAAACCTTTACAGCCCTATATTAATCATTAAGTACATTCTGTGATCATAGACTGTTCATAAATAGTATAGTCTTAAGCAAGTGTAATAGTTATATTTTTAAGTTTATATTTTTAAACAAATGATTATTATGTGATATAGTATCAGTTTGTAGCATATGTGAAAAACTGAGTTGTTATTAAATAATGCATTATTTTTTGAATAGGTATTGCTGTCCCAACAAGGATACACCCCAGCTGTATTGAGGTAAGTTGGTATACAACAGGCTGCACATTATTAATATACACAACATGGTCATTTGGGAAATATATATACATGTGTTGTCATCACCACAGTTTAGAGAAAAAAACATACCTATTACCTTCAAAAGTTTAACTCTGCCCTTTTGTTGTCTTATTTCTCTTTCCTTCTCCCAAAAATGATATGTGCAATATTACGTAGGTCATAGCTTTAGAATGGTAATAGTTTTAAGAAATATTTCTCAAAATACGTGGTCTGGAGGTGACATTAGGTCTTAGCAGGACTGTGATTAATATAGTTGCTAAAAGCTATTTCTCACAGGTATTTACCCAATTGATTGTTTGAATCCAGTTTCATATATTTTAAGGGCCTTTTAATTAAAAGTCTTTTCTCCTATAAACAAGAACTTCGTTTTCTATTTTAACTACCACAAATAGTTTAAAGAAGAATTGGATATAATACCCCCACACAAAATCATTTTATTATAAAGCACAAGGAAGTGCAAGTACTGTTTAAAACTCAATTGTTTTGAAAGGTAAGACAATTTGTACATGTCTGCCTTATTAAGATGTTTGCATTCTGGAACTTAGTTTAAAACTCAAACAATGTTTTATGTCTGAGCCAAATTAAAACCACAGCTGCAAGAATCCTGTGTCATTGTCAAATGTTAAATTGTGGGAGGGGATAAAACACTTTGAAATATGATCATCCAGCAGGAAATGCACATTTCGCACATAATACATACCCAAAATGAGTGTAATTACTTTATTTATTAAATGAGAAAATGATTCTGAGATTTTCCAGATACCTCACCCTAGAATGTGCCACAGTTTTGAATCTGGGCCTGAATTATCCACACCGAAGCTCTCCTGAGACTAGAACCTTGACCATGATCACAAATTCCCAGAATGGTCATTAGTCCTGATCTTCATGGAAAAACAGTCACAATGTGTCTTCAAGGACATCACTGACTTTCAGGAATGAATGTCACCTGCAACCTCGCCAATTCTCTTTTGTGAACAACCTAACCTTTCATTATCTAATAGTCCACCTTTTATCACTGACAGTTCTCTTACAGCTTTCATTCATTTAAAGCGCCCTCAAACTCCTAAGTGTCTCTTTTTCAAAGACATCTGATCACCCTTTCCAAGACAATTCTTTTTCTGTCACATAGAACCTTATTGCTAAAAGCACTGAGGTAGTTGGTAATTCATGGTCAAATACATAGGAAAACAAGATAAGTATACATGGCATGCATCATTTGATGATACTGAGAACTTGTTCTTACTATAAAATTTATTAGACATTATATCTATCCCACTAAATTAAAAAAAACCTTTAACTTTAATAGATCTTAACAATACAGTCAGGCTTACGCATAAGTATTTATTTAATTACCTTTAGCTTATATTATGAGCTTAGAAAACCACTAAATTTTACAGCCTCGGACTTTCTATCATAAAGTAGGGATATTTGTAATGAATTTCTACTTAAGAATAGGTTTTTCGGTAGCCATGGTTTTTGCATTTTTTATGACAGCTATGATAACTTAAATATAAGTGGTTCCTTATTTTTCTGCCTCTCACTTTCTTTTTCAAAATAACTTCTAACAACTTAGAAATAGTTCAGGTAATCTAGTAGTTCAGTCAGCAATAAAACATCCTTATTTATTGTTTTATCAGCCCTTTATTTTAGTTTCATTTTGTTAAATGTCCCCAAATTCCCTATGTAAAATAAAATGACAAATAAATTATGTTGACTATTTAGATACAGATTTTATATTTGTTTTCTGCAATTCCCAAGAAAAAAGCAGCCTGGACTTCATGAATGATCTTGTTCATGGCATGAAATTCTTTATTACTCATTCTCTTCTGTAGCACAAAGGAATAACTCTGGGGTGGAACAGTTAAGCACATGGACAATTATTCTGGCTTATTTTCCCTGCAGATCTTGCAAAATGTGGAACTCATCCTAATGGTTCCAGAATAATTATTCACTTGGTAAATAAGATTATTGGACAAAATGTATTCCATATGGAAATTCTAACAAGAAGAAACGTATTTTAAGAAAATTGCTGTAATCATCTATACAAGTTGACATCATACAATTATAAAACTTTGTTTTAGTTACTAAAAATGTATACTACTGTTTTTAAATTAAACTATTTCATAGGTTTTTATGTTTTACATGCTACTTTGTTGCTTCTCATTACAGAAATCTTTGCAAAATCATAGATATCTTTAAGGCATTAAATAAATCTGTACTTATCGAATTAAGTGAATACCTTACAAAACTTCAACAGGCCGCATGATGGAACCCATTTGTTTCTGTAACTTCAATTCTCTTCTGTGAATCTCCCCATTGGTCCATGGAGTGATTTCCACAGTAATTGCTCTTTTCCCCCTATTATTTCCTTTGGAAAAATCTTGCTAATTCTACAAAACAGTGTGAACAGAGATTTTACTGTTAAAATATTTAAATATTACTACCTTGTTATTTCCTTTTGTAACCTCTAGTGGAAGTGTCCCTTTATTTCAGAATAGCTACCTGTAACTTTATACATTAGATCTTCTGGTAGCTAGAAGTTTTTTTTGTTTGTTGGGATTATAAATTTGAGTTAGAAATAAAGCATGCATAAAATATTGTTAAGGTAAATATTTTAATAGACAGCATATGGTGTGACATTTTATACAATATACTATATAAATGAATTGTGATCTGAGTGATTATTTGAGTGATAGTAGAAGCAAAAATAACTGACTTTTGTCTCAATGCCTCAATCAAAAACCGAAGAGATGCAAGCTCAAATCCCTTTATCCTTACTGGACTAATTAAAATGTGCTCATGAAATTCCTGCTTGGCTTCCTTTTCCTCCACCACTTTAACTTTTCATAATATCATCAGACTGGGTGTCAATATCCTTGGCATTCTAATGTCTCCTATAGCTAATATTAACCATTGGACTGCTTGTCAAGGTTTTGACCCAATTGCTGATGGAAAAACAATACCATGCATCCCAATCCGTGTTACATCATGCCTGTCTAGTCCTTCTGGCTTGCTACAGCAAAATACTACTGGCTGTGTAGCTTATGCACAACAAACTTACCCCTCACAGTTTTGGAGGCTGGAAGTCATACTTGAAGGTGTGGACTCAGTAAGCCTACAGCTCTTTTTTGAGTTACGGATTTCTCCTTGAGTCCTCACATGGCAGAAGGGATTGTGTATCTCTTTGGGGTCTTTTTAGTAAGTAACAAATCCTATTCATGACATAATCACCCTCCCAAAGTTGCCACTTACTAATACTATTATCTTGCAGGGTTAGAATTTCAGCATATGAGTTGTGAGGAGATGTAAACATTCAAAGCCTAGTGATGCCAAAGCTGGAGCTGACTTGCTTACCCCAAGCATTGGCATTTATTTAAAAGGTTTTTTTTTTTTTTTTAACCACAAGCATTGTGGTTAAAGGTACAGACTTGCAGGCAGACTGTATAAACCCTTGGCTCTGACACTTGACTCTAACACATAACTTCCAACACTTCTAAACAGTCATAATGATGCATGGCTTATTGGACAAGAAGGCTGGGCAGATTACGTCAACTAATGTAGATAAAGTGCTTATATTAGTGCTGGGTAAATGGCAAGCATTATAATATTTATAATTATGGGATTGCATCATTATAAATATTAAATAACAATATACATTATTTTTCATGTATTAACTAATTGAACACTTAGATACAGAGAAGAAACTAAAGACCTACAATTATCGTAATCATGAAGGACTGAGAGTCCTTTGAGCTCCCTTTGTAAGAAACATCAGAGAACACCATCAGATATTCACTCTTTCTCGCCACAGGGCTAAATGGAATACAATTTCTTACCTTTTTCATGGAGAATCTCTAATAATTCTAAACAGTTAACAAGCAAGGTCAAGACAGCATCAGAAGACAAAAGAGTAGAAAAAATAGTATTTCAGATTCTTAAAGAGATCTTAAAAATAGCAAGAGTGAATACGCTTGTGTGAAGGGCTGTGTGCATAATAAATTATATTAGCTTTTAAAAACTACTTACATTAAATTTGTTGTCTTTTTAACCCACCAATTTTGGCACCAATGAAAATCATTGAAGTAATGAGATATAAGAAAACACAAATCAGTCAAATATTGGGAGACTAAGGGTAGATGATTGAATGGAAATGTCCTGAAGAAGTGAATGTTGCTGTAATTCTAATTAATTAATTATACTTAATAATTTAATTATATTCATGAAAACCTTGTCTACATCTCAATTCACATAATAAAGACACCAAACTATAAGTGAGCATAATTTAAAGTGAGAAATAATGACAATTTTCATTCAGATATGTTTTTAGCTAAAATACCACCTTTATCCACCCCTACAGTAGAGGGTCTTTGAAGAATTTAACTGTGCAACTCCAAGTACATATCTACAGAAGAGAAAAATTTGTGTATAATATATGTTATCTGAGAAACACAATTAAAAACAAAATTTCCCCCAACCCAGAAAACCTCTCCTCAAAGATAGAAGGAAAACAATTTTATTATTAAATAAGCATTAAATCAGAATGTGATGTTTATCACAGACAAACTGCTAAAAGATTGCAGTCAGAAACAAATATCAGCCTGTTATGAAGATAGTTAAGCAGGTACAAATCATTCCATATATATTCCCAAGACAGACAATAACTAGTCCTCAAGTAAGAGGTATTTTCACATTTTTAACAAAATGTATTGAGGTTGCAATAGTTAATAAGATTATTTAGATATCAAGTGTACATTTCTATAATACACCTTCAGTATATTGCATTGTGTGTCAACCACCCAGAGTCAACTCATCTTCTTTCACCCTATATTTGACCCCCTTTATTCTTAACTATCCTCCATCCCTGCTTCCCCCTGGTAACCACAATACTGTTGTCTTGCATTTGAGGTTTTGTTTGTTTTTCCTCTCTGTTCATTTGCTGCTTTCAGTTTTACATCCCACATGTGAGTGACATAATATGGTTCTTGACTTTTTGTATCTGACTTCTTTTTTTTTTTTTTTCTTAAGATTTTATTTATTATTTCCAGAGAGAGAGGAAGGGAGAGAGGCAGAGAGGGAGAGAGATATCTTGTATTGTTGTCTTTCACCTGCTCCAGCTACAGACCTGGTTGGAGACCTGGCTTGCAACCTGGTTACGTGCCCTGATTGGGGAATCGAACCAGCAACCTTTGGGTTTGCAGGTCAGCACCTTATCCACTGTGCCACCAACCAGGGCTGACTTGTTTCACTTGGCATGATAGTCTCAAGATCCACCCATGCTTGCATCCACAAGAGAAGAAAAAAGACAGCAGCATTTTTTCCTTATGCATTATATCCAAAATTCACTAGAGAATTGGAGTGACCATCTGTGTTAGAATTTTTGTATTCAAAGTAAAAGTTAACTTTTTATTTCTTTAGGGCAAGAAGTTGTTTTGCAACTTGGAGGGAAATACCTACCTAAGTTAGGGACTTACCATTGCACAAAAACTGGGAGCTACCTAAGGAAATTATAGACAAATCAGGTGTGATTTCAATATTTTGGGTTTCTAATTTGTTATATTTGAAATCATTTCTTCAGAAATCATGTGATAAGTTTGTGATCATGGTAACGATTCCTAGAATCACTGGGATGATCACATTGTAAGTTTTAAATATGTCAGATCGCTACATTGCACACAGAAGACAAATGCAATTTATATAATATTGTATGCCAACTATACTTAAATAATGAATGAAGAAAGAAAGAAAGAAAATTTACCTAGAAAAAATTAAAGAAAGCATGACTGGGACTCCAAGAATTAAACACTTCAAACCTTACACTATTTTTATATTATTTGGAAAATGTATTCAATGAAGAGAAAGTAGACAAGCATATTAAAGGGCAGCAAGTTTGTATAAGAGATTGATTGTGTTAATGGCCACACATTGATATAATAGTAAAACAGTCGATGAGAGACTCTATATAACTAATAACCATGAGAAGATAAAGGCAAAAGAAAATGCCAGTGCACAGATTTATTTCTTGCTCAATTTCTGGCTGCTATGCTCTTAAACAATTTTTTTTTTTTTTTGCCCTATTCTGTTACAGAAGTGTCATTTTAACCTCTCACAGCCATGACATACCTCTGTTTATTTTAAATTAAAATGTGCTATTTCTTACCATAGGACAATGATATAAAATGCTTGTATAATACTGTTAATAATCTTGATATAACACTTCCTTCTGCCTGAATTTCTACCCAGGATTTTTTTTTTTTTTTTTTAAAAACACCTCCCTTTAAAATCCATTAGCATCTTTTTGAACTAGAACCCCTCTTTTTGTGCTTCTTTTCTAACGCCTGTTTTTCCCCACCCAGGCTCGATCTTCTGCCCCTTACAGTCTTGAGACACACGCTTTCATTTTAAAAGCATTTTGCGCCCTTTTGAAATGCACATACAGGTATTTCCTAACCCTCACTTGTCTAAACTATCGGCCCCTTGGCTTTGTACCATTGTCAACATTTTCAGCTATTACAGTCCTTGTCTAAGAAACAGCATAAAGTGGCAGGATTCAAGCAGGCATTGTTTCTTCTTGCCAGAATTTCCTTATTGTGACTGGAATCCCCTGGCTCTGTCATTCTCCAGTCACCACAGTGGACAAGGTCATCCTTAATTACATTGTTCTCTGCTACTGCTGGAGTTAATCAATTACCAAGTGCTCTGTTTCCTTTAAAATAAGTGTAATGCGTAGGTATTTATCTGTATCACAAACTCTTATCCCCTTATGTTATTAGACCTTGCACATCTCAAAATTGTACCAATATATAAGCTATAGTTCTTAAATCCTACTTCCTTCTCCCACTTCACCTTCTCCCGTTTCTACCACTGTTACCAGCAGATTAAATGCCTTTAAATGATGTTTTGGATGAAATGCTGAAAATTTTAAATCCTCTTTAGGGATTGAAGCATCATTGTAGTCTGACTTCAGTTCAGGGCTCCTGAGGCCTGGCTTCTCCCTTTCTTTCCAGTGCCATGTCTCTAAAATGGCCAGCCTATGTATAGATAGTGGGCAAGTTATGTATGAAGTAAATGCTTTGTTTTATAAGGAATATGTTTGCCTTTCACTATTTTCAATAACAATATCATTTATATTTCAATAGTTCAACATTCAATTTACATGCCACCTGAGAGTGAAAACAATCTGAATTAGTTTGAGATTTCCCAGTCCCAGCACCTTCCCCAGCTTTGGGGTTAGTTTGGGGAAATTATTACAGTATATTGCCAAAGTAAGTATGCATGAGGGGGAATGGATGTAATCCTTGATGACAACTGTCAGACACGTCTATGGTCCTGACTGATCTGCAGTTTTTTAGCCCACCTAGGTTGCTGCTGAAATCTCCCTGATTTCGATGCACTTGACTCTTTCTGTTCTATTGTGAGCCTGTGACCCATATTTAGATGCAAGTGAATCATAGCTTGATTCAGGTTCCTATGACATATGTCACAGGAGACAGCTTAAGTTGTCTTACATATATGCCTTAACATTCTTTGCCTCCTGATACTGTGTGCGTGCGTGCTTACATAAAACTAACATGACTATACTGCATCCACCCTGAAACTATGGGTGCCAGAAGATAACAGTATTAGCCCACTGATGAAGTAGATGTGAAGCTTGTATTAAAACTTATGTCTTCATAAGGCCCTGGCTGGTGGCACAGTGGAACAAACTTATGTCTTCAGCAGAGGGATTAGGAATCTCTCTCAGGTGTATTTACATGGACTTTATTTGCACATGTTTTTTTTTTAATTTATCAAAACCTGTGGCTGAGAAATGTCCTCCAGAGTGCTACAGATTCAGCTATCCTTTTCTGATTACCTTAGATTCTATTATATATTTAAGTTGTACCAAAAGAACAATTGAGACAATAAAAGTAGAGCTTATTTCCAAGAAGATAAACAGTTACAGGGAAAGATTAACTACTACAGTGGTTCTAGATTTAGTTCTTAGAGTATAAAATGAGTTCCCAGAACATAAATGACAAAATTATGGAGCATTTGATTTATACTTATTATCAGGTTAAAATTGTTCCCAAGTAGATGCTTGTTTTCTTTCTTTAATGGGTTCAGACTGTGTAGGACCAGGGAGTTAGGTAAAATCTCCACTGCAAGAAATACAAACTTTAAATATTTCAAAAGGCATTCCATTTATTTCCCTGTAATTAGACAATTAATTCTACTGGGATTTATAGACTTCATGAAGTGAGGGAAAGAGAGAAAAAGAAAAGTTGTAAATCAAATATTTCAATGGTACTTTAAAGGTCACTGAATCATTTAACCTACCTCAGAAGTATTTCACTGGAAATAAAGAACTCAGGAAACAAATAAACTAAGTAACTCAAATAATAAATTAGTTACTTTAATTATTATGTAGAAGGCTTTTTATTTTTTCCTGACAAGCTCACTAGTGTGGTAGGATAAATAATTTTGGACAATTTTGTAAATACTTTGCACCGTATTATATTTATCCCTCATTGTTTTCAGATAAACGTATGACATATACAGGGATTGAATTTGCTTTCATCATGAAAAATAAAAACACAGAACAATAGAGGATTATTTGTCTTTCATGTTATGCCATTAAAATTCGTTTTGAAAGTTATAAACAAAAAAACATTCATTTGTAGAGTTGGGATTTTGAGGGTAACACTGGTTTTAACTGCTAAAATGTTGACAATATCTATTGCAAAATATATTTGTAAAATTTATGTGCAAAGTTGTATTTTATGAAGTAAAATATGATTCTTAATTAATGTGCTCTAGTATTATGATGATAAGAGTAAAAACATACCTTTAATATTATTTCTTCCATACCTGGCCAATATAATTACTTCATATTAATAATAGTAATTCACAGTACTATTTTTTACCTCAGATGTGGGAGAAAACATTATAATAGTTTATTTTAATATATTATATAAAATATATTATATTGAAATATAATCAATTAAATACTTTTATTTATAGAATTGTCAATGAATATTTTATAGAAATATAATAGATATTTTTTTACTTAAACTTCAAAATATATCTGAAATTTTATAATTTCTTAGCAAGATTAACACTATCATCTTGATTTAATTTACCATTTGATCTAATTTACCATTGTTTTTCACCTGTATTATTATAACTTTTTAGCTTGCTACTTTTTCCCATTGATCTTGATCAATCTTATTCCCCTTTTAAAGAATTTTTTTTTTCTGAACATTTCCTCTGTCTGAAATTGTCTTGCTCATTTGAGTGTTCTTAGTTAGCTTTCCCTTGGCCACCCATGAAAGAAGAGAAATATTTCCTTGATCCATAATGCTCATACATTTTACTGTGCTTTATTTTTATCCATAGTATTTATCAAACTATTGTATTATTCATCTAGTTTTTTTTTAAAGATTTTATTTATTATTTTTAGAAAGATGGGAAGGGAGAGAGGCAGAGAGGGAGAGAGACATCAATGTATGGTTGCCTTTCACCTGCCTCCAGCTAAGGACCTGGCTGGAGACCTGGCTTGCAACCTGGTTATGTGCCCTGGCTGGGAATCTAACCAGAGACTTTGGGTTTGCAGGGCAATGCCTTATCCATTGTGCCACCAGCCAGGGCTATTCATCTAGTTTTAAATATATTTCCCCCACATTGAAGCTGGAAGAACATTCTATATTTTCATCATTGCTGTATTTTCCTACACTTAGTATAGGTAGTGAAAATATTCACTCAGTACGATATTAATGAAGTGAAAGAAGAATGAAAGAAAAAAGGATATAAATAAGAATAATAAGAAACTAATAAAATGGAAAATAGGAAAAGAAAGATTTTTAAGCCCAAGATTCAACAAGATAAACTTCTTTGAAATGACATCTAAGTATAGGGAGAAAAGGGACTAAAATATGATATATACTGTAAATAATACCAAGTAATACAGATTGACAGGTACAGGGTGAAGAAATAGATAACAGAAATGTGTTAGGATAGGGGCATAACTTAGGCAGGATATATATTTATGTTGTTTTGTTTGTTGATTGGTTGGTTTTATATTGTTGTTGGTGGTGATCATTACTTACAATTATGGTATTAAATATGATGCTGTAGATTTTGCAACATCATATGTTGAAGATTGAAGAATTAATATAATCACCAAAGTGGAAATACATGCAGAAAAGTCCAAATAAAGTAAAACTTGATAAATGAATACAATTACAATCATAAGAAAAGGGTATCAGTAAACCAGACAAAGTTAAGAATACATTAAACTGTGAAAAATAAAAGTGACTATTTACTATGATGGAAAATTAGGAAAATTAGTGGGGCAAAATCTTGGTTAATCTTTTCCACTGGGTTTGTCAAAAATCAGCAAAGAGCTAGAAATAAGAAGCAAGTTAAGTTTAATTCAATGAACATAGTTAATTCAGTAAATTCTCTGTAAAAGTCTTCAAGTAGGTATATAAAACTGATAAAATATATTTTATGACTTATGGATAATTAAAATGAAAATTGTGTAAATGAAATCATAGCAATAAATGAAGATACATGTTCAAGAAGATAAGGTAATAGAGAAAAACCTGGGGAATAATGAACAAATCATGTAGTGTGTTTAACGGCTATAATTATACATATACCTATAAGTTGACACACTACCAGAAGCGGCAATATGGAAAACATGAGGCTTTGTATGGCTAGAAGATCAAATGAGAGTTAATACATTTTTATTACTGCATTGTAGTGCATGAGAAAATGCAGGAATTATTTGTTCTATAATTGCATATGATGAAAGTTTAAAGCATTTTAAAGTTAAGCCCTAATGGTGCCATAGAAACAATTTTTTTTTAAAGAGCTTCACTGCAAAAGTGTGTAAAGGGAATGGTGATTTTCATAGCTATGCAGATATTCCCTGAGACACATGAAAGAAGCCTCATATGGGAATGTACCTGTTTCATAGATTTCAATTCAATGTAACTTTAATAAAATGGCAATGTATTAATAGCAAGGTGAGAAGACCTTTTTTCTGCATTAAGGCTTCTAAGACCAGTTGTTTCTCCTTTGGCATGTAGGTACATCCAAGGTCTTAAGGCTTCAGCTGCTTTTCGTTATATTTTTGGGAAAATTGGACTTGAGTTACAGCCTTCTACCGCTTACTATGGTCTGATCCATGATTCTTAGTTTTGTAACTAAGTCAGCAACTAAATTAAAATTTAGAGAGCTATTTCAGTAAGTTACCTCTGATTAATTAAATTTCAACTTTTTAAATAATTTATCTTAAATATAGTCTACAGCCCTCTGTTGACTGCAAAATTATTATCTTTTACATCTAGAATGTTTTCTTTAATGTTCAGCAAAAATAAACAATGGAAAATATAGAAATATATTTATATATATAGAATAGAGGAGAATAGTGAGATGACCTTGAGATTTTTAATGTTAAATATATATATATGGCCATATTAAAGACTGGGAATTAGAAGATGTAGTAGGTAGGCTAAAAGAGCAGAGAACATCATGGAGTTCTGAGAAAAGATGTGCTAAATGTAGGCATTTAGCAATGAAACATTTATTGACCCAAGACCAATAACATTCTAGAGGAGACAAGCTACATAGTCTTGTAAACTAGAGGATGACTAGAAAGGATTTCAAACAGCAATGACAGAAAGTCCAGTGATCACATTTGAATCATGTTAAATGCATCACGGAGATTAAATACTTTCATACATACTAGGTAAGGCACAAAGTAAAAGGACCCAATGTTTTTGAGAAACAGCTATAAATATTTATATTTCTTATCAGAAAAATAAGGGTCTGCCAACTTAATCCTCTTAAAAACATCATGGTCACATAATTGAAATTTTTGTATTGTTTTAAGTGAAATCTGCTTCATGGGAACAATGTACCAATTTGCATTAATTTCACATTTCTGATTCTGAAAATCAAAAGCTCCAAAAAAGTTAATATAATCACAAATCTGGAGTTGTTAAGCTAAATTCAAAGTCTTTCCCTGTATGCACATGTGCATGTGAGTGCATGTGTGTCTGATTTCCCTTTATTTAGTAAACAGGAGATGGCAGTATCTCACCATTATTTAAAATACGAGGTAATTGAACTGATCTAACACGGAAGTCTCAAAAAGTGCCATGTGTGCCTGCACAATGCCCTCTATCATTTTGCAATTAGAGTAGATCATTACATATTTAATTTGATAAAGGCATTAGACAGAAAAACAAAGATCTGCTTTGCTTTGTTTTTTGACATGAAACAGCAGGTGACCAAAAAATAATACCTTTCGATAACGAATGATTTTACATTTAGAAAGTGATCAAAATAAAAAGGTAGACTTATAAAAGCTTGAGCTTTTAAGTAGGTTGGGCTCTTTATACATTGCCTGCACATTTGACGGATAAAGTTCTGATTTATTTTTCTTTGGAAGCCAATGGTGTTAAATACATAAATAGTTAAAACTAGGGCTACTGGTTTACAGGTGGCAGAGAAGGGAAGTAAACTGAAAGTGGGAAGAGCTTTGCCAATCAACTTGCTAATTTAGTCTGTGTGAGTTAATGGGTATCCATAGCTTTGGCTCACCTCACTGGTAGCCTCTAAAAATTGCTCATCCTTCTTGCTTGCTCTTGGGGTCTCCTTTTATAGAAATGAACACTGCCAGGTCCTCAAGCCATTGTTCCCCTTTTAATGAGAACATGAATTACCTTTTAGGAGCCAGGGGTGAGGAACCTGGAGGCATCTGAAATTGAGTTTCCTTCTGATTAAAGAGAAAGTCACAGGCAAGAAGCTAGACTTTCTTTTCCTGTGTTTTGTCAATGTTGCATGAGAGCACATTCTTGGAGCTCACATGGCTATGTTGTGAACGTAGAAAAGAGGGATGCCTCACGGTTCACAAGGTAGGTGACTGACAGCGTGTATTTTTAATAATTGCAAAGATAAAAATGTGGGAGGCCCAGTGCAAAATAGAAAACTAATTTGGGGTTTCTGCTTAAAAGATGAATAAAGGCTATAGGTTATAAAGCTTCCTTTTTTTTTTTTTTTTTTTTTTCCTATGGACTCTCTCTTATTTTCTATTGCTTTTTAATGTAATTCTAAATTTTTAAAAAAGCTATAATTTTACATATTAGATGAATTTTCCATTATCTTTATATTATACAATTCCAGTTTTAATTGCAAGTATAAGAACAGTTAGTGCTTATGTGGAATTGCTGAAATTATGATCTGTAACATGTGTGCGTATGTATTTTGTTCTTAAAACAGTGACAACGCTGCAGAAAAGTAACTCAACTGTTTTTATTTCATTTCTTGATCTGGTGCCTTTGTACCAACACTTGCTCCCTTTATCTTGCTAATGAGTAAGACAGGACTGAAATAAAAAAAAGAACTATGGGTTATGGGTTACCCTGACTTTCCCTTTCCTTCTGTGTCATTTTCAGTGCATGTAATTGGTTGGTACATGGAAGTAACATGAATAAGAAGGTATGATTGGTTTCCTTAGGCATATGTTTCTTAGCACTTCATTGCCTTCTTTTTGATTTTGAACCAAGTTATTGTTTGAGCAGAAAATGTGGCTTCTTGGGGCAATCAGCACGCATAGTTTTGTTTTGTTTTTTTCTTTTTTTGTAGCTATAACATGCCTGTATACTTATGCTTGCTTTAAGCCTCACTGTCTGTCTTACATTGTAGAGCCACTGAAATGCTGTATTTAGATTGTATGTATCTCTACTACCCACTTGTGTACTCCACTGCCCCACAAGCCCTCATCTTTAAAGCAAAACAGAGAGAAAATACTTAAAATTGCAAGATGGTGACAGCATTGAATCTGGTGCTCTTCTCACTGTGGCCTTAATGTGACTGTGAAGGTAGCAAACCCATGAAATCAGACCTGCTGCTCAACATTTTCCTGAAATTATACACAGGTGAAAAAATAATGAACCATTTTTGTGTCAGCCTCCTGTAATTGGTCTATTGGACACCCTCCATCTAACTTTCAGATCCAATATCCAAAAGCTTTACCTTTTCCAAATGTATATATACCCCACATAGTTAATGATTTATATACTAAATCACCCAAAATCCCTTGCCTTTGTCTTCAGGTTGTGTTTGGTCATAGAAAGTGCCTGTTAATAGATTACAGAGTGTGAGAAAAAACATTGAGGGTTATTCTGCCCTTGCAATTTATCACCAACAATGTTTTGGTAATGGCTATATTTCCCCATTGAGGACCACAGCTTGAATTGGGCAGTTCCTCTATCTCTGGCATTAGGTATAAGTAAAAGCTTTCTCATCCCTTTCTGCGGCCACTATTTCAGAATGCCTCACAACCCTTTATTTGTTCTCTTGGCCCCTTCCATGGTTAGTAAATGACCCTTTTATTAATTCTTTCTCATCTTTAACTGTCTAATCCCTTTTACTTCAGGATCCTTAGGAATGCAGTTAGTGATATCATACTCTCCTCAACCTATAACCATCCTAACTATTACAGTATTATTACCCAGGCACTGCCAATGCCTTCCAACCTAAAGAACACTGAAAACACAGCTGCATTGCAATGAGATTGAGTGCAGTGGCTAGCTCATTGTAAGAGAGAAGAGAGGACACGCACCACAGAGAATTTTGGGAGGGGTCAGGGTAGGGGGAATCTCACTAAAATGCTATCAGAAAAGCTTACAGAATTTGAGCTCTTGTTAAGTGATTTGCAGGCTGGTTCTTGGAAGCTGGATTTGTGTGCAGCAGGAAATGGGACAAGAATAAGATTGTGTGTCTTAAGCAATCTAATCTAAAAGGAGAGAAATAAAATGAGGTTGGAGTTTTAACTGGAAATATATAGCAGTCAGCCCGGGAGAGGAAAATGTTTTGCTATTTGCTATCATTGGTGTTTGAACAAACAGTGATTTGTTTTTATCTGTGGTCTTAACTCTGGTCTCACTTTATATGGTACACATTGGGAACTTGTTTAACCATCATGTTCTGTGAGATTGTCCACATTCAAGGAGGAAACATCAAAGTCTAGTTCTGAGTGCTAGCTGCCTCCTAACAACCCCCAGGTCTAGGGTTTAGGGTAAGGTCAGTTGTCAGATGATAGGAGCTGCCTTTTCTTTCTCACCACTTACTTGATTAACCATATCCTATTCATGCACTTCTGTTCAACTTAAGCACTACAGGCTCTACTAATGCATTTACAGTTATTTGTTATTCTCTTTCCCAGATATAATATGTGTTCTCTTACTCTCACAACTACTTATACCCCGTTTTATTTTATTTCATTTTAGTTTAGTTTATTAACTCCAACTCCTTATAATGCCTAACTGTGCTCTCAATGAGATGACTGATTTATATAAATTAGTAAAGTATCATGTTTTTATTTTCCAAAATACACAAAAAATGGCTGAAGATGGCTTCAAAAAGTAGGGACTCTGACTATGATGATACATATTTTTTTCACAAACTTTATCTTTTTTTTTTAAATTTTATTGTTGTTGTATTACATCCATCCCCATTTTGCTCCCCTCTGTCCCCCTCCCCACCCACCCATTCCCCCCAAAGTCAATCCCACCTCAAACTTTATCTTAGTATCCAGGAAAAAAAAAAAAAAAAAAATATATATATATATATATATATATAGACACATATAGATACATGCATATATATATATAAGTATGTATGTTACCACACACAAAATGTATTAGTATATGTAAGAACAAAAAAACATATTCTTTATTTGACTACTAAACATTTTTTATGAATCTGTCCAATTAACAATTGTTACTTAGAGCCCTGACCAGTGTGGGCCAGTTGGTTGGGTGTTGTCCTATAAAGCAAAGGGTCACCAGTTCGATTTCTGGTCAGGCACATGCATAGGTTGTGGGTTTGGAATCTGGTCAGGACAATTACAAGAAGCAATTGATCAATGTTTCTCTCCCTCTTTTCCTCCCTCCCTTTTCCTCTCTCTAACAAATAAATAAGTAATTTTAAAATATACTAAAGTGGAGCAGAGGATGCAGAATGGTGAGAAACTGCCAGAGAAGTTCATTAGTCACAAGTCTTGGAGGAGCACAAAGGGGAGCTCAGGGCCATGTGCTGAGAAAGCAGAAACTCGGGCACATACGGGCCTTTATTAGTGCCCATGTGCAGGAGGCTGGTTTGGATTCTTGGGCCAGGACCAGATCAGACAATTACACAGGGGTCTTATCTTGAGGGACAAACAAGGGAAAGGTGCTGGGAAGCAGTGGGGACTATTGATCACTACGTCTTTCAGGGATGCCATATCAGGAACTTATATTTGCTTGTCATAACAGCCTGTTGTTGATGTAACACAAGAGGCTAGGGCCAAACAAAATGAATATGGAGGCAGCAATACCATGGAGTAGCTCAGTTCACCTCTCAATGATGTTCCACTCTATATGGAATTTCTGAGGACACGATTCTCAATGGGAAATATAAACAGAGATATGCAGAGTGGTGTTGCTTAGCCAATGTGTGAAGATTTTGATTTTAACAGGCTTAGAGCTTCTCATGGAGAATATTGTTGTTCTCTGTGAAATTGTTAAGATAATGAGCCTGAACTAATAAAAATTATACTTAACATTATGGTGATACTTTCTGCAAGCGAGTGAGTTAATGTTTGCTATTTATAAATGTGTGCATATGGTTCACAGCATCCACTCCATGTTAAAACCCAAAGGGAAGACACAAATGCATTGATCCTCATGTCTAAGTAAGTGCTTAATTATATTTACATGGGTTCCTGATAATGAAAAATATATCATTTATTTCTTTCCATTTTCATGCATAAACTATGTTCTGTAGTTTTCCACTTTCACTAAAGTTTTCCTTGAGGCAAATGTTTCTAATCTGTACTATATTATTCAAATACTTTATTCTTTTATTCTTTTTCATACTGCCTGATGTTAAAATAATGTGTATTTATTTATAAATTTAAGATTTGAGACTCAGTTTATTTTTCTTTTTTTTTTTTTCATATCAACTAAATTTATATCTAAGGTCAACAAAAGCAGAAAAAGCATTATAATTTGTAAAAATATGAGGTGATATTTTTACCTCACAGTGCATGACATTAAGTTGTCAAAGCAAGTGAAAATACTGGATATTAAGGTAAATTTTCCTGTTGATCACTGTGGCATAGGAGATTTAATGGGACATTTGAAAGAGAAAATAGAGCCCTATATGCAAGCAAGACCTATAGGTAGGTAACTTCCAAAGATTTCTTTCCAATCTCATTCCCACTTTCAGGAAACAGAAAAATTAAAAACAACACCATTCTCCAAAGTGCGTATATTGGAAGGTGAGAAAATAAAACAGTTACACATGGGAAATGTTAATACACCTAAACTACATTAAATAGACTATCTGGTCATGTTCTATTAAAATTTCTGGATTATACCTGAATAGACTACAAAGAAATAATATGGCAACTGTAAAAACTTACTACAGAAAAGTACATACATTTGCAAAATAATAAGTACTAATAACATATATTTTTGGAAGAGACAAGTGACAGAAAAAGATCTCCTGCAGTGCCATCTATGATATAATTAAAATCTTATGCTCACATGAGCTTAAGGTGTCAAGGATGTAATGAGAAAGCAGCTAAATGTGATGGAAATAGAGGTTTCGCTGCAATTAAAAACCACAAGAAACACAGAAGTCACTGATAAAAATCTGATGAAAGACGTGAGAGAGGTAGCTTTATATTATTAGAGTTAACATGGAGAATAAATTAGAAAAAATAAATTATATGAAAAGTAATATGAAGACTGACAATATTTAGTGTAATAAGAGGCAGGAAATAAGGTTATTTATACATAATAGAAGAAAACCTTCTAATACAGGAGACTAATGAACAAAACAAACAAGCAAAATAGAACCTGAGGCTTGGAAACAAAGACCACAATTTCAGTGTGCAGAGTGGGGAGGGGAGGGTGGGGAGAAAGAGGCAAAGAAGGGGAAGAGTTCAGTCAAAGAACTAGTATGAATGACCCATGGACATGGACAACACATAGGATTGACTGTGGGAGAGGGGATGGGGAGGATGGGGAAGGGGAGAACATGGGGGAAAATGGGATAAATGTAATACAACAACAATAAATTAAAAAAAAAAAAAGGAAAACCATCTAAAGCAAAAGAAAAAAACAAACAGAAAACAAGTACATCACATAGAGTATCAGAATTTAAATATAACTTTCACATTAAATATGTATTCTGGTTATATTTTAGAAAGTAATTGATAAACATATTTAGCAAACGTCATGTAAAAAAATGCCCACCAACCACAGGCTAGAGAACAGTATTTCTAACTCTCCAGAATTATATTCAATGACTAAAGTGTTAAAACTCCGCCTAAGCCACAGGGTTTCCAAGTGTATTAAAATCATTAAGCTGACCATTAGGAGACAGAAATTCTCATATGTGGCAGAATTGAATGTATCTCTCCAGCTGTTGGGAACAGGCTGTTTCCTGGCCCTGGGTCTCAGACAATGTGCCTTCAAATCTCTTCAGGTGGTTCTTTCCTGGATTTAGGTAGCTTCCTATATACCTAAATACTCTGGGTGGAGCCTTTAGAGGCCTCTGAAATCTTCCATCTTTGCAAGTTCTCTCTCTCCCTGTCCCTGTAAAACTCCCATTGCACTAGCTTACTTGGTATTCCAGCTCTACCTCCTCATCTCAAGGAGACTTCCAGAAGCTTCTTCAGTTTTACCTTCTTGCACCATGACTCACAAACTTTCTCTAGGCAATAAAGTGGGACATTTGTTAAACTTATCTTGTCTAATGATTCAATATCCTTTCTGTCATGATTCAATATTCTTGATTGCATAAAACCCAGTGACAAGAGAGCTATGCATTCATATTTTTTGTATTTTATTGTTTATTTAGGTGGATGAGTAAATCTGGTCTCTGTTACTACCTATTGGCCACAAGAAATCATATATTCTTAATTTTTGAATCAGAGATAACTTACATGTTATATAATTGCCACCTCCACTTCAATTCTTTTCAAAGGATGAAAGGAAGGAAAATGAGTAGAAAAGAAATCATTTTCTCAAGTGCACCCGATTCCTGATATCCAACAGCTGGCTGTAGACATTCCAGCTGTGGAATTTGTGGAATGTAAGCAGGAATATGAGGTCTGTCCCGAAAGTATTGGCCTCAGAAACTGTTTTAATTATTTTGATGTTGGCTTGATACTTTTGGGATAGACCTCATATATAACACTTTTGATATGTGTGTTTTCTAGAAAGCCCATTGTCAGCAAGTCTTTACTAGTGAGAAAAAAATATTGCCTGTACTTTTCTAGACAAGGTCAGAAATGAAAACTTATCCTACTCACTTTATAATCATTAAAGTGGCTTTATGATTTTTTTGAGAATTTTAAAAAGTCAACGTTAAGAAGGTCAAAGAATTATAAAAATTCTGTATTTATATATTTTATCATGGTTGTCATTTACCATACTTGGATGCCTGTTCTTGTAGAAGCCAAGGAGCACATGACAGCTATAGGCTATCTACATGGGCTCTTGAGTTTATTTAAAATCTTCCTATAATTGACAGCTACATATCACATAAGGAGGGACATCCACAACCTTTAAAGTGGGACATTTTTGCTGCTGTTGCCACATTTTTTTTCTGCAGCCATTATTACCTTTCTTCTTTCTGTATCAATTTCTACAATACTGCCTCTGAGTTTCACCAACTTTACACTCCCAAAATTGCATTTTTTCCTCAAAATGTACATAGTCTTATAATTATTGATAGGGATGATGACCTTCACCTTAGTTGGCTAATTAAAACCTAGATACAATGGTGGTTTAGACTCAATGAAATATCATTGCTAAACTTCCTTTTAATAACAAAAAGGAGGAATCAGTTGCTGAAATGGGCAGCAATGCTGGAGTGGACGTTTCCCCTGCAAATCACTCATTCACTAGAGAGTGTGACCTAGAAAATATCGGGGCATTAGATGTATATTGGTGAAAGAAACATTTGTTAAAAGTACTGAAGCAAATCAGTAGAGGTTTGATCTATGAATAGCACCCATTAAATTATTGAACATTTTTTCACATTATCTCTTAATAAGCCTATCAGAAGCCTATTACTTTCACTTGAACAGTACAGGTTTCAGTGCAATCCCAGAAGGATATACACTCTCTATACATTTTCTATGACCTGGTTTACAGAGATGCTGTAATTTTAATAATTGAAGGCAGTTACAATACCCAAGTGTATTCTTACTGAAAGTATGAGTATATATGTGGTAAGCAATGTCAGGAACAAGTCCAATTTCTAACAACCAGGAGAGTTACTTTGAATAATAATTATGCTTGGGAGATCATATTTAATTTCATTTGAGAAAATCTTGTTGTGTTAAAAGTAAACTGACCATAAAATATCTAAAGTATTATTTTAGATAGGGCATTGCTTATTTTTTCCATCTTTGACTTTTCTTTTGTGTTTTAATAGATACGTTTAAATGTCAAATGTCGACAGTAGCATCAACTAAAGCAGTGGTTCCATTTTTTAACTTTGAATTCTCAGGTGAACCAATAAAACTGTTAACTGATAATATCCAACTGCCCTTACACCTTCAGGTCAGTTTCTCAACAATCAACTATCAGATAGTATGTTCATTGTTTGAGCCTCAGTTACATGTCTATAGACAAAGTTATTAAAGGAGGAAGAGAGAAAATAAACATTTTTATTTAACATATATGGTTGGAAGAACTCCCCTTCTCAGTACCCCTGGCCAATCATAGAGGTGTTCAGAAGTCCTTTACAAGATATTTCTAATTAATACTAAAGCTCACTACCTTACCTACCTACTCAAAAAAAAAAAAAAAAAAAAAAAGGGCATTTCCTGCCACAAATATACTTAGAGAAACTGATCCCAATGCCAATGTTGTACAGGAAATAATTTTATTTTTTTGATTATACCACTATATTTCAAGACAAAATATATTTTCTTGAGTTAGATCAAACAGTAGGTTAATTACTTATTAAACTTTCACCATAGAATTAATCTTCCAAGATAGCTGAGACAGCACTCTTTATTTTATTAACTGCAGATTGATTAAATTTATTGCATGAATATCTAATTTTGTACCAAAATAAAATCAGAAAAAGTATAGAAATTAGAAAAATTATAATAAAATTTTATGGAATGGTTTATTCTTTTTTATGGAATGTATCATTCTTATAAAAGTTAATATTTTAATATTTGTTCAGTCAATATGTGGTATTTGGTTTTTCATAATCTGAAACTATTTTAACATGATAGATTTTTTAATTTGTATGCTGAGAGTACATGATTTATATGAAAGATTTCTCAGATGCTGTGTGGAGGTTCTTATTTTAAATTTACCTGATTGGCAGTTATCCTTGATAGAATGAATAACATCAAGAACACTGTGTAAAAAGAAAATAAATTATCTCCAAATTTTACTTGAATTTAAGAAGTATGTTAAACACATCGGTATGTCTACCATTTATATTATAGAGTCAGTATATAGTTTTGTTGCAAAAAATTTAATTCAATAGAAAAGTGACTGCACTTCCTTATGATGAAACAAGGTATATGTAAATAAAACTGCATAAAACAAATGTGTATTTTATATCATCATTATAAAGCAAACAGTCATGTAACTAAAGCGATAAAAATATTGCCAGAATGCTGGAGGATGTTATATGTCTCTTCTTAATAACAATTCTCCCCAAAGGTAACTGCTATCCAAAATTTTATGGTGAATGCTTCTTTGTTTTATATTTATATATTTGTGTCATCGACTGTGTATATTTTACACTCAGAATTAAGTATGGGATGACTTTAAAGTAAGGGCATTAAGAAAATGCAACTAAGCCCTGGTTGGTGGCACAGTGAATAAGGAGCAGGCCTACGAACCCAAAGGTCGCTGGTTCAATTCCCAGTCAGAGCACATAACAAGGTTGCAGGCCAGGTCTCCAGCTAGATCCATAGCTGGAGACAGGTGAAAGGCAACCATACCTTGATGTCTATCTCCCTCTTAGCCTCTCTCCTCTCTCTAAAAATAATAAATAAAATCTTTTTTTAAAAAAGGAAATGCAACCAAAATTAATATAATGGAAAAGAACACGCTGAAGAAAGCAATAATGTTCTGCAACTCACTGAAGAAAGATGGAAAGTTCAAGAGTTCTAGTTGGAGTTTTCAAGAAAATTCCTCATTGGCAAGGAGATAAACAAACAGAAGACGGCACATTTTATTCTTCCTACTCTCAGTTGTCAGGGACTGAGTAGGAGCATTTGTGGGTTTTTTTGTTTTTTGTTGTTTTTTTTTTATGCTAATTTTGTGCTAAATGTTAAACAAAGTGTGAAGAGTAGAGTTAAATATTGTAAACTGTATTCAATTCAAAGTACAAAATATTCACGAGTTTAAATGGGACTGAATGGTTATTTGAGGAAATCAGATCAAAGCAGACTACAACTAAAAATTTACATTTTACACACATAGAAATATTATTAAGCTAGTAGTAAAAATGTACCTTCTCTTTCACATCTTTCTTGTGGACTTGGACCTTTCTTGAAGACTATGGCGCCCAACATATTTCAGTGTAGAGTCAAGTAGCTTGGCTAGTAACTATTCATCTTTGACTTGACCGCTCACGTTGCAGAATATGTAAGTAGACTCTCCATTTCTTCTTCCACATTGTTGCCTAAATTCACATATTGAAAATTTGCCTTTTTTTGTTTGGACTCTGACCTGTTTTACTTTCCCCATTTCTTGTCGTCGTATTGAAAGGGGAGTTCTTATTCTCTTGTTTAATTCCAAGCTGATGTGATAAACTCAGATTTATGACTTTAATCTGCTTACACAGGAGTTGTGAGATCACATTTCAACCATATTAAAAAATTGAATTAATAAAAGCATTTGTTTGTGTATAGCCCTTCGGCCTCATGATCTGATGGACCTTTAAAAGTGTTACTGGGAGGGACAAGCAAGCTTTAGATAATCTTGCTGGAGAATTACACAATGATTATAATTCAACAATGGGTGCTTGGAACAAACTGGGTACTCTTCTTTTCCCCATTTTGAAAGGCAGAAAGGAAAGATGCGAAGCTAAACAAAAGTAAATAAGCACCATAGCAGATAATATTTTTTCATACTTTTAAGAAACCTTGGCCCAGAAAATAGAAACTGGAATTGTTCTTTAAAACTGGTGACCTGGCCCTGGCTGGTAGCACAGTGAATAAGGCACTGGCTTGAGAACCCAAAGGTCGCTGGTTCGATTCCCCAGCCAGGGCACATAACCAGGTTGCAAGCCAGGTCTCCAGCCAGGTCTGTAGCTGGAGGCAGGTTAAAGGCAACCATACATTGATGTCTCTCTCTCTCTGCCTCTCTCTCTTCCTCCCTCTCTGGAAATAATAAATTAAACAAACAAACAAACAAAAACACCCAAAAACTTAAAAAAAAAAAAACTTGTGACCTGCCTTTGTGAAACCCAGCAATGCACCCTTGTCACCTTGATTCTCTTCTCCAGCAGCATTAGAGTAGCATTGCATCTGCTTAGGCAAACCTGGCATATACATTTTAACTATGTATTTTATATTTATTCATCTAAATTAAGGTTAAGCTTTCTTTCTAGCCTGGAAAAATAGTAGCCTCTCTATATACTTTGTTATATAGATTTAAATATGTTTTATTTAACACTTATTCTTTATAAGAATTCCATTAGGGTTTATAAATTAATAATGGAGAGTTTATTAGAGACCTGTGTTTCATATATTTAAATATGTAAATATTATACACCCAGCTACAAAAATAAATCATAATTTGTCCAGCTATCTTGACAAATAAAGTTTCATAATTTTTGTAATGCTGGTTTATTTTTAGAGATTGAGGAAGGGAAGGAGAAAGAGAGGGAGAGACATCATGTGTGGTTGTCTATTGCACACCCCCAGCCAGGAACTTGGCCTGTAACCCGGGCACGTGTCCCAATTGGGAATCAAACCGATGACCCTTTTGTTCATAGTGACAGACCAGCCAGGGCCAAGTTTTGACTTTTTGATGTCTCAGAGTTCCCTGACCTGGTGAGGCCCAGGTGGTTGAGCTCTAGGCTGCAAGTTCAACTCTATCTATGCTATTTATAAGAAGTGGTTCCTCAGGCACTTCCCAGGCCTTGTGGGCTCACATTAATAGTATAATTTGCTGTCTGGAGAATCGAAACAAGTAGAGAATTATTCATGCTCTGCATGTAGCTTCAGGGATGATGGCAAAAAAGTTCTGGAATCACTGGTACTCAAGAGAGTGCTTTAGAACGGAGAATACTGCTAGGATGTGTATCATTGGCCCAGCAGGCTCCTAGCCTTGGGGATGAAATATTGATTAAGAGAGCCATGCATGTAGGCTCAATCAAGCTCTCAAGTGTATCTTGCTTAGATCTAAAGATAGTACACTACCCTATGTTCTGTCTGAAGGTAGAGTCTATGTTTTATTCATTTTTTATATCCTCAGTGTTATTTGATGCTCAACAATTTGGGTTTTTGTTGTTGTTTTTGTTTTTAGTTATTATCATTAAATGAAGATATTCAAACCCAGAGACATCATATAATTGTGACTAAGGTCATGTAGCTAGTAAATGTCAAAAACAGAGTTCAAATTCAGACTTTAAAATCAGTCTTCTGCTAGCAAGTTCCTTAGTTATTGTTTTATTCCGATTCTTTTATAATAAGCATATAAAACTAGAACTATAAGAACTATTAAGCAATCACAGGCCAGGTGTGTTAAAGGATCTTAAATGAAGAAAAGATGAAAATGACTTATGAGGAAGAATTACAATTTTATTGACAAAACCTACTGGAGGTAGAATCTTTCAAGTCTGAATATGATTTAGTTAAGGCTGTAAAAAGAATGTTTAAAGGGAAAAGAACAACCAGCCCCTTATTTATTTACTTCATTTATACCCATAATTTTTTTTTTTTTTTAGAAAAGGACATTTTAAAACTTCAACTCAAAAGAAAAGGAGTCAGCATTTAACTAAGATAATAAAGGTCATGAAATTTTATTTAATTACATTGTCTCTCCAAACTTTCTCAGCAATAGAACCATACTTAAACTGTAGTGTTTACAAATTATTCTGTAGATACCATGTCAGGTGAGTTTATTAAAATCTACACCCCTGCCAGGAAAATCAAGATTTAATCCAATGCAATAAATATTTTTAGGTATTATACTTGCAGTGGCTATCTATATGTATACATTAGGGTAAAAACTTTCTCTAGCTCTTGGCTATTTGGATAAAGGCCACAAACAAAATCATGGTGAAAACTACAAAAGAACTTTTTCTCTCAAAAAATTGTGGAAAAAACAAAAACAAAAAACATTTCTGTGGAGACAAGAGTCTGTTTAAGTGTTTAACAAAGCAGGATTTAATGGGAGAAAGAAAGGATGACTCCTCTCTCCTGAGATAACAATACCTATTTGTCCCAATTGACAGTAGCAGGGGAGGAAAGATGTCCCTAATATGCAAATAAAGTGTCCTGGTGCTGAGCCTGCATGCAAAAAGATAAGCAGGGCAGTGGCTGAGTAATTATAGTAATTTAAGATATGTAAATATGTCCTGTGGACCAAAGAAACATAAATAGGTGCAGCACAAGTGGTGCAGTTAGGAACATACACCTTTGGGTTAAATGGCCCCATACATTCCCAACAAAGGGCTTTGCTTACAGAACAAAAATCAAGGATAATGCGCTCATTTAAACAACTACTTTTAAACCATATTTCAAAGTCAAGTGTAAACAAAGGCCTGATTATCCAAGGTGGAAAAATGATACAATGCGCCATTCCAAGAATGCCTTTCTTATGAACAAAGAACAATTTAAGAAATTGCTGCATATTTTCTTAAATTCCTTGGGGAGATAGATGAACTGCTCAAGCAGACTTGATGAGAATACATTTCGTAAACAGTGATGTGGAAGAGTACCTCATTATCAGGAGTACTTCACTGTAGCGCCTGACGATTTAAAAGCTGCTCCTGCAAAGTTAACGTTCAGGTGGCCAGGTACATGGACAAACAGACCTTTGGCTTTTCCAAAAATCTTCAGTTATGGGCCTAAATGTAAAGCTTATCAGCAATTCTTAGGATACACTTGATTTTCTAAAAACTTACATTTTAAACCGAATGTGTACTCTAACATGAATTCCCTTAAAGTGTTCCTGTTAAGTGTTTTTATAAAGTTTACAAGTTTAAAAAATTTTTTTTCCAAATCAGAGCCTTGAGATTACACACATTTAGGTTTCTCCCACATACAAAGAAATAGAGTATACTCCTCTCAGAATGCTCTAATACAGGCTCTTGCAAATGTCCAGATAACACATACTTCAAGCCTTCTGGAGCAGCATACGTAGGAGACACATTTGGAAAGAGTTACCAGTGCATATTCAGGGCCTCTTGTGTGCCATCATGCTGGGTGACAGTGACATGGCAAGGCAAGGCCTCTGAATCAAGGAGGAAGACCACAACCAGAAGTCTGAGAGACATTCAGCCTAAATTATTAACAAAGCAGTGGTTTCCGTTCTGTTGTTATAATATCATTATGGGATGGTAGAACCTACACTAACCTTCTCTTTCCAGTTTAATAGCTGTCATTGGGAAAGCATCAGCTCTTCTCCTAGAATAATCAGCATATTCCTGCCTAATTCTGATCGTGGACTGGAATTGATTGTTGTGAACACTGGCGCTGTGGTTCCTTTCTATGAAAACTGGCAGAGTAACTCATTTGATGGGAGTTCAGTCTATAGATTTTTAATCTTGAACATTTGCGTCCTTACTCTCATATGGTCCTGATCACCAACTGTGTCTGTGACATTGAAACTCTCTACTTGCCCAGCAATACCAATACTGAAAACACACTCCCCCAAAATGTCAAATACATGGTCATTTCCTTCAAGGAAAACCTGATAATGAGACAAGAACCCTGAAGTCTTAAACACAACACAGTACATTATCTGACGATTCTTCCAAGCGCACCAGAATGTAAGGGATAGCCTACGATCAGATGGTGTTGCCACCAACCTTGCCAAGTGGCACATCCACTGAGACAGTGAGAGACTGGTGGCTGAGCCTGCAGTGGTCACACTCTGGTGTCCCCAGCTCAGTAGAGCACAAGCAGGAGAACAATTTTTGCCCAACTCATTGTAGTTCAGGTCTGTCAGATGTGAAATAAGGGTTTGTATTTTAACTGACCATGATTTTCTTAAAGAGACTTTTGGAATTTTTTCTGCTTTCAGTGACTTTCTAAAATTCACTTTGCAATTTTTGCACAGTACTAACTGCATTGTCTGTATAACATTTATAATGATCATACTTTGGGCTATCAATTATATTATGGCTATTTATTGTGGGAAATATTCTAGGCTGCATGTCAATTATGATAAACAAAAATAAAAAAATATGTTTTTTAAAATCCACTAAATATTTGCAATGTCTAACTGATTTATGTTAAGATACAATAACATGTCTATTACAGATCACATGGCTGTCTCTTTTATCTTTCTTAAATGTACATTAATGTACAGAATTATCCTGAGTAATTTGATTCTAGATGCTGTTAAAACAGAATAAAACAAATAACAACAATGCTTATCGATGCGGTTTGCGTCATGATGAGATCCAAGTTCTGCATTCATTAATATGATAGCCCTAAATTAAAGATTTAGGCTTTTAAAATTTAGCATAAAGGACATCTACAAAAAAACCCAAAAACTTACAGCTAACGTTTTATACTTAATGATGAGAAATTAGATGCTTTCCCACTAAAATCAGGAACAAGGCAAGGATGGCTCTTACTACTTCTTGTCAACACTGTGGAAGTCCTAGATAATACAATAAGACAAGAAAGAATATAAAGTGTACACAGATTGAAAAGAAGAAAATACCTTTGCTTACAGGTGACATAATTGTCTACACAGAAAATTCAGAAGAATCAATGACAAAAAAACATAATAGACTAATAACCGATTATATAGTCAGTTTGCAGGATTTAAGATGGATATATATAAAAGTCAATCACTTTCCGATATAGTAACACTAATGGAGCTGAGAATTAAAAATAATGAAATTTACATTAGCACCAAAAAATACTTTTTTTTCTGTATAAAATTGCCAAAATATGCACGAGACTCATATGAAGAAAATTCTAAAAGTCTAATGGAATAAATCAAATATCTAAATAGATGAAGAAGTATTTTATGTTCTTAGGTGGTAGCTTTCTCAGCTTACATAATAGATTCAACACAATTCCCATAAAAATTGCAACAAGTTATTTTGTGGATTTTAATAAACTGAATATAGTAGATGAAAAAAATCACAAAAATCACAATAGCTAATAGGATACTGAGGAATGACATTATCTGACTTCAAGACATGTTGCAAAGTTACAATGATCATCAAACATAGCATTATAAAGGAAATCATATGTTTTGCATATATTTAGCTTTACACAATGTTTTCTAACATATATTTAATATTACTTAAAAATAACTAAAATGGTTATTATTCTTTCAATAGTTTGTACAGTTCTGTGATATTAAATTTGTAGATATATGTTTATGTTTCTTTTATGTAATTAAAATAAACATTTAAATAACAATTTAACTTATTATAGATAAACTATAATTTGCTCTTAAAAAGATCTCTTTCACACTATCTTAATGGAGTGAGTGGTTCATTTGTCTCAATTTTCCTAAAATCTCCAAATTTAATATTTTTAAGTTATGTTATGTAAACTAATATTTTTCTTTATGGGTAGCCTTATAATTAATTATTTTGCTCTTAAATATTAATTTTCCCTAGTTTCTCCATAATTTTTAAAGAAATTGGTTTTCTTCTCAACACATTTTTTTTTTTTTCTTATGAGCAGGTGTTAGTAGATTAGATGTGATCATATGAAAATTTGTAAAAGAGTTTGAAAATTCACGGTAAGATTATAAATTCTTGATATAATTCAAAGTTATTTACCAAGTTATTAATATTTTAACTAAGAACATGGCAATCACCTATATTAAACTATTCTCACACCTGAGAGAGGTTACAATGGAAGAAAGCAAAGCTAGATAGCTTCACATAAGCCTTTTACACCTGGGTGATCACTCAGGTCACGGCGGTAGAGCCTGCTCAACCTGTATTTTGAGATGTATTTATACGGATTCTGTGGTTGAACAAAATCACTCCTGAGCGACAAATCTGAACCTTGACCATATTTGTTATCTGCCTAATAGAGTATTGATCAGAGAGCTCTCCAAGTTTTTATGGATGTGGGAATGATTCTTAGCGCTCCGAGACTCACATTCAATACCACAATGCCTGAAATTCCTTGTTCTATTGTTTTTGTTTTTAACACCTTTCACATCAGTTCAGACTGACGAGGTGATATAGACAGAAGTTTAAAAACATCACTTGTCCAAAACAAACAAATTAATAAAATAAAAGCCAGCCCAAGAAACAGGGGTCAGAGTATAAAGGCCAGAGTTTACCTTTGTTGTTTTATTTTAGTCAGAGAGAGAGGCCGTCTAGCCGCTCATTTTGAAGCATCTCCCTGCCCACTGCGTTGCTGTTTAACTGTCCTAGGAAGGTGCACGGATTCCTGAATTATTACATCCTGTATACAATCTAGGGATCTATGACTTCGGCAGAGCTGCCATAACATCAATACCACAAAACAGATCGAGTAGCTTAAACAACAGAAATGACTTTTCTTCCAGGCCAGAAAGCGAGGTACCTGGGCCGGCCAAGGTCGGCAGGTCTGGTTTCTTCCTCCCGCTCCCGCCCCGCGGGTCACCTCTGTGCGCAGCCGTGTCCCGAGCGCTCTCTGCGCCCTAATGCCGTATAAAAACACAAGCTCTTGGGTTAATGACTCCATTTTAAGTGAATTATTTCTCTAAAGACCCAATATCTAAATAAGGTCAAAGCCTGAGGTACTGGATCTTAGAACTTTAACACGAATTTTGAGTGAACACAACTCAGCCCATAACAAGAGGTATTTCTGAAATGTACCAGCCATCTTGTTCGCCACCTTTGTTTCCTACCATCTGTCCCTCTCTTTGGCTGCTGCCTTGGAAGCTGTTACAGTATCAAAAAATCAAGCAGGGCACATATTCAGAAGCTCATTTTCCTGCACTGCCACGCTGCTGGCATCTTTCCTCATTCCTGTAGCTTATCAGTGTCTGCAGAGAGTCATTTCTTCCCCACTAAGCCTAATTAGCAGGGCTTTTAAAAATCATCAGATAGAGTAAATCAGGCTGCATCTGAGCCTCTTTAGGAGGCAAAATATTTCTTCATTTGAAGTTTAGATGAGATAATTTAGGAAGCACATTAATCTATTAATTTTTTTTTTCTTTTTTTGATCCTGATTCTGTTGTAAGCGACTTAACGGTTCCTGCCCTGTAGGGTGTGCACATTATCATTACGTATGGATGAGAGAGACAGGGGGCTCAGGGATATGAGACTCAAGAAACTATGGCAAATTTATTTAAAATATTCAAAATGCATTGTTTCAAAAAGAAACTGCTTTGTATCCTGGTTGGCCTTGAAGTTTACAAATGGGTAAACAGGGCTATTCTTGGGAAATACATAATTAATTAAACCCAAGGCAGTAATGGGAGATCTCTAACCTTTCCAGGAACTAAAAGTGAAAGAGAGAGTAATTAAAAAACTCAGTAAACTGGGATTCAAACTAGCTATATGCTTGAAATGGAGCCAGCATCTTAAATGGCACCTTAAACCAATGTTTTAAGTAAATGATCTGCTGTGGTTGATGGATTTTTTTTTTCTTTTTTTCATTCTTGCTTTTTTTTTTCTTTCTTTCTTCTCTTTTCTCTGATTTCCTATTTTGAATTCCCAAACCCTTTACAATAGTAAGTTTTTGGATCTCTGAGGAATCTATATTTTGTTTCTTAGAGCTCACCGAGAACAAGAAGTAAATTGGTGACTCACCTTGATAATAAGATTAGATAATAACGATACCAGTAGTGGATTTTTTTAGCTAGTTTCAAAAGTGCTGATAAGGCACCTGGCAAAGGTTTGTCATGACCTTGAAAGATAATGTCCCAACCTCAGGACCAATATGTGCACTGACACTAATAGTTCTAACCAAAAGCTGCTGTATTCTCCAGAGGGAGAAAGCAATCAAAATATATACATTAAACCACTTGTGTTCTATTTGTTAGTCTCTGCCTATACTTAATGTTGTTTCTGTAAAAATTACATTCTTTATATATGCTTCTTATAATGTAAAGTAGTCCTTATCATTCTGGGAATATGCATTCTTCAGTCCACCCATCCATCAGAAGAAACCAGATCTGAGGAATTTAGCTTGCAAAATTGTGAGCAAATTTCTGTTTAAGCCACTCAATCAGTGGTATTTTATTACAGCACCCCTATCTAAAGTCATCATGCTGATTGTGATCCTCTAAAAATCAAGAAGTCAACATATCCTTGCAAGGCAAACTAGTTATTATCAAATTTAGCTGATTCTCTTTCTTTATACCTTCAAATACAGTGATTGCTTAGCCTTGAGATAGCCGAAAAGATGCCACACTCACTGAGCATAACCATTTGGAAAATATGCTCTCAAAGAGACCAGACTGATTCTGTATGGTGGTAGGAACCTGTCCTCCTCAGGGTGCATTTCCTCCTATTTTGTCACTTTTCCTGTATAGTTTATCTTCACTTGCTTTTTGTTTGTTTTCCTGTGGTAATCATTGTCTGTCTTATTTTGGGTGTCCCTATGGCTTTCTGTATTAAACACACACACACACACACACAATTATTTTTAGCATGCAGGTTGGTTGCACTACCAATCTATATACTAAAAATAAATTTAAAAAAGCATAAAGGCAAATTAATTCAGAAATTTGTTTCTCTATTTCTTAACTATCTAATATTCAACAGCCCTAAAAAGATATGGTGGACCCATGGTGTTTAGAGTAGTTTCTTTCTATATTATTGCTTTGCTGTTTTCAGCAAAACAAAACCTAAATGAAAAGACGTAAGGGAAAACTAACTGGGCATGCATGCTCGCTCCCCAGGAGCACGCCTGCACCTTGTCCTTCTCACTCTTCGTCCTCCACATGTGTGCATCTCTTAAACTCTAACATACCCCAGGAGACTTGTCACGGGGGGCGCCATGGGCAGTGCTAGCTTGTTCCAGGCTAACGCCTCGAATCTGTCCTCAAAACCCCATTTTCTCTGACTCTCTAGTGAGCTGACAGCAGCCCCCGTTTGGCTCACTTATTTCCTACAACGCTTCTAGAGAGCCAAAGCAGCCCCACCTAGTGTTTCTCCTGTTTTCCCTTCTCTCCTAAGGCCTTTCTTATTCCACTGTTTCTAGCTTTAATAAGCATAGTCTGAAAATTAAAAGAGAGAATTAATGAAGACCACTCTGTCCTCATAATTCTGTTCCTTGACAAGGGACAGCTTCCACCCCAAAGAAGGAGTGTATTTTCCTCCTTTTCTGTTGGTCCAGCAGGGGATAATGTTCACATTGTTTCTTGGTGCTTAGAACACTGGCGAGCTTCTACTTCACCCACGTTTAATTTCTAATTCAAAAGGATGGATTTGCTGGAGGACAAGCTTTTATGTGAGAGTGCGAACTGAAGAATTGCTCTTGTAGCAGCTGCGTCGTTAGAATTGTGGTAAACTCCAGACTTGGAGCTTGGGGCGGGGCGCGGGGCGGAGGATGACAGGAGGTGGAAGTGAAAGAGGTTATGGAGGAATAAATGATAATGGGAAAAATACAATAAAAATCTGTGTGCATTAAACTTATACAACATTATGTCAATGCTATCTCAATAAAGCTGGAAAAAAGAAAAATGAATAAAATGATTGTAAATTCCTGTGATGAATAGTAGTCAACATCTACTCATTTCCATTTCTTTTTATTTTTTATGTAGTTAAGAAAACCATTGAAAATATTTATATATTTCTGTATTAAAATAATGAAGCTTTCAGTATATTTGGTGAATTGGAAGATTGGCAGAATACATGCATATAAATAAGTTTATAAATGGCTACAATGTATGCGATTATAAATATTGTGAATGCCAGGGCATGTCATTTTTGCATATATGCCATTTTTAAGTTTTGAGAATGTTAACATTTCTATTTACACATCCCATGGATATAATAATATGGCAAGTATCTTAGAAATTGCAATCATATTGCAATATTTTTCTTTGATGAAAAATATGTGTGAAGAAAGATAGTAAATAAATAAATAAATGAATAACTCTACCAAAGCTATAGAACCAGGGAAAACATTCGGTAATTAAATTGATTCAAACTCTAAAAAAAAAAAAGCATAAAAGTTGATGGCCTGGGACACGTTATTCAAAGCTAATGGGGATTATAAAGTAGGAAAAAAAAAAATGAACAAAGAAGAGATTAATTAAAAGCTACTCCATTTTGAAGCCAATTTAACAGAACTCAAGTGAAATTCATTACTTGCTATCACTAAAGTGTGTGAGGACTAATTGTGAGACTCTCAGAGACACCCTCTTCAGTATAAAGATAAGGCATCATCACAAATGGTATTAATTTCCAGATTTTTCTTTAAGAAATACAAAAAGAGTAGACAAAAATGTAAACTAAGCCCTGGCTGGTGGCTCAGTGGATAGGTGCTGGCCTAGGAACCAAAGTGTTGCTGGTTCGATTCCCAGTCAAGGCACATAACCAGGTTGCAAGCGATGTCTTCAGCCAGGTCCGTGGCTGCAGGCAGGTGAAAGGAAACCACACATGGATGTTTCTCTCCTTTTCTTCCTCCCTCCCTGCCCTTCTCTCAAAAAATCATTTAAAAATATGTAAACTACATGTAAAAATGCCCATAGATATATTAAGAAGCAATGTGGTGCCAATACTAAAAATCACAGTTCTTGCCTCTCGGGAGACCTGGGGTTAATCACCAGGTGCCCTGCATAAAAACTGGGTGAACCTGGTTTCTCCATGACGGCGTTTGCAAAAGTACATACTAGCATTTGACCACTGTTCAAGGCAGTTAATATAATAAGGCATTGCTTGCACAATGTTTGGCAAATGGTATGTTATGCCTATTACTAGTAGAAGACATAATTAGGTAAAATGTAAAAAATAAAATCGAAAAGGAAAAGTGACAGTGGGTGACTCCTTGTTAGATAGCAAGTTCTATACTTAGGACTCTCTTTGTTCCTATTTGAATGGCCTTCATTTCCATACTTGCTAAAATTTCCAGTCTCTGTGTATAAGGCATCCATCCCCATACCCTGCCTGTCTTGGAGTCTCTGGCCACACACGTGATGGTGTCTCATTCCCTTGTATTGCAACATCTGAATAGCTTGTATTTGTTCTTATTTTAAGTGTTCTTTGTTTATGTCAATGATTTGTTTTGTTTTGTTTTTCCTGGGGGCTCCAATAACACAAGGTCTGCACCACTCAAAGATTAGAGTACGCTTAGTTCTCTTTCAACCTAATGAAATAATTTCTGCTTAGGGCTTACTGTCTTCGTGCAGAAGAGAGTGGAGAAGAAAGGAAAAAGGGAAGGAAAGTTAGGTTTCTCTTTGTTAACATTCCATGACAGGCTTTCAAGTTCTGCCTCAGTGAGGTACTTTCCAGTATTATTGCATTAGAAATCTAGCCATTAAATCATTACCTAGGCTATTGTTCCTGATGCCTTTGTTCCAAAAGTGAAAAGCCCGGAGCCTTGAGCTCCATCATCTTATTACATTTTGAGGACAATTCAGAGAAGAGAAGCTTTAAACCTTAAAAATATCACATTTAGAAAGTCAGAGAGCATTTAGAATTAAACTTTTTTAAATTTGCTTAAAATAGTAGGTAAAAACACTTTTTTCTTTTTAAATTTTATTGTTGTTGTATTACATCCATCTCCGTTTTGCTCCTTTTTAAGAAATTATATGTAATATGTTAAGAATCACAGTAAGTTATGTTCCCTAAAATCTTATAAATAATTGAAAAATTTTGAAAAACTGTCATAATTGAAAATGTTTTTATGAAATTCATATTTTATAGGTCATAAATAAAAGTTTGTTAACTAAGTTCCTATGCCATTCTTTATATCTGAGGCTTTTTAAATTCATATATAGAAATAAGATGTGAACTTAATTTCACAATTAGACTTAGTCATCATAATACAATTGTTACTATCAGAATATTGATACTATGAGATTGGTGAAACCAATCACCTCCACACCCTCTCACATCTGGTGCAAGCCACCATGATTCCAACAATTGCAGCAATGTCTTCTTTCCATGTCTCTATGTACAGTTATGTACCGCATGGAAGTAATGTTACAGATGGGAAAAAGCCAGAATACCCTACTTTTTGCAGTTTGGGGATGGGGGTAGGACACTGAAGTAAGCCATTTTCCTGAGAGAGTTACTTTGCAAATCTATGGCTAGTAGCTAGTGTCTTGGTTATGTAAATGACTAGATAAACTTCTTAACCCAAGAGGATGGGAGGGGTTTTGACCAGAGAATGGTGATGAAAGAATTTACAGGTCTATGTGATTGGTCACCCTACCATCACGTCACAGGCTGCCACTACAGCTTAGAATAAAATAGGGCTTCAGAGCCTGTTTTCTCTCCTTTCCCCCTCAATCTTTCAACCCGGTTGGAAATATAGAGAGACATGTGGTCTCTCTGCTCCCCTGGATGGATGTGCAGACAGAGATTCGTTTGCTCCCCTAGATGGACCCATAGGCAGACACATGGCTTGAGAACTCACCTGGTTTGAGAAAAGTGTGGAGGGGGAAAGGGAGACTTGCAGCTTGTGCAGAAATAAAGATTGTGGTGTAAGATTTGGGGAGTGTGTGCAAGAGCCTCCCCTAATTGGGTATAACAGCTGCCCGGAACTTTGAATTTATACTTGGAATGCTAAGCTGTGAACTGTTGTGTTTCTGAATGATGTTATCTGTTGCTTATCCATTTTAAAGCTAGCCTAATCAGGCAGGACTGTATAAATTGGGTGTTTTTAAAGGGAGTGGGATTTAATGGCACAAATGCACCTTTAATATAATTCCTCTGTAATTAAGTGTCATTCCTGGTGGCAGGCAAATTGAGCCTATTAAAACTGAGCCCCCTCACCCCCAGCATCCTGTTATGGTAATAACGATCTTTTGTTTTTCATCGTTTTATTGAAGTGAAAGAAAACAAAATCTGACATATTCACAGATCTTCTCAAAATGTGTATACCCGTATAGCCACCATCTATATATAGTCAATATCCCATAACGAGAAAATGACCAATGTCTATAAGCGTAAGTTAATTTTGCCTGAGTTTGAACTTGACCTAAATAGAAACAACAGCATAAATTTTGGTCTGTCTATTTGTATTCACCCTCATATTTATGAGAGCCACCTAAATGTGCTGAATATAGTTTGTTCATTCTCATTGCATTACTATATCATAATTTAGGTAGGCATCTACTTTCTGTTTATGGGCATTGTAGTAATTTCTAGATAAAGACCATCATGAATAGGGTTGTTCTGAGCATATAATTTGAATATGTCCACTAGTGTATCTAGTGCTTGTTTCTATTGAGTGTAATCTAGGAATAGTGTTTTGCAAAGATATAAATTATGCAAATGTATAGTTTTAGTGAATACTGGTAGTTTTATAAACTGATTGTACCCATTCACAATCCTATATGCTATTTGTCTGAATACAAGTCATGCCACATTCACCAAAATTTGCATCTTCTTAATGACTAATACAACTGTTTGGCTTTTTATAATTCATCAACCATTTGGAAACATCAGAATATTTAACTCATTTGCAAATTATTTCCTCTTGCTCTATTATCTGAAAGATATTTTTCTTTCTTCCAAAATTAGAGCAAGAGAATTATCTTTTTAACTTCCAAATCATGTACTTCAACTCTGATTTAAAAAATAATAATAAAATGCTCAATTGTCATGTAACAAGAGATACTTTACCTGATGAAACTAGCATTTCTTGGCTTTGTTTTGCAGTGGCTCATTAACATTTTAATTTCTTCAGTTCACTTATCACTATCTGAATTCATCATATTATTTTAAAATCTCCCTCTTCAACATTGTATCAACAGCATCTAAATCTGTATCATGCACATAATAACTACTTGACATATTTTAATATGTACATGACAAATATACAAGTAAAAACTGCAATCAGTTTTTTTGCTGACCCATTTATTTTAGCTGTTACATTCTTCAAATAATGATTGGTTCAACTTCTGAAATATTAATTGTATTAATACTTTAATCTATCATTAATTTAGGATTTAGGTGTGGCAAATTGGTTGTTGCAATTGAAGTGTTAGTGACAGAAGAAAGCTGCACTGTTGAAGTGAGAAATGTCTTAAGTAAGTATCTATAAACAAAGTTAATTAGAGAATGTGCAAGATGATCTATGAAAAATGTGGGAAAACTGTATCAAAACACTGACAATTATTCCTTCTTTATTAATTACCTGTGAGAGTTTAAAAATACATTTAATTTTATGTGTCCAACATAATTGTTTATGCACTTCATGGTCTGAAATGTCAACTGAATAATCTATGTCATCACGTCTTAATCTGTTATGCAAAGAAAGGTGAAAAAATTAAAGCAAAGGTAAGCTTTACATCAATCATTTGAATCTGTTTATTGTATTTTCTTATTCCATTCTTTGATGCATATATGGATAGTACTAAAATAATCTAGACCTTATTAGCTCTCAGTAGGTTCTCTAGTTCAGGTATCAAAATCTGGTTTCATTAAGCAATGACAAACTTTTCAGTGATTCTTGTTCTAATTACCTGTCACGTGTAGATTGATTTGAGTTCTTACCATCCAAGTAAGGCCAAATTCCCTGTCAAATTCACCCCTTTTAAGCCCAGTGCTCAGGAGGCTGGAATGTTAATCTTATGTTTAATGCTGTTTGCTTCTTTTTCATCTTCAATTCTCAGAGGTATTTGCTGTGTCTTTTCCCCTCAGTCTATGATTATTTATTTGTTTGTTTTTCATTTGCTATTTTATATATCTGACTTTAGAACAGATTGCATAGTTTATATCATGACCTCATCATTATGTACTGAAGGGAAATCACAATATTTGTAGTTTTTGCTATGTATGTCCAGGTAAATCTAGGTAAGAGGAAATATGTACAGACCTCATGGTTGTTTCTACAAATTCCTGAAATTCATATAAAACATTGAATATAAAGTATAGATGTTAAGAAAGAAAAGGTAGGTTGGAAAGGGAAAAAAATATGAATAGGGTTTGAGCCAAATGAACCAGGATTTTTAGAAACAAAAGATAATATTCTCTTTTTAAACAAAATAGGTACTTCGGAGATACAGTAAAATTTGAAATGGTATTTCTAATATAAATAAAAATTACAACAACAATGTTTTATGGAAAAACCAAGTTTTCTTGTATTTTTCTCTTTTTTTCCCAAGGATTTTATTCATTATTTTCAGAGAGAAAGGCAACGAAGAAGGAAGAAGGGGAGGGAAGCATCAGTGTATGGTTGCCTTTAACTTGACTCCAGCTATGGACCTGGCTGAAGACCTGGCTTGCAACCTGGTTATGTGCTCTGGCTGGGGAATTGAACTAGGGACCTTTAGGTTCACAGTCTGGTGCCAATGCACTGAGCCATACCAGCCAGGGTGTATTTTTCTACAGAACCCAATATTCTTAAATAGTTTTGACCTTTGAATTTCTTCATTATGCGTTTAAGTGAAAACTCCAAAGCCATTGTGAAATTCTAACTAAATGGTCCCAGATCTTGTGCTAATAAGAGTCTTATCAAGAAATAGAAAGTTAAGAAAAAGAAGTTCAGAGGGTCTAATGGTGACTACAGTTAATAAGACAGTATTGTATACACCCCACCCACACACTGAAAAAGTTAAGTATACAAGGAAATCAATGTATTATCTTGATCTTCCTAAGAATCATTTCACTATATATTTATATAAACCATATCATTATGTTGAACACTTTACATCTATATAATTATATTTGTCAATTATTCCAACAAAGTTGGGAAAACCGGATATTTGAGGAAATAAATTAATAATAGGACTGTTTACAGACATGTGGCTTGAATGTGAGAGAACTAAAATAAAAAAATACAATGTTATAGGGCTAGTTACAGCACAAATCTATCACATTCTTAGGTCTGGATGGCCAAAGACAAAGAGTGGTTCATGAACTTTAGATATGAATGCATGGGAAGATCCTTCCTGATAAAGGTGGTGTCACATGCAGTTCAAGGTAATAATATAGAGAAGAAAATGAAGGAAAAATGAGACAAACTCCCATTCTTTTCTTCTTCCAATTTTTTTCCATTGCTCCAAATTGGCCCAATCTAACACAAAGTCAGAAGTAAATTGATCCTGTTGACCAAATTCATACAGGTGAGTCTTTAGAACACAATGAAGCATAAAGGAAGAACAATGAATTAGTGGGGAAGACAGAAAGGTCAAAACAGAGCTATAGGAGGTCAATTAATAGATTATTTTAAAAGTTTAAGTGGATTGTGTTTTGATCTGTACATAGTAAACCCGAGGCCACTAGAACAAGTTTTACCTTGCTTTATTCTCATTTACCAAAATTAGCCTAAATCAACAATACCTCACACTATCATCATTTATACCTCCCTCTATTTTTCCCCTTCTCTCCTCCCATCATTTCTTCAAAGTTGAGGAAATACTACTGTTTTATTTATTTATTTTTTATTTGTTCATTTATCTTTTTCTAGAAAATATATATAAAGTATGACTTCTACATCAAAACCAGTATTCCCTTTGTTTCTAACATACAACTATGTTTATTTTTTCAGACTTTGTCTTCAATTCTAATTAGTCAATTGATCCATTGGTATTTTGATAGAACATGACTTGTTTCACTAAAACTCACTATATGTTCATGGATTTATAGTTACTCTTTTCATTCAATTTAAAAATTTCCTTCTTCCTCTAATTTTGACAGCTGCTTCCAACTGTATTCTTGTTAGGAGTCACATTTACTGACTAAATGAATCTTCATATAACAAAGGGAGAGAAACAGTAACTAAGTAATTAATACAGAAACTAGAGAAATACACCTGAAATTTTGCATTGCATTGTATCCCTATGATTCACCACAAATTTATTTTCCCTACTCTAATGAATTTCCCTAAGTGATTTATTGCCTGTGCATTTCCTTCCATTTATGCATTATCTTCTTAATTCCTCTTTCCTTGTTGTTTCATTGGACTCAACACTATTTATCATTCATGTTCCTTCTATGAATCGACCAGAAATGGGCCCCCCATTAGAGAGAATGTTAAGGATAAAACTTAGCTTTAGAGCTCTCCAGTTTCTGAATGGCTGACTTTGGGTCAGGAACCAATCCTTACTCTAGCAGATTGTTAATGTAATTAAATACACAAGGTACAATATTTGTCACCTATGAGCATATTACTTCTGTCCAACTGTTTTAGAAGGTGGATGTAGTTTAGGAATTATTTCTTTCTTTAGTGATATTATCTAAGAGCATGTATCTATTTTTCTTTATAGAAACTATTGTAACTCTCTATAGTAATAAAACTAAAAAAATCCCTAGGCTACCTTAATATATGAATACTTTGATATAGCAACTGTTTTTTTTTTTAATTAAACTATATATACATATATATTTTAAATAATTTAAACTATATATAGTTTAAACTTGTATAGATACATAAGCTGTTGAGTGAACATGTGTACTATGTGGCCATCACATTCAAAATGACTGAGCAAGTAGAGCAACAAATCTGTATCAAATTTTGCTTTACTTTATGTTTAAACATTTCCTCCAGGAAACTATTTGGATGAATCAGAAGACCACAGCTATGGGCAACTGGTGATTGGCAGCTTCATGACGACAACACGCCCACTCATATATCACATCTTATGCAGATTTTTGGCAAAAGATCAAATCACCCAGGTGATTCAACCCCCCTGTAGCCCAGATTTGGCATCCTGAGACTTTTGGCTTTTCCCAAAACTTAAATCACCTTTGAAAGGGAAGAGATTTCATATTGTCAATGAGATTCCGGAAAATATGAGGGGGAGAATTGCATGTGGTCCTAGACTGCT
Source organism: Noctilio leporinus (assembly GCA_004026585.1). Lineage (NCBI taxonomy): Eukaryota > Metazoa > Chordata > Mammalia > Chiroptera > Noctilionidae > Noctilio > Noctilio leporinus. The sequence continues at coordinate 99,843 of PVIW01000520.1, forward strand.
TACTTTGAAGGAGATTGAGGCATTATTGTCCTGTATATAATGTTTCTTGGATCTTATATCTTTTTCAATAAACATCTCTATTTTTCATATTACATGGCTTGATGATACCTTCTGAACAGACCTCATATATTCCAGTTCATCCTTAAAACAACCCTATGAATGTACATAGTTATTTACAAAATGGAAAATCAAGTTTAAATAATATGTTGACTTGACCAAAGATATGATTTGTAAGTGGCAGGGTGATGGACCACCATAAATATAATGTAAAAACCTACTCTTTACATTGCCTAATGACGCCCTCCTTAAATCATTATGACTTAGAGCTTATTTAAGAATGTATTCCCTTTCCTAGATTCTGATATTCACTTTTATTCCCTTTAAAATGTTTACATATTATAAATAATTATGTATCTTAAAATAAATGTAATTACTTAGTGTGTGATAGGTTCTAAATTAGCCAATATTAGATTAGTTTCTTAAAATTGAAGACAAATAGAAAAATATACTACTGTCTTTTGAGTTGCAGAAAGTGGTTACAACTATTACATACATGTTAATCATTTTGTTAGGCACTGGGGATACAACAATAAATAAATGGCAATACCTACCATGAAGCAGTCAGGTAGGACTAGTAATGTGCAAAAATAAAAGATGATACAATGAAAAGTGTTATTGTAGAAATGCATACAGAATACTGGAGAATATTGAGAAATACCTAGTAAATTTTGTGTGAGCCTGATGAGATTTTGAGTAATGATGCATTTGGCAAGAAAATTTGAAGGAAGTGTCTGATGAATAACTATAAAGACATTAAGATGAGGTTGGGAATGTAGTAAAGACACACCAATTTGGAAGTCAAATTTATTCTCCTAGCAAAAATATATTTAGAACCAATATGTGCCAGGAGATTACACTGGGTGCTTAGAATATGAAAAGTATAATAATAATAGTAATCTCCCTGTTTTTAATATTTATATTTAAATAGCAGGGAGAAGCCAATATAATTCAAAGAGTTGCTATGAGGGAGAGTTTGACAAAAAATGATGACTGATGACTATAAATATTCTTGTTTGCAAGTTTCAGACACCAATATAATGTGGTATTTAAAATTATGAACAGTACAGCCAAATTACCTAGATTCAAGTTTGGCTCTGTCTTAGGACATGCTACTTTACCTTTCTGTATTTTAGATTTCATATGTGTAAAATAGATATAATGGAATTTACATTATGAAATGTGTTAATATAATGTCTGTGCAACATCAATATAACCTAGAGCCAAGGAGAGTGGACTGAATTATGCATGTGTGAACAATGACCACTTCACTGTACCAGTCAGTGGGGGCAGTAGACGCCATTGAGTGCGCATGTGTACTGTGTGGCTGTGATATTCAAAATGACTGAGCCAGTAGAGCAACAGATCTTCATCAAATTTATGTTAAGCTTGAACTTTCCTCTGTAGAAACTATCTCAATGATTCAGAAGACCAAAGCTATGGACAACTGGTGCTTGCAACTTCATCACAGCCACGTGCCTGCTCATATATCATGTCTCCTGCATTGTATTTTTTGCCAAAACATCGAATCACCCAAATGATTGAGTCCCCCTACAGCCCATATTTGGCACTCTGCAACTTCTGGCTTCTCCCAAAACCAAAATCACCTTTGAAAGAGAAGAGATTTCAGATTGTTCATGAGATTCAAAAAAATATGCTGGGCAGCTGATGGAAATTAAGAGAACTGGGTGAGGTCCCAAGGTGCCTACTTTGAAGGGGACTGAGGCATTATTGTATTACGTACAATGTTCCTTGTATCTTGTATCTTCTTCAGCAAATACCTCTATTTTTCATGTTACATGGCTGGATATCTCTGACAGAATATATATATTCTTTGCATTCATTGCTTACCATTTAATAAGCAACACTATGTAAGTAATTTCTATAATGATATGTCACAGTATAGACCTGAATTTGTTTTTATATTTATTTTATTCTTTTTTCCCATTGTGACAATTGGCTACAATTTACTGAAGGGTTATGAAGAAGGGAATGACTGCTTCATCCAAACTGAATTCCTTCAGTATTTCTTTCTTATTATTTCCTCTAACTCATCTTTCTTTATTTTCTAAATGCATAGTTTCAGTAGAAAATAACAAAGGAAAAAATATTTAAGTGGTCAAATTGTGTAATATGAGGCTGAAATACAAAAATTCCACTGATATCAAAATGTGCCATCACAAGGCTAACATTGCTAGTTGATATTTGAAAGTTATAACTTCCATAAAGATTTGGTTTTGTTGTTAGATAATATGTATTTTTATTACTTATAGCTTATATTCACATTCTTTAAAAACTTAGAAACCTCTGAATTAGAACAATATGATTTTCATTACCATTTCACAGTGGCAATCACACTGACCCCACAATCTTTATATCAGTTGGTTCCAACTTGCTTGACAGGAATTATACAAATTCACAACTCTCTTTAGTTATGGCATATAGTTATGATAATTGACTTTGTTTTCAATGCACTTTGCAGCCTGTAATATACTGTCTCTTGCCTTACCTTATTTAATTTGCCTTATCACAATAATATATAATGTTTCTTGTACATTCAAAAGGACAATAAGCTTTTCTTCCAAAAATTTGAGACTATTGTCATCAGAGAGTTAATTTTTAAATGGAGAAGAAATGTTCAAACATAAATATATTCATATACCAAAAAAAATGGCAATCCTAAATGTACCAGTATATATAATAAAAGACAAATGAGTGATTATTTTCAGAGGGCGAGAGTTAACTTTGATCTATTATAGGATGAAATATTTTGATATGAAAGATTAGAAAACACATTAAAAAGGGAAAAGAAAAACTTAGAGCAAAGTACCGTTCACTAAAATAATGAGCATTAAAATATAATGTTTAGCATTTAACTTAAATTTATCTTTGAAAACTATTTAAATGTATGCCTTAATATCACTACCATTGGACAAGACAATAAATTTTATAAATATTTTAAGTGATAGTCACTAAATGTCAGGTACTAGACTAAATGCTTATATTAACATATTTAAATTTCACGTGGTCCCATGAAGTAGTTATGGTGCATTTTCCTTTTTAGTGGGCTAGAACCCAAATCATGAAAGGGCCACTAACTTTCACAAGGTCACATTTTACTAAATTTTAGAGCTCAGTTTCAAAGTTAGGCAGCAAAGTTAAGGAACCCATGCCTTTTTGCCATTTTGCTATACTGAATAGAATTTCAATTTTTAAATACTAATATGATGGTAAAAAACTTATAATGAATGCATTTGAAAATAAAATGTACATAGCATTGTAGATCCTTAAACAATGCAAAGGTTAGGGGCACTAACCCCCTGCACAGTTGAAACTTTGTGTATAACTTTGAATCCCCCAATATTTGGTACCCATGGAGTATTGTTTCCAGGACTACGTAGATACCAAAATCCATGGATGTTCAAATCCCATTATAAAATAGCATAGATCAATGCATATAGTTGGCCGTCCACATCTGTTATTTCCTAATTGTGAATCAAAAACAGTGCAGGTATTTATTGAATAAAATCCACATATAGTTGATCTATGTGGTTCAACCTCATGTTTTCAAAGGTAAATTGTACATACATAATAAAATTTTAAAAGGAACTCACCTTTAAAATGGAGGAAAATCATATCCAAATTTGTAATTAATCTAAACAATAAAGATACATAACAAAGCAAGGTGTAGCAATATTTATGATAAAGAAGAACAATATAATAAACGTTTAATCATTAATCATTTGTATGGCAGATTTAATAGCATAGTAATTTCTGTTTCAACTTTATTCTTAAGTCATTTTTTATCTTCACAGTCTTTTAAAGCAATAAAATTATCTATCTAATTATGTAGACAAATATTGTCATTACAACTATAGATTTAACAACATTACCAACAAAATCATAGAAAATAAAATAAAAACATTAGAAGACACAGAAAATGTTTGCACTATATGATAAATAATATTTGAATGTACTATATAGAACTTCATAATAAATGCAAAGTAAATTTGGTTGAGAACCTAATATAAATTATCAAAATATTTATTGTCAGTAACAAAATTAAAAAAAAAAACACAGTAGAAGGTATATACAAATAAAAAATATGTTCTGAACAAAATGGCACCTGACAAAGGAGGGTACTATTATCCCAATAAAAATATTTTTTTAAGATTTTTTATTTATTATTTTTAGAGAGAGGGGAAAGGAGAGAGGCAGAGAGGGAGAGACACATTGTATGTCTGCCTTTCACCTGCCTCCAGCTATGGACCCAGTTGGAGACCTGCCTTGCAACCTGGTTACGTGCCCTGGCTGGGAATTGAACCAGGGACCTTTGACTTTTCAAGCTGCCAATAAAAATTATATTGTTAATAATGGTCAATAATGGTGAAAGCAATATAGTAAGATATTATTGGATCAAAATGCTGATTTTAGGATAATATTTGAGCATCTCCTCCCTATATATTTATGGAAAATTAGTGAGAAGAAAAATGTAATATTTATGAAAATTATTGTACTTAGGAAGAACTTAAAATAGTTCAATATATATGATCCTACATTTCAGCAGTATGAACTCAATCCCATGTATTGTTGTTCCATATTTTGGAAGAATATTTTATATAATAGTTTGAATTCAAATTAGGAATTTAAAATAAAACAGTGAAAAGTAATTATGTATCTAAAAGCCTATATACATATGATTAATAGAAATAATTTATCCAGTAGAATATTAGTAATTTTTATATAAATGATGTTTAAGTGTAACAAGTAAAAATATATACAATTGATAAATATATATATAACTAATGAGAAAAAGGGATACTATATACAGTAAATTTGAAACAAATAGCACTGCATTTATTATCGTATACCACAACTATTCCAGTTATCTTTCTACCAAAACAACTGTCAAGGTTTAAGGGCACATACTGTTATCTTTAATCATAAATCTTTGCCCATCAGAAGCATGATGGCTTAAATTCTTATGTTTTGCTTTAGTAAAGGATGATTTATTGAACAGACCCACCCATTGTATTTTCTATGACCACTTTTTATACACAACAGCAGAGTTGAGTAGTTATTGTGACATTCCCTAGGTGTCAGAAAACCTACAGTATTAACTGTTGGGTCATTAGAGAAAGTTTGGGAACAACTGTTCTAGAGCAAGAGGTCCTGTCACTTTAGAATTCCCTCAATCATAAACTCTGTTTACAATTCCAAGAAATTTCTAAAATGTCTCCTGGCATTAAACATATTAAGCAGAATGATACTGACCAGAAAAATATTTTGCCATGGAGTGTGTATGAGTATGTGTATGTATGTGTGTTTTGGGGAGAATAATCTCTCTGTTTCAATCAACTAAAAATTTCACAACTTTGGCCTTGGAAATCAGAGCATAAGGTTAGCATAAAAATAAATTAAAAATCTGAAGTATGTGTAGTTGTATAGTGTAGGTAGCATTTAACAAATATAAGTTGGCAGTTGAAAATTTTATGTTGAATTTATAAACTTAATATATACTTTCATGCAGATAATCATATATACTTCATATTTATTAAGATCAGGCTATCTCATAAGTAAAATTAATAAATCAATTGCCATATTCTGACTCAAAACATGATTTTTTTGCCTTTGAGTATAGTGACACTTTGTCACTACTACAAGGTGATTCATTGCTATGGAGTGATGTTCACAGTCTGGCATGTGTAGGCCATATCTTAATTTGTTAGATTTTAATGGTGTGAGTTAAATTGCCCTAGTGTGCCCAGAGTTCTTATAATCAATAAACATGATTAATATGTCTAAAATGAGAGTATGCTTTAAAAATAGCACTATAAGTCACTGCTTAGATTAAATATATCTTATGGAATTAATAGGTGAGTATCTTCTGTAGGTGATGATTAAGGTTACCATTATGATAAAATTACAATATATAATATATCCTAGTGAAGGAGGCATAGGTATTTTTCCCAATTAATGTAAGCACATTGTGACCCTTCTATTTACATGAAAAATAACCAACATACATCTCATTTGTAAGGATGACCTATTTTAACAGAGGGCATGACAAAAGAAAGGTGATCAAAGACCTGTATTGGTGGTTGTCCTTTCATTTGTGTTTACAAGACATAGATGTGCCTTATGTTAAAAAAAAAAAAAACCTCCCCTTAAAAAATTCCCTCAATATTGCAACCTATTGTTATTGTTTTTGTTCACCCCAAATAAATCCCAGCTAACTTATTTTCTCCAATTATTTATTCCTTATTTTAAACAATAATGCAAGCACTCTAGAAAGCTATAGTGTTTGCTCATTTTTCTACATGACAAGGTTTTAATAACACAAGTATCATATTTTCTTTGTAATAGTGTAAACAATAAACTTAAAACAAACCTTTAAAATAGCACAATTTCTTGCCATTACCCCAAGATTGCATCTGTATATGATATTGAGGAAATTTTAAATACTCATCAGAAGAATCAGTTTAAGCCTTAATTATATGCAGTGTATTCAATTATTGGCTGAATACTATTGAAGGTTCACCAAGCCCAAATTATGTGCACATTATTCCTACTATTATCCATTTTCAAATACTAAATTAAAAGTCCTAGGTAAATAATATAGTATGAACAATTTTTTTAAAGTTAGGAAACATTACTTAAGCACCCACTATAAGAAAAGCATCAAGGAAATAACAGGATAATGAAAAAAATTTGTTGTTACTTTTATTGCTGTTGTTGACTTGCTTCTATTTATCTTCCCCTGCATGGTAAGTTGTTTGACCAGTTTCCAGTGGAAAAAAAAATGTATTAAGCTAAATATTAGAATACAGTGAGTTCATTATAGGGTGGTAGCAAATAACCTTATAAGGAAATTTCAAAACTAAAAATGGATAGGGCACACAACAAATTTATTAATTCAGATATTTTTCATATTATTGTATTTGTTGTTTCATATTAGAATATTTATTAGTCTAATAAAAGTTAAAAATGATGCTTAAAATATGGTTACTTGTTTTATTTTTCTGAATATAAATAGACTTAGGGGTTTTCTGAAAAGCAATGCTTATTCAGCCTTTTTTGAAGTGGTAAAATAAAACATTTATGTATGCTAATAAATATTTTACAAATAAAAATTAGACCATGATTTAAAATGAGTTTCAGTGACACAGATCATGGTGCTAAGTTAAAATTTAGTATGGATCAAAACTAGGTCCCATATTTCAGTCTAAAACAAATGACCTGTATAGAACTGAAAGCTTAATTGTTGCACAAACATTGTAGAAATCATAAAGTCAATGCTGTCTAGGCTGGAAAATAAAAGTCTAGGATTCATGACAATTGAATTTCTGTTTCTGAAATCTTATTCTGATTATGCATTGATTTATAATGCTAATTTGCAAAATTGGATATTGTCAGATAAATGTATCCAGGAATTAGAAATCTAATGCTGTTTGCATTAGATGTGGTGGAATGACACCACCTGCACCATTAGGGGAAAAAATACCTGAAAGCTTCTACCATTAAATGAGATTGTTGGTTCACAGCCTGGAGAGTTTTGGGGATGAAATATGAAACCCCCTTTCATACACAAAGGAGGGCAAGGAGAAACCAAAGGAAAAGGAAGACCACTCCAGATTGGTCGGTGGCTGTTCTAATGAGCAAGGGAACTCTCATAGGAGACTTGTCTTGGGTAGTCACAAAATAACTGTATCTCCACACCTGCCCACCAGATTTTAAATTTTTACATAGAGGCCTTAATGTGGTTCAATTATTTCTACTGTCTTCATGGTCTCAACCACTCCTTACTCTCTCAAGGCTGCATACTTTGAAATCTGTTAGTGTGAAAATAGTAGATAGAACATACATTCCAAAAACAACAGAGAGGGTAAGGAGCCTCAAATTGCCAGGTCTAGTAGGAGGATCAACCAGTGGGTCATTAAGTCTTTTCCATAACATTCTCCAGCAGCCATCTTTATATATTTAAAGGATTGTCCTATGAGCATAAGGGATGACTACTGTTCTTGGAGTATACTTGGACCAACGAGAGGAATTTATTGCTGAAGGTAGGAACAGTTTTGCGATAATATAAAAATCAACAATTGAGTTGGGTCATCTTGTGAGAAAATCCTTTCAATAATGTAGCATAGGGAATTCTTAACACACTATATATTGTACTGAATGTCTTCTGACATCCCATTAAATCTAAAAAACTATGTTTAATTTTGCCTGAATTCTTGATTGTTTGGTTAATGTAAGCATATTGAGAATACTTCTTTTGTGTTTATCCTTGATCAGAAAAAAATCAAAATCCTGCATTTTTCCTTTTTTTTTTTCAATACACCCATGGATAGAAGTATTTTTAATTTATAAAGTGGAATGGTGAATGATTAAAGAAAACCCCTTCATAATTATTTTAAACTAAAAAAAATGTTATAGTTCACAATAATCTTTCAAGCTCTAGATGTTTGTTATATAGCTGTTTTTCACAATTAAGTGTGTTGCTATGATTTGTAAAATGCCTTTTACAGTCTCATATTTCAAGCTGAGCAACAGGGTACCTTTACCTACTCCCATGACATGCAAACAGTACACAAATATCTGTTATGATGTCACGAGTCCTGACAAAGACAACTGTATACATTGATAAAAATATGGATAATGATTTTTGCCTGATAAAATTATGACTTATACAATCACGATTTTCATGATATTGTATTATATCACTGGTAGATATGGTCACATAGCTATAATATAAATCGGACAACATATTCATGTAAGGGCTTCTGTCTTGGCTATTTAATATCTTATTTATATATTAGCGATATATAAATTGCCAAAGATTATGATGGGAGTGAGTAATTTTATTTATTAGTGTATTAAAATTTCCCTGAGAACTGTGATAATGTTGGTCTCCTACCACTGAATCTGTAAGGCTTGGTTAGGCCATGTGAGTGGTCTTGGTTAGTGTGATATGTTTCTAGAATCAAAATGGGGATGTCTCTGTACTTGATTAGCAATGTTTTGGGATTATTCAGACATATATGACTGCCAGACTTTTACCAAATCCAAGAGAAGTCCTATATCATACAAGGGAAAAGAGGAGATGCTGAGAAGAGATCATCCTTACCCGGAGAGTTTGTATTTACTTCTAGTAGCACTCTTTCTGTTAGGGCTGGGCCTTGAAATAAATGGCAAGAATGTCTTAGGTTCTATATTTGGCAACATGATCTGTAGATTCATGCCACTCAAATTTACTTTTAAAGTAATCTTTGTACCTTCCAGTCATTGCCAAGATTCTGATGTTCAAAGTGACAGTTATATATCCCTAAGTCTGTGAGGAAATCAAAAATGGTAAAAATTATTAATGAAACCACTTATTTTATTTATTAGTAAACTTTCTCAGTGTTAGAAATTACATGGACTGTGCTATAACAAGTTATTATGAGTAACATTTTATATCCCAAATATGAGTCAGGTAGAAAGGGAGACATAAAAAGCAAGAAAAATATAATTAACCTATAACATTATTTTTGCACTAGTGGAATCTGCAAGTATATAAATGTATGAAAGTGTATAAGAGTAGTAATTTTGTGCTATGTCAGGAAGGTGGGAATTAAATATTCCAGTTATTATTAAATCTCTCTCTACCTTACAAGTACAAAACCTATTATACTGTATATTATACAGAACTAGTATTTATATTATATATTATATAATTTGGGGAGAAAATTCTGAAAAATAAAATGAGTACATAAGTAACCATTAAAGCAAAGTAAAAATATTTAAGATTTTAAAAAATAAATAATTATTGGGTATTTGCATAAAACCAGCCATTGTGCTAGACTTTACTCATATAAAATTAATAAAATTAATACTTCCACTTCATTCAGGAAGGTTTCAACCTTAAGTAAAGTGAGCAAATAGAAAAGCAAATACTAAAATATTTGCTCCCTGCTACAATTAAAAGCACGAGCTCTGAATAAGGGTATCAGACTAAAATGAAGAAGATGAAAGGGTAGTCACTGGCCACATTTTTTAAAAAGTACTACTAACCTATGACTTGAAGATCAGGTCAGGCTGAATATGAAGGCTATGTGGTTGGCGATACTTTAAGGAATGACTGAGGCAGAGTGAATATGATAGGGATACAAGAATTAAAGTGGATATGAACCCTTTGGAAGAATGTGATTATTCATTATGGCTGAACAGTGGGCTTTGTGGAGGTGGTTGTGAGATAAAGACTGGACTAAGGTAAGGTTCACAGAGGTGAACAGGATCCGGTTGTTATAGTACAGGATGAACTGAATCTACTGAGGCTTCTGTTCTGTTAAAGGAACTAAAAACACTTCCTTCCTAAGAGGAGAAACTCTATATATCTTCCTTACACACAACAATTATGCTTAAATGTTGATTCTTACTAACTTAAGTTCTATGACGTCAGTCTCAGTACTTGCCTCTTCAGTTCTAATTGCTCTCTAATCCTCTTCTCAAGCAAAAATTTCAAATTTCTGTTTTCAAAAAGAAAAGTTTGTCTGCAAACAAAATCAATATGCTTTTCTATCATTCATTTTATCAATGAAAATAGTAAACAACAGTATGTCTTTCATAAGATCTTTTTAAAATATTCTCAACCTTTTTGGACCAGCTAAAGAAATATTAATGGTGATGGGCTGATAGAGCAATAGAAATAAATGTCATAATATGGTTTTATAAAAACCTTTGCAATACATATTATTGGCCTATAGAGACATTACTTTTTTTATGGCCATTATTTCAAAAAATCTGACACAACATTTTTATCTTAGCAATGTTATGCAAATTCAAATCACATCATTTTGCTTTCATCTTATTTATAAGACTTTTGGTTATGTTAAAATTTAACGCTGGTAATTTAGAAAAAAATATATATATTCTTTACATACAGGATTAAAAGAGAACCTGGCTTACTTTTCAGTCTCCGGTAAACCATGACTTCACTTGCTTCTGGGACTCCAGCCAGGAGGATGGTGATATTCAAAAAATGTTGTCTCCCTGTTGTGATATTTATTATTCAATTAATTTTGTGATGCTTTCATCTCCTATGGGCAGGAGTAGTAAGAAATCCCTTAATTACTTTCTATTTTACATAGAGCTGCTTTGGGTAATCTTAGAAAACAAATTCTAATTAAGAAACTTAAAAAAAAAGGAGATTGAGTTCTACCTCACTGCTGTAAATATGGGTCAGCAAAACCCTGGTGAAAATAAAATTATTTAAGACTTCATATCAAATTTATTTTAGTTTAATAATTTTTAAAGATACTTTTTTTTACTTTTGTGGATTTATTTTAAAATTATGATATTAAAATTGAAATTTCTTCCAATGGATTTAATTACTATGACATTTCCTTTATGTCCTGGTACATTTCTGATGTCAATAAATACAGACACAGGTTAATTAGAACTTTTTTCTTTTTAAATATAAAACATTTTGATAACAACATAATTGATTTTATGCACCTTATTAGATCTTTGAAAAGTTCATTTGATGAAGTTATTGATATGACCAATATTAGGTCATAAATGTTTAGTGTTATTATGTCAAACATTTTAATTTTGGGTTTAATTGGTTATTTGTAATGTAAGTGTAAAGGTCATTGAGGTTTACTTATTTGAAAGAATTCACAATAATACTCAGAATATAATTACATAAGGATTTAACAAAGGCAAATAACACAGTAGAGCAATTGGAGAGTTCAGGCACATTTGGGGAGTTCAGGAGACATCTAGGCACAACTCCCCAGGAGCCTTTTCATTCTCACAAGGTCTCTAATCTTGAAATTAAACCAACACTGGGTGATGCTTTTGCTTGGAGACACCTCATGGAGGCAGATGTTCTCTGTGGGGGCTTTTCTGCACCTCTTGTAATGTACCCTAGACAAGCTAGAAACTTAAAGCATCAATGGCAGTTTGTTGGGACTCCCCAAGAATACTCTCAGGCTCAATGATTATTTAGAATACAGAGGAATAGAGAAGCTGTTATACTCATAGTACAAACACAGTATTATTGCAATGAAAGCACACAGAGTAAACTAAGCAAAGAAAAAAGGTACCTGGGAAAAAGTCTGGGAGAAACTGGCAATGCTTCTCAGGTGCCCTCTGCCAGTGGCAATGCCTAGATGTTGTTAATTTCTCCCAGAAATGATGTTTGATGTGTACAAACTGCTGTCAACAAGGAAAGTCCCTCTGAGGCTGTGTGTCCAGGGTATTTATAGGGGATCTTGCACTTATGCACACATTGTCTGCATGCTTGACTTCAGCTGGTTAGACTAGACCACAGTGCAAAAATAGGTGTTTGCTACAGCCACTATAGAAAATAGTATGGAGTTTCCTTAAAAACCTAAAAATGGAACTGCCTTTTGATCTAGCAATTGCATTACTAGGACTATACCCAAAGAATCCTGAAACACCAATTCATAAGAACCTATGTACACCTATGTCCATAGCAGCACTATTTACAATAGCCAAGTGCTGGAAACAACCTAAGTGCCCATCAGTGGATGATTGGATCAAAAAACTTTGGTATATTTACACAATGGAATACAACACAGCAGAAAGAAAGAAGGAATTCCTACCCTTTGCAACAATATGGATGGAACTAAAGTACTATGCTTAGTGAAATAAGCCAGTCAGTGAAAGACAAATACCATATGACCTCACCCATTTCAGGACAATAATGAACAAAACAAACAAACAAACAAAACAGAACCAGATATATGAATACAAGAAATAGACCTTCGGTGGACAAAGGGAAGGGGAGAAGAGGAGGCAAAGAAAGGGAGCCGTTTAGTCAAGGAACTAGTATGGAAGAACCATGGACGTGGACAACAAGCGGGATTGACTTTGTAGGGGAGTGAGTGGGTGGGGAAGGGACAGAGGGGAATAAAAAGGGGATGGATATAATACAACAACAATAAAATTAAATTTAAAATAATAGGCATTCACTACAGATAACATAAGCATAAACCACATGACCAAACTAATGCCCTGTGCCCAAAGGCAGGAGGCATTGAAGAACAAAAACACTATTATTAAACACAGTGTTCAGGGACTTAAAGCTCATCTCACAGAAATTAAGCAAGGACCAGTTAGTTCAAAAGACAGGGTTTTCTTGGAAATGTGGAGACTTTGAGCAAGTCAGTCCTTCTGAGTTAAATTTTCTCATTCGTATCAATGTCCAATAAAGAGCTAGGGAAAGAACTAATATATTAAAACAATTAATTAGGCAAATCAAACTATTTCAATTGAAAATTTAATTAGAAGCATTATACAAATAATCAACAATAACGTGTTATTTATAAAACTGTGACATTTATTTAAAAATTAACAATTGGATCACTGACTAAATTTTTTTTTTTTAAGATTTTATTTTATTATTTTTAGAAAAAGGGGAAGGGAGAGAGGCAGAGAGGGAGAGAGACATCAATGTGTGGTTGCGTTTCACCTGCCTCCAGCCATAGACCTGACTGGAGACCTGGTTTGCAACCTGGTTATGTGCCCTGGCTGGGGAATCGAACCTGCGACCTTTGGGTTCGCAAGGCCGGCGCCTTATCCACTGTGCTACCAGTCAGGGCAAATTTTTAATAATAATAATAATAATGTTGGGGTTATACAACATGAAACCTTATTTTGTAGCCATGTATGTAGAAATATTTAGACATTCAATTAAATTAGATCTGAGAGGGTTTTTTTAAAATATATTATTGATTTTGCTATTACAGTTGTCCTAAATTTTCTTCCTTGCCTCCCTCCACCCATTCTCCCCCATTCCCTCTGGCAATCTCCCCCTTAGTTCATGTCTATGAGTCATGCATGTAAGTTCTTTGGCTGTCTATACTGTATCTACCAATTTGTACTTCTGAATGCTTGCACCTATTCCCCTATTCTCCCTCCCCTACAATTGATAACTCTCCAAATAGTCTCCATATTGATGATTCTGTTTCCGTTCTGCTTGTTTGCTTCGTTTATTTTTTAGATTAATCTTTGATAGTTGTAAATATAATGCCATTTTAATCTTCATACTTTTGATTCTCTTTTTCTTAAACCAGTCCCTTTAACATATAATAATGGTTTGGTGACAATGAACTCCTTTAGCTTTACTTTGTCTAGGAAGCACGTTATCTGCCCTTTGTTTCTAAATGACAGTTCTGGACAGAGTAATCTTGGTTGTAAATCCTGGCTTTTCATCAGTTTGAATACTTCCTGCCAGTCCCTTCTTGCCTGCAATGTTTCCCTTGAGAAATCAGCTGATAGTCTTATGGGAACTCTCCTGTAGGTAACTAATTTCTTTTAAGATCTCTCTTTATCTTTAACTTTTGGCATTTTAATTATGATGTGCCTTGATGTGGTCTTCTTTATGTCCATCTTGTTTGGGAATCTCTGTGTTTCCTGGACCGGTATGTCTATTTTCTTCATTGATATTCTGATTGAATGTTTTTTCTTACTTATGTCCCAAATCACTGACTTGATTCTCAGCTTCATCCACTCCACTGTTGATTGCTTGTAAATTTTTCTTTATTTCATTTAGTGTACTGAGTAAAATGGTAGATTCTTGCTAATCTTGTTAGAGACATAATATTGTTCATATGGTTTTGTAACAAAATATATTCTGAAGGCCCATTCCAATGTATTCAGACTTCTTAAAATAACATATCTAGAATATGTTTAGAAAAATAAAAAATGAAATAAAATTAGATGAAATTAACTTTGTAAAACATTAGTAGGTACTAGATATTGGCATGTAACTAAAATTCTACTCACAGTTTAATTGTGAGTATATTTTAACTAATTAAAATCAAACAAAGTTGGCACTAAGAATGAACATCAATTTTTTAGACACAAAATGTAAAAATTATGCATGGTCATTTTACAAATTTTCTTTTAGTTTCTCACATTTCAAGAGAATGGTTAATAGTTTACATTATGGCACATTTCACAGGGAGTTAGCATTTCTTAAAAGCAGTTGGTGCTAATTTGAAAATGAATATTTTAACGTAAGAGTAAATATAACTTTCTCCTTTGCTAGTTCTAACATACAATGTAATTATTATGTTTAATTCATGTTTGGGGTCTATGCTTTTTTATTCTCTTCCATTCACACTAGGAACATTTGGAGCAATAAAACATTTTCTTCCAGAAATTCTCTCCTCTTCTACATGCAGGCTTATTTGACATAGGTACCCTGGTGTTTTCCTATATTTGTTTATTATTTTTCTGCACTTCCATTACTTTTCTGTATTCCACAAACCTTGTTCTCACAAGTGGATATTTCCAAAAATTTTACAAGCTTTTATATTTTGAATATCTTCCTTCAGAATTTACCTTTCTACCACAGACTTCCTTTCTGTGGTCTTTCTCCAACTTTTCAACTTTCCTTGGACTGTTTTTATACTTATCATCCAGTTTAACTTGAGTTTAATGTGATGTAACTGACCTATTCATGATACATTTTAAATAGAACCTCATATAATGTCCTTAGTTTTCATAATGACAATATGTTTCTCCAGGCTTCCTAGGTTCTAAGATACAAAGTTAAAATTTGACTCATTTTTCTTCTTCATGTACCATGTTTAATTGATCAGTAATTAATGTTTTATTTTTCTCCTCTGTCTTTTCCTTTTTGTTATTCCACTTACCTTTCTTACCCATCATTTCAGCCCATTAGACTATTTTAGTTAATTATTAATTAATAGTTTTATTAATAGGCTTTTTGTCATATATATACCAGTCTACTTTTTAAACAGCATTTTAACCCTCTATTGAAACCTATTGATATTACAGGTGCTACTTTTAGTAAAAAATGCAAATGTCATGTAATATAACCATGACATATCTTTGCATGCCATGAAATATGTTCAACAATTTGTGCCTGATCTGCTTTTACCATAATACTCTGATTAGTCAAAACTTGCTAAATGTTATTTAATATTGTTTCTTCCAAGTGTACATTCACTACTTTTTTTCTCACCTCTAAACTTGAATATGTGTAAAGGTGAAAGAATTGAAAGCAAGGTTATAACACACCAGCAGCTTTATATTCATGTCCAAGAAAGATTAGACTTTGATGTCTTTGATGTTCCATTTTGCTTTTGTGAGAGCAGTAAGTGCTAGGTATTAAGTGTCATTAAAATAGGATTTGGGATCTGAACTCCACTGCCCTTTGCCAGATAAATATTTTTGTCAATTTTCCTTCAGTTCAATGATGGTCTTCCCCTTGTTTTCCTTCTCTTGTGGGAAATTAATTCCCTTCTTCCAATTAACAGGGCTCAAATGAATACATCCTAGGAATTCTGAGTAGTATTTTCTTTCACATTCTTATTTACACACCTTTTGTCACTTATTCTATTATGAAAATATATTAAAAATTAAAAATTAAAAAAATAAAAAAGAACATCTAAAATTGTTGATTATTTCTTGTTAATAATATAACTCGTGTGTCATTTTTTTAATACCTTGTTTAGTTTTCTACTTATCTTTTACCTTTAATAAGTCAAAATGAAAGACTCACATGCAGAAAATCTTAATGCTGAGTATCTTCCTTCACACCAGGCTCCTGATACACATAAACAGGATAGTAGGGCATTCAAAAATTTAAAATTTAAACAACTTTAATGTGAATAAATAAATGTAGTTATTTTTCTTTAACTTTTGATTTACATAGCACACATTTTATTAGAAAAATTCTAAGATGAAAGAATCCTGTTTTCTGTATAATGCTATTTATTTATTTCTAATTTATGTCTTTTTGTAGAAACTTTATGAGGTGGCACACACATAAAATTATTTTCTGATGATTAAGTCAGAGGCATCAGATAAAATTCTTCCAATACATAAAATACAATCCAATTTTTTATGTTTTATCTTATTTGAGTTTATGTAACTGTAGAGCAAAATAAAATACAAGATATTTTATAATTTTAATATTTTCTAATTAAGTTAGCAAATTTATTTAGTGTAATTGGATGCCATGAGTTGTATTGTTCTTACCAGCTGTCTAGTCTTATAAAGTATAAATTTATGGTCTAAGAAAAAAATTCTAATTGTATCTCAAAAAACATAGAGCTATGCAATACTTAGAAATGTAATAATCACATTAAATGTTTTTCAAAGTAAATTGCCTTATTTCAACAATTTACTTAGTGCAATAATTTTTATAGTTTTTAAAGTCTATTTTAGTTATTAGTCTCCAATTTTAATAAATAAAATTATTGAACACTGATATTTGGAAAATATCTAGTTTAAAGAACTCTGAGAAAAAGGAACTACTTGGATCATGGATAATAACCACTTGGGATAAGCATGCTTTATGCTTTTACCTTCTTTGCTTATTCATTTAAAAAATGAGCTTAAGAATTTAAAAGACTATACCAATAAATATGTGAAAAAGAAATTCATGGGTAGATGAAATAAACTATAATCAATATTTTTTCTTATTGATTTATGAGTTAAAAGTGATTAATAATGTGGATACAATAAAGTACAATTTTAATCATTGATATAATATGCTGATATTTGTTTTTATGTTTACACAGATACAAAGTAAAATATAAAACTGTGTTATTGACAATGCCTTTATTTGTAATTTTCAATTACTTTTCTGGTTAAATTGACAAATGAAAAGGAGATTGCCAAGTAGTAGATAATGCAAAAAGGGTCATTGCTGCAAATGTTAATTAGATTTCTAGGTTGCATAATAACAAGTTAATTAGATTATCATTCATTCTATAATCTTACACAGATTTTGTAGTGCTGAATATTTCCAATTTAAAGAAAACAAAATGTAAGCTAACTGATATGCTCATGGACATTTGAATGGATATTGTAAATACATTCCCAACCTTTAATTGATTAAAAATAGTACTACTTTGAACAAAACAAACTATGGCCAAAAGAGCCATAGAAATATGAAATGGATTGGCAAAGCCATAGAAACAGGAAATGGACTGATAGATGTAAGAGAGGAGTGGGGATGTAGAGACTGGTTGAATAAAGGTGAACACAATCTCCTAAGAAAATATATGCGTGATCCATGAACAATAGTGTAGGGATTGAATGTGGGAACGGGGCTGGGATGTGTGGAGGGGAGCAGAGGAGCAAAGCTTGTAACAATTGTGATAACATGAACAATAATATATTTTAAAATATTCTCCTTATGAATATACGATGAAAGTTGCACTTTGGAATATTTGTCAGAAATGCATGAGAAGTATCTTTTTTATTTTTTAAAGATTTTATTTCATTATTTTTAGAAAGAGGGGAAGGGAGAGAGGCAGAAAGGTAGAGAGACATCAATGTATGGTTGCGTTTCACCTGCCTCCAGCCACAGACCTGACTGGAGACCTGGTTTGCAACCTGGTTATGTGCCCTGGCTGGGGAATCGAACCTGCGACCTTTGGGTTCGCAGGCCGGTGCCTTATCCACTGTGCTATCAGCCAGGACAGAAGTATCTTTTTAATACTAAATAGAACTTCTTCTGAGCATGCCTATAAACTTCTTAAACTCTTCTGATTGCACTTATCCCAAACTCTTTTTTAAAAATCTGATACCTTACAGAGAATTTTTTATAAAACTATGGTTTGTACTCAAAGAAACTCATATAAGTATGAGATTTAGAAGAAAAATAAAAGATAAAATAGACTACACTTATGTGAAGGTGCATAATATACACTATATTCCAGAACTTAAAGAAGATTACTGGGAGAATTATTCTGCTTTATTTATTTATCTATTTAATGAATACACAATTTTCTTAGTATCAACTTCTCATCAGAGTCAAAAATTAAAACTACCTCATTTTAGTAATGCCAGTGGACAAATAGTAGAATATCAAGTAACAATTACAAAAAAAATATTTATAGATGTACGAGGCCTGTCTAGGAAAAAGCCAGCCATTGTTACTATAACAAGAATCATTTGTGTGACATCCTTGTAACCTGACAGCCAAGGAGGGTGGACTGGAATGTGAATGCATGGACAATGATGACTTCACCATGAGAGTGATATACACTGTTGACTGAGCATGTGTTCTATGTGGCTGCTACATTCAAAATGACTGAGCCAGGAGAGCAGTGAATCTGCATGAAATTTTGCACTAAGCTTGAACATTCCTCCATGGAAACGGAGGATAACTCAGAAGGCTTTGGGGACAATGAAATAAGTGTAGCACAAATAAATGTGTGGTACAAATACTTCAAAGATGGCCAACAATGTGTTGAAAGTGATCCATGTTCTTGAAGGTCTGCAATAAGCAGAACATGTGAGAATTTTGAACGTCTATGGGCTGCAATCAAGATAGATCAGCAACTGATGGTATAAGAACTAGAGGCTGACATAGAGATTCTAAAAACTACTGTGTCTGAGATTTTGATGCAGGATGTTGGCATAAAATGTGTCATGATGAAATTCATTCTGTGGCTTCTTCTACAAGAGCAGAAAAAACATTGTGTTGTAGTTGCTGATGACTTTATTTAAACCATTACCAATAAACCACATTTCCTCAAGGTCATAACCAGAGATAAATCATGGGTCTATGACAATCAGCCACAAACAAAGGCCTAGTCACCACAATAGAAGTGGCTTGATTCTTCATGCCTCAAGAAAGCATGGCTAAGTCACACAGAAAGATCAAGACCATGTTAACTGTACCTTTTGATCAGGAAAGTGTCCATCACAAGTACGCCAATCCTGGCTGAACAGTTAAAGAGTTCTACTACCTCAATCTTCTTCATTGGTTGAGAGGTGTAATACCACAAAAATGGCCACAGCTCTGGGCAACTGGTGATTGGCAGCTTCATCATGACAACTTGCCTGCTCATGCATTACATCTTGTTCAAAGATTTTTTTAGAAAAACATGAAATCACCCACATAACTCAGCCCAGATATGGCACCTTGTGACTTCTGGCTTTTTCCAAAACTAAGATCACCTTTGAAAGGGAAGAAATTTCAGGTGGTTGGTGAAATTCAGGAAAATATAATGGTGCAGCTGATGACAATTCCAGAAAAGGATTTTGCAGTCTATTTTATACAGTGGAGGAGACACTCAAAGAACTGTGTGAGATCCCAAGGTGACTACTTTGACGGGGACTGAGGCATCATTGTCCTATATACAATGTTTCTTGTATCTTGTATCTTCTTCAATAAATATCTCTATTTTCCATATTACATGGACAGATACTTTCTGGAAAGACCTTGTCTCTTAACATACATTGGTATTTGTAACTAATGTGCATATTATTACTATGCAGATACACAGCTCACTTTCAGTTAATTCTAAATCACATTTCATAAGGCTTTTGACCAAACCATTTATAAGTAAAAGAGGAATATGTTCAGTGTGATGTCTAAAACAAAATAGATCTGGATTTGATGTGCTTTTCTCATATCTATTTTAAATTTAACATCACAAATAAAGTATGAAACTGCATAATTAATTAAATGCTTTTAAAGATCAGATGACTAAAGTTGTTTATAAGAATATACCTAGAATTATGACAAGCCTGTTTTTTATAGTTTTTATGGTGACATTTAAAGAAGAATTCTTTCTGTCACAAGGAACGTGTACAGAAATAGATTGAACCAAATGCCTGCATGAAATTAGAACTCCTCTTCTCTTCCATTAATCTAATTCATTTCATTGTACAAAGTTCGCTTATAAATGCATCTGTGCACTGTGGAAATGTCAGCGAATGCAATAGAGAAAGTTCCTGGGAGATTTAACAGGGGATGCCACTTTTGAATTACCCATCTTGTTGTGCTGGGCAGGATCACAGATGAAGCTTATTTGAAGTCACTGTTTCTTAGATGATCTTGAAAAGCTTAAAAGGTCATCAGGCTTTTCATTGTGACTGAATGTTAAAACATAAGTTAAACTGTAACAGAAAAAGTGAACCCAGATATAACCATCCCCACCCCAGGAGAAGAGTCAGTTGTCTACAAATCAGATTAATAGGAAGTCAGAGTGCTATCTCCAGTTGCCAGATTAGACAGCCTCTGAAAGAATCAACCCCAAATAGCCAGGATATGATTAATAATAACTAGAAGCTCCTCTATTTTTTGTTCCTATTTCCAATTCAGTACCAAGCAAAGAAAACCAAATATGTATCCCTAACCAGATAGGATGCTACTCTTCTAATTAGCTCACCTAACACTTTTCCAAGATAAAAAGCTTTAATCAGGGTGTACCCAATAAAAAGCTCCCCCACTCTAATGCCTGTCTTTGAGTTTCTACCTAAATACAAAGTAATGGTGGCCGGCCGATTCAACTCTTATGGCAAATTCTGGATAAATAGCCTAGTTTGTTCTCATTGGTTTGATGCCTGTTTGCTTCTCCTATCTTATAATACTTTGAACTGGACTTGATCTTACTTGCTTTGGATAATGTTGGTCTAAATTATACTACAATTTAATTACTCTATGGGATCATGCCAGATTGCATTGATAAGACAGTCTTTGAAATGTATGGTTGTTTTGTTTTATAGGGTTGGAAAAACAGGATTTGTACATGTGTGTGTGATGGGGCATGCCACTAAACTTATGCTTAGATCATTAAAAATGTCATGAAATAGAAAATCACAAAAATTACCCGCTATTATCCTGTGTGATACCTATTTCCTTGGGTATTTGTGTATTTATTTTAAATTCCATCTTTATATTCCTTTTTCCCTTCACAACATAATTCCTGTTACCAATACAACATGAGATTGGAAATGTATGTACCACAAGACTCAGCAATTAGAGAGGTTTTTTCTCCTCTCCATATCTGAATTTGGTCAAAAAGAGTAATTGATCAACTACTTTTCTTGTACAATAATTATTTAAGGTAATTCTTTTGTTATCTTTTGTGTTTTCTCCCATGATCCTCCAATGATAAGAATACGGTCAGGATACTGTATTTCTTTGATTCTTGGAATATTTATGGAACAGTTAGCAAAGGGTAGCTTAAAGTCAATTTCTCTAAATGACTTAAAGAAAAGTATATATATAAATTTGAAATACTTTAATTGGTGTTTTGGACAGGAGATGAAAAAGAAAAAGGCTTTTATAAGTAGTGACAATGGCAGACTAGTTTCTTATGGTCTTAGGAGCTGATAAATCTGAAGGTTCCCATGAGATGGGGAAACTGATCATCCATCCAGAGCTGTATCCTGTGTGTGGAGGCAGCTGGAGCAAGAGAGGAAAGATAGAATTATTGTTTTGTAGATCTGTGGTGGACAGTATAGTTTCTATGGAAGGTTTACTATAAACAGGCAAGATGAAAAAACTGAGTTATGCAGTGTTTATGCACTAGTTTTGTTAGTTGTTTATCAGTAACCATTCAATATATAATCAAGACAGCAGAAAATCAGATGTTCTGTGATACACAAAATATCTTCTAACTTTCTTGTTTAGCTTTCTTTCCATTCTCTGATCTTCAGCTGTTTTGATGCCAAACCCTAGTTAGCCAAAAATCCCCACGTAGTGGTTTTGTTTCCTAGTTAAGTTGCCTCTGCTTTTTTTTCTCTCTTTCTTTCCTTTCTTTTTTTTTTTTCTTCCTTCTTCCCTTCTTCCCTCTCTCCTTCCTTTATTCCTTCCAGATTGTTCCCTATAAACCTCACAGATTCAGCAATTTTATAAACAAATTACATTATAAAATGAAAACCATAGTTATCTAAGAAACACACAATTTAGGGCACTGATGTTGGAAAAACAGCAATTGTAACTTGAAGTGGGAAATTATGTGGGATAGTTTCTATAACATTAACAATGTCTTTTGAGTAAAATTACGATAAAGTTGACATTGTTTAACTCAGGCTTAGTTTTCTCTTGACCATGTTTATAAAAATAAATTCCAATGAGTTTTTTTTTTTCTTTTTATAAATGTCATTCTTTTTTTTTTTTTTTAAGATTTTATTCATTGTTTGTAGAGAGAGGGGAAGGGAAGGAGGAAGAAAAGGAGAAAAGCATCAATGTCTAGCTACCTTTCATCTGCCTTCAACTGGAGACCTGGATGGAGACCTGTCTTGCAACCTTGTTATGTGCCCTGACTGGGAATTGAACCAGCAACCTTTGGGTTCTCAGGCTGGCACCTATCCACTGAGCCACCAGCCAGGGCTCCAATGTGTTCTTAATGCTGTTAGCCATAGTGCAAATATCAAAGTTTCTATTGGATTTGTCCAAGGTGATTCCACTTGTTTTGTTGAAAATGTTTATATGTAAAATTAATGATAGCAATAAATCTCATTTTAGCCTTAACAGAAACAGCAGTGTATACCTTTCACCATTGTAGCAGAAACATACCTAAGTCACTGTACCAAATGGTAAGTTACCAGGCTATAGTTTGCCACTCTTGTCTCTAAGTCTAGCAATTGAATACAATAGACATAATCCCTGTAATCAGCCACTCCATTCACATATTACATTTATGAAATTCCAGCTGAGGCCTGCATTTAAAACAGGCAAACTAAGCATGTTCTCAGTGGATAAGAATAAGCCCCGAAGAGCTACTCTTTTAAACTTTATATTTTTCCACAGAAACTGGACTTCAAAGATATTCTGAAACACCATAAAGTTTCAAACTACAGTACCCATAAACTTTGCATTGGGTTCGCATTGACATCAATCAGAATTCTACTGCATGGACTGAGGATAAAGGATAACCTTTTATGTGGTTGACAGTGTGTTTGAAATGACTACAAAACTGTCTGACACTTCAAACTCTGTGCTGACTTCACACTTTGATAAGAGATTAAATTTTAAGTACTCAACAAATGAATATGCTGCCTTTTACTAGTTGAATTTTAAATGTTCAAAACTTAAGGAGGCATTTCTTTACAATCTGAAGGTTAAAATTAACAGAAAGCATTAAAAATGTTGAAGTATATGATGGCTCTTAAATATCTTTATATTGAGTTATTTCCTCTCATGCAAAATGTTGATTTATGAAGTATCTAATAATAGCAAAAAGAAATTGCTATCCAGTCATTTGGGAAGACCAAACCCACCAAATAAAAAACTTCAGTAGTAATTAGAAATTGTAAAAACAGGAAACCACATCATATTGTTGGGGAAAGTCTTCAAAAATACTTGGCCACTGGTTGACCCACTAGTTGGACCTGTGTTTTCTTGCTGTCCCCATACTAGACACTGTCTAAGGACATAGTGATGTGGCACTGACACGCCCTGGGCTGGGTGCAAGGCTAAACCCAATTAAGGCCCCCTGTGCATTTCCTGAACCCAGGAAATAAACTTCTAAATTCTGGTGGGTACACGTGAAATACTACTTAGTTGGAGGCTACCCAAGATACACTCCTTATATCAGTTCCCTTGTTTATTAAAACTGCCACCTAGCTGTCCAGAGGGGTCTGCCTCTTTCTTCAGTCTCTCCCTGTTTTTCAAGTTCGGGGTGCTGATTTCAGAAAACACCTGGGAGAAATAAAAATATAACAGGAGCCCTGGCTGGTGGCACAGGGGATAAGTTACCAGCCTGCAAACCCAAATGTTGCTGGTTCGATTCCCCAGCCAAGTTGCAAGCCAGGTCTCCAGCCAGACCCATAGCTGGAGGCAGGTGAAAGGCAGCCATACATTGATGTCCCTCTCCCTCTCTGCCTCTCTACCTTCCTCTCTCTCTAAAAATTAATAAATAAAATATTTAATACATACATATATATATATATATATATATACACACACATACATACACACAACAGGAAACGATACCATTTTAAGAACCATTTGCATCTAAGCTTTGTGCAGTTGCACTGCCCTTGGCTCCCTGCGGTGTAGGTTTGTGTGTACTGAAAAGAGTCTTCTATTAAACCTTTTTAGTGTTCTTTTGATACATGGTAGGTTGTGGAATCTCTTTTCTGCATCTAAGTATAAAGATTTCAGAATTAATGTTTAAGCATTTTCCATTGTTTCTCTCAGATCAAGAAATTCCCATATTCAATCATCTCTCTGCTCAAAGGACATTTTCATCTCTAAAATCTACTATGAACATACAAGTAATAATTGAAAATGTATGCAGCAGCCTCCACCCTCCTTATATATGTATGGTTTTGCTTTCCAAGGCTTTATTTATCTGCTGTTAACCATGGTCCAAAAATATTAAGTGGACATAAAAAAATGTATTGACATTTCATGTTGGGCTGGATTCTATTAACAACTAAGCCTAGGATTCAGGAAATAAGTTAGTCAAATGGGGACCTAACTGAAATTTATGGAAAGGCCTATCAAGATAGTTTTTGTAGAGGAAGACAAACTTAAATAAAGATGCCAGTGGACAGTTATCCGGGGAATTAAGAAATAAAAGAACAAAGAAATCTTCATATTGGGTTAGTAAGTCTGCTCTGAAAAGTCTTCATAGTCACTCTGCTCTGAAAAGACTCATGACCCCAGATATTAGCTAACACAACCTCCTTATTGCTATTCTATTACAGTTGTCCCAGGGGTCACTGTTATGCAAGGTGTGTAACCCTTTTAATAACTGAAATTCAGGAGCTCCAGGGATAAAGACTCAGTAGCTGGGTCGGGGGGGGGGGGGTTGGAGGAAGATTGATAAGCCAGGCATTTACCCACATGGCTGAAGTATTTCAATTTTATACAAACTGGTTTCATCTTCATTGGACACTATGGTGAATTGTATCAAGACCCCATCACATACTCAACAATTTTTCTTTTTTATTTATTATTTAAAAAATAAAAAAGATTCTATTCATTATTTTCAGAGAGAATGGCAGGGAGGGAGGAAGAAAGGGAGAGAAACATCAATGTATGGTTGCCTATCACCTGCCTCCAGCTATGGACCTGGCTGGAGACCTGGCTTGCAACCTGGTTATGTGCCCTGGCTGGGAATTGAACCAGCAACCTTTGAATTCGCAAGCCGGTGCTTATCCACTGTGCCACCAGCCAGGGCAGTCAACAAT
This sequence comes from Noctilio leporinus, assembly GCA_004026585.1. Lineage (NCBI taxonomy): Eukaryota > Metazoa > Chordata > Mammalia > Chiroptera > Noctilionidae > Noctilio > Noctilio leporinus. The sequence goes on from PVIW01000520.1 coordinate 125,835, forward strand.
TTTACCTGATGTAAAACTTCTGCGTACAAATCATGAACACATAAGCAAAGAGATCTCCTATTCTTACCCATATGTCCTCACACTGCAACTCAGTCAGTCATCTTCTGTCATATAAGGCATGGACAGAACGTTTGTGTCTCCATGAAATTCATATGTTGTATCCCTATTGTGGTATTTGAATGTGAGGCTTTTGGGAGGTAATCAGTCATCAGGGTGGAGCCTGACACTGAAAGTGTAATTTTTATAAAATCTAGGCCAAGATTGAGCCATCATAGAGATAAACTCCCAGAGGGGCTTCACTGGAGTTTGGTCACAAATAGAGAGCTTTTGTCAACATATACCACTTTCAATAAGACACATTGCTTCAAAAAATTTTATTGAAGAATAAAAACTATTTATTCAGCAACTATTTTTCATTAATGTGGATCACCCTGGGATCACTGCTTCTCTGGCACTTCCAGCTCACCCAGTGTAAGGATAAAAGAACTCCCCTATGCCCAAAAATGCTCTTATGCTGAGAGATAAACATAAGTCCATTTGTGTGAATATTGACAGAATCTTCTTTAAGATCATAACATCAGGATTATTCTGAAGAGTCCACATTTTGTTCATATTACATATAAGGTAACATTTTCACTATGCAAAATTTGTAATGAGAAAAGGAAAGAATGTGGCCATGGAATCACCATATATTTAGGCTAATATTTTTAATATTTTTATTAAATAATTTTTTATTGTTATTCTATTACATTTGTCCTAATTTTCCCCCCTTTTTCCCTCCTCCACCCATCCCACCTCCTGCTCCCACAATCAATTCCCACACTGTTGTCCATACATCATTTATACATATTCTTTATGTAGTCCCATCCCTTTCTTTTCCCCATTATCCCCCTCAACCCTACCCTCTGGTCACTGTCAGTCTATTCATGTTTCCATGCCTGTGGTTTTATTTTGTTCATTAGTTTATTTTATTCATTAGATTCCTCTTGTAAGTGAGGTCATATGGTATTTGTCTTTCACCAGCTGGCTTATTTCACTTAGCATGATACTCTCCAGTTCCATCCATGTTGTTATTAAAGGTAGGAGTTCCTTTTTTCTTTCTGTTGTGTAGTATTCTATTGTGTAAATGTACCACAGTTTTTAATGATGGACAGTAAGGCTGTTTCCAGCACTTGGCTATTGTAATTACCACTGCTATGAACATAGGGGTGCATAGGTTCTTTTGAATTGTTATTTTGGGGTTTTTAGGGTATATTCTCAGCAGTGGAATCACTGAGTCAAAAGGCAATTCCACTTTTTGTTTTTATGGAACTTCCATACTGTTTTGCACAGTGGCTGCACCAATCTGTATTCCCACCGACAGTGCACCTTGTCAGCACTTGTTGTTTGCTGATTTATTGATAATACCCATTCTGACAGGTGTGAGATGGTTTTTTTTTTTTTTTTTTTAGAATACAAATAAGGTTTCTTATCTTTATTTTCATCGCCCATTTTTCCATGTGCTTTTTTTCTCTTTTTTAAAAATTTTATTGTTGTTGTATTATATCCATCCCCTTTTTGCTCACCTCTGTCCCCCTCCCCACCCACCCATTCCCCGCAAAGTCAATCCCCCCTGTTGTCCATGTCCATGGTTCCTTTATACTAGGTTCTTGTCTAAGCTGCTCCCCTTTCTTGCCTCTGCCTCCCCCCTCCCCCCTCCCCCCAAGCCCTTTTCCCCTGACCACTGAAGGCCTATTTACTGTATTCATATACTTGGTTCTGTTTTGCTTGTTGTTAGTTTTGCTCATTATTGTCCCGTAATGGGTGAGATCATATGATATTTGTCCTTCACTGACTGGCTTATTTCACTAAGCATAATACTCTCCAGTTCCATCCATGTTGTTGCAAAGGATACAAGTTCTTTCTTTCTGCTATATAGAATTCCATTGTGTAAATGTACCAAAGTTTTTTGATCCAATTATCCACTGATGGGCACTTAGGCTGTTTTTAGCACTTGGCTATTATAAATAGTGCCACTATGAACATAGGTGTGCATAGGTTCTTATGAATTGGTGTTTCAGGATTCTTTGGGTATAGTC
>PVIW01000520.1:128012-290170 GCA_004026585.1 Noctilio leporinus
AGGGAGACAGACAGCCCAATTAAAAAATGGGCAAAGGACCTGAACAGACAACTCACTGAGGAAGAGATACAAAGGGCCCAGAGGCATATGAAAGAATGCTCAACATCACTAGTCATCAGAGAGATGCAAATTAAAACCACAATAAGATACCACCTCACACCTGTCAGAATGGCAATCATCAGCAAATCAACAAACAACACGTGTTGGCAAGGATGCGGAGCAAAGGGAACCCTCATACACTGTTGGTGGGAATGTAGGCTGGTGCAGCCACTGTGGAAAACAGTATGGGGTTTCCTTAAAAAACTGAAAATGGAACTGCCTTTTGATCCAGCAAGTCCACTACTTGAGATGGTATCTTATTGTGGTTTTAATTTACATCTCTCTGATGGCTAAGTGATATTGAGTATTTTTTCATATGCCTATGGACCATCTGTATGTCACCCTTGGAAGAGTGTTTATTCAGATCCTTTCCCCATTGTTTAATTGAGTTGTTTGTCTTCCTAGTGTTGAGTTGTATGAGTTCTTTATATATTTTGGAGATCAAACCCTCATCTGAGGTATCATTGGCAGATATGTTTTCCCATACAGTTGGTTCCCTTTTCATTTTCATGATGTTTTCTTTAGCTGAGCAGAAGCTTTCAGTTTGATGTAGTCCCATTTGTTTATGTGTTCCTTTAATATTTCCCTTGCCCTAGGAAAAATATCAGCAAAAATATTGCTGCATGGAATATCTGAAATTTTCCTGTCTATGTTTTTCTCTAGGACTTTTATGATGTCACAACTTATATTTAAGTCTTTTATCCATTTTGAGTTTATTCTGGTAATGGTATAAGTTGGTGCTCTGGTTTCATTGTGTGTGCGTGTGTGTGTGTGTGTGTGTGTGTGTGTGTGTGTACCAGTCCAGTTCTCCTAACACCATTTATTAGAGAGACTGTCTTTACTCCACTGTACGCTCCTGCTTTTTTTTTTGTCAAATATTAATTGTCCATAGAGACTTGGATTTATTTTGGGGCTCTCTATTGTGTTCCTTGATCTCTGTGTCTGTTCTTATGCCAGTATTAGGCTGTTTTGATTACAGTGGCCTTGTAGTATGCCTTGATATCAGGTAGTGTAATCTTTCCTATTTTGTTCTTCTTTCTCAAGATTGCTAGACTATTTGGGGTCCCTTCTGGTTCCATAAATTTTTGAGATATTTGTTCTAGATCTGTCAAATATGCCATTGCTATTTTAATAGGAATTGTGTTGAATCTATAGACTTCTTTGGGTATATATGAGCTAATGTTAAGACAGATGAGGAATGATGTACTAACTAGCCTTGCACTTTTTTCCTACTGACCTTAGATAAAGTGGCATTATACAAAATAAGTCCTTTGAAGTTAAAACATAAGAGTTACATCCCTGGCTGGTGGCACAGTGGATAAAGTGCCAGCCTGTGAACCCAAAGGTGGCTGGTTCGATTCCCAGCCAGGGCAATATAATCAGGTTGCAAACCAGGTTTCCAGCCAGGTCTGTAGCTGGAGGCAGGTGAAAGACAACCATACATTGATATCTCTCTCCCTCTCTGCCTCCTTCTCTTCCCCTCTCTCTAAAAATAATAAAATAAAATCTTAAAAAAAAAGTAAGAGTTACAATATTTTTATCTATTCTCCTTAAGAAAAAATCTCAGTTACTCAGAGATAAAAATGTAACTGAAAAAAGAAAATGAAATGGTGAAGTGGTTAAATGCAATTAGATGATGATTATTAGACTAAAACCTAGCATTGTTGTAATTGAATGTTGCCAGGCAGCAAGAACTAGATAGTGCCATTATGACAATGAACCCATTAACCTCTAGAATCTATTTAAGTAGAGGCTGTATCGCCAAATAGGCTGAAATGGGAACAAACAATAAGATATTAGCTTTTGATATATTTATTAATGTCAATTATCATTGCTAATATTGTCCCTATTTTATTAATTGTTTTATGGGCATCCCTGACCATCATTCTGAATATTATTATAATAAAGCAATCACTGTCAAGAATTTAATTTTTTTCTTAGGCCAAATTTTTTTTAATGCCTTTTTTTATGTGATTCAGCCATACAGTAATAATTTTCCCAGCTTAATTCTGTGCAATTGCTTACTACAGGGTTCATTTAGTACTGTAAACACCTGGCTTAATATCTTGCTTGATTCAATTTAGAGAAAATTGTTATTCCACATAATGGATGCTTACTTGCTTAAGATTTTCTTAATTTTTTTCCCTTGAAGAATGATGCTAATATTATACACTAGATGGTATACAGTCATAAAATTGGAAAAATATGTAAATATCCTATATTAATATAAACATTATATCTTATATTAAATTTCTCTCTTGATCTGCATAAGAGAAGAACTAAATCTGCTTTTAATAAAACATATATATAAAGAATATTGCTGCAGACAAATATAGGTTATTAAATAGTTGAAAATATTTTATGTAGTATATTGTGCATTAGTATTTGTAGAAACTTATAAACTTAATAATATAAATATTTAATAATGAAAACATTGAATAAATTTTCTATCTTATTTACAGTGCTTGAATTAATGCTTGGTAGGCACTCAAAAATATTTTTGAAATAAAACATTTTATACTTTTATTATTTTAATTATATAAAATTATATTATATATATTTTAACATGAAACATGTTATTTTATTATGTTTATTATTTTTAATTTCATAATAAAAGAATATTTTCATAAATATATTTCTGTATATTTAGATCCATCAAATGATGATAGATATCATGTTAGTGGCCTTTATATTTCCATAATGGCAATTCATTATTAAATAACTAATTAAAATATTTAAAGTTATAATTCATGGAGTTGAAAAATGTATATAATATGTTAAAAGAAAGCTTTTCATCTCTCTTTACAATGTGCAGGTTTTCCTCTGCTGCTTTTTTCCTTTTTCTGGCTAGAATTATAATTACAATGTTGAGAAATGGTAAAAGTGACCATTCTTGTCCTGGTCTTGATCTTACCAATAACCCTGCTGGCTTGCTATATGGGGGTTCTCTGGTGAACTCTCCAATTGGCCCAGTTCACAGAAGGTGAGGAAAGGCTTTTAGAAGCAGGCAGGCAATATCAGGTTTGTAGGTGGCTGGTTTAGTAGTCAAGGGAACTTACAAGGCTTATCTTGCTCAGATAAAAGAATACTTATCTCTATCTGCTCTGCCAGATCCAAAAGCTTATATGCAGGTCTTAACTGGTTTCAGTCACACATACCTTCTAGATGACTTCAGCAGTGCACTGCTTCCTGGAGGTTGTGTCCTTGAAAGGGCACCTAGTGTGAGAAGAGTGGGCAGGGCATATATCCCAAAGACAAGTGAATTGGAGAGGTGCCTCACATTGCCTGGACTCAGCTGTGGGTCAACCTGCTATCAAATATTCCTCATTAACATTCTCCATAAAATCCTTAATTCTTTCTCCATTAACTATTTTGTTAGTCATTGAGCAGAGAAAGATTCTCTACCATACTGTCTATTCCTAATTGCTAAAACGTTTTATAAGAAATAGAGGATGGATTTTGCCAACTGCTCTGTCTGAATTTTTAAGTAATTACGCTTTTTTTCCCTTTCCTGTTAATTTGATAAATTACATGATTGATTTTGTAATCAACCTTGAATTTCTTGGATAAACTCCACTTGATCACGTTGCATTATCATTTTTATGTTGTTCAACTCAATGTGTTAAAATGTTCAGGATTTCTGCATCTGCTTTCATGAGGGATATTAGTGTGTAGTTTTCTTTTTGCTTTTTATAATCTTGAAATCTGGTTTAGTGCCATGATAATAATGGCCTCATAGAATGAACCGAGTAATATTTTATCTTTTTCATTTCTGGAGGACTTTGTGTAGACTTGGTATCATCTCTACCTTAGATATCTTATAAAATTCAGCACTGTCCTAGTGCAAACATCTGGACCTGGAAGTTTCCTTATGAGGTTTTAACTACAAAATAACACATTTTAGACATATAGGACTATTCATGTATATTTCTTTTTGAGATAGCTTTTGCAGTTTATGTTTTTCAAGAAACAAATTCATTTCATATAAGCTATAAAATTCATTGAAATAAAGTTGTTTATAATATTCTGTTATCTTTTTGATATCTGTATGTTAGAAGGAAAACACCTCTCTGATTTCTGATGTGGTCATTTTTTGCCATCTCTTCTCTTTACCTTTCATTTTTTATCCTCTGAACTAGTCAGTTAGAGGTTGATCAACTTTTGTGATCTTTTCAAAGAATCAGCTTTTGGTTTCATTTCTGTTGCCTATTGTTTTTCTAGTTTCTACTATCCTGATTTTCACTTTGAGTATTATGACCTCCTTTCTTTTACTTAACTTTGTGTTTAATATGCTGTTTTTGCCAAGTGGCCTGCTGAGTGTGAGAGTGCTGAGCTGCAAGGTGCCCAAGTAGTCAATTAAAATGAGACAAAAATGCAAGTCATTCTTTCATTTCTTAGCACAAGCATAAAGCTTGTTCCTTCTTTCCCAATTTGGAGGAGGGTAAGGTGGAGGGGATGCAGATGGAAGTCATCTCTCTCCTAATATACCCAAACATACAATTTTATGCTTGCTACAGTTTTATGAATTTAAGGGGTGTGGGTAAGGGAGGGGAAAGTGCTAGGAAAGGAAAAGTTCTACATACTGAGCCAGAACCAAGCAAAGAATTGATAGAGGAGAAAATAATGTGGATTGTTATTGCTAAGAAAGCCACTTTAAAGAGAGGAGTCCACCTAGGAAGTGGGGCCTATGCAAAACTCATGCCTCAGTTCTCAGAAGTGTTATTAAATTCTACCCTGTTGCTAAACACAGCTCAAGTCTGATCCATAAACATCCTAGAATGAGAACAATAACATGAACATGAATAAACTTGACTTTGTGGTTTTCATCTACATAGGTTGTGTATTGGAACTAAACAATCCCTGCAAACCTAGCTGACATTCCTTGATTAGGTTATATGCATGGAAGGCCTACTGAAAACTTCACCTGTGGCTTTTGGCTTTGTGAACCCTGCCTCTTTTCATTCTCTTTAGAGAACAATCTGGGTTGCAATTTTTTTTGCCCAAATACTGGCTTTTATGATTTATTAGAGCTTAAGCCTCTTCTCTGGTTAACGTTACAAGTTTGGTTTTTTATTCCTTCCATCATAGTTTTTTCACAGAGCTCCCCATGGAAGGCCTCCATAGAACACTTCAGATGAGGGGCCTCCAAATGAACACAGTTAACTAGGAATTCACTATACATGCATATAAGAGCGCAGGCCCCAGAAAGGCCTGAACCTTTCTTGTTTTGTTTTGTATTTTTCTGGTGTTCAGTCATTAGCAAGTTTTACTTAATTTGTATTAATTTATTGTTGTATTAAAATTGTTTCCTTTCTCCCCCATTGCTCTCCCCTGCCCCATCCTCCCCCTCCCCTCTCCCACAGTCAATCCTCATCTCATTGTCCATGTTCATGGGTCTTTCACTTTAGCTCCTCAACTAAACCCTACCTCCTTTTCTCTCCCTCACTCCCTTCTTTGACTGCAACTCTCTTCAGAGACTGAGATGTACTGATTGTGCCCCAAGTCTGCTCTAGGATGGATAGCTTTTCTCCTTGATTCCTGTTAAACAAAGCCTTTGTAACTATCTATGATTGGAACTGAAAAATCACTCCTAGGTTTTTAACAAAAAGATGGACTTCTTAGGTTCCCCTTCCTCTATGGGTTTTTAGGTAGAAACTGAAGTCATTTATTTGCAACCTTTGTTCTTTCTTTCTTTTTTTTTTTTTTAAAGATTTTATTTCATTATTTTTTAGAAAGAGGGGAAGGGAGAGAGGCAGAGAGGGAGACAGACATCAATGTATGGTTGCGTTTCACCTGCCTCCAGCCACAGACCTGACTGGAGACCTGGTTTGTAACCTGGTTATGTGCCCTGGCTGGGGAATCGAACCTGTGACTTTTGGGTTCACAGGCCGGCGCCTTATCCACTGTACTACCAGCCAGAGATTTCTTCTTTCTTATGTGACTACTTATTGCTGAATTTCTCCCCAGTTACCTTGTTAGTGGCATTCCCTATTTTCAATATATTGTTTACATTTTTAGTCAGTATCCAATACTCTTGTTTTCCCTTTAAATTCTTTTTTCATGGAGATATTCTTGTTCTGGTTTGTAGTTGCTATTTCATGAGTAAAGAGAGGACTCTGAATGACTTGAATATTGTGAAATTTATGAGACTTGTTTCATGGCCCAGAAAATAGTCTATCTTGGTAAGTGTTCTATATACACATTTGAAACAAATCTGTCTTAACTGCTGTTAGTTTCATGTGTAATCACCATCTTAATTAGGTCTAGCTGGTTGATAATTGTGGTGAAAATTTTCATATCTTGGCTGATTTTTAATATATTTGAATTACCAATTGTTGAAAGCATGTATTGAAGCTTTCAACTTTTTTTGTGGGTTTTATCTCTGGACAGTTTTTTCTATCAGGTTTCATGAAACTGTTACTTGGGGTGTAAACATTTAGATGCTTATGATGCATTGACAACTTTTATATGATGTTATTTTAAATTTATAATGTATGTCATTACTTATTTTAAAATAATGCTTTTAAATAATATTTTAAAATATCTGAACAACACAAAGCTGAATATTGAAATCTTAAATAGTTGTTGGTTGTAGTTTGGAAGTGTATTGTCCTTGATTTGAACAATCTAATCTTTAATTTAAATAAAATTATATTAGATTATAGAAGTTTATGTTTTAATTACTTTGATGCTCTGGTTTATGTTGGAGTATTTTGACATTTTTATGATTTTGCTTAAATGTAGTTAATGTAGTTATTGCAAACTTTTTGAAATGTTTCTGTTTTCTTTTCATTGTGATTCTCATCATCCTTTTCTGTAGATCTATATTTTAATATTTAATAGTGGTTATTCTACTCATTGCACTTTAAAATTATTCAGTTACTTCACTAATTTTGTTGTTTAAATATTTCTTTTGGTCTATAGTTTCATTTTAATCTCATTATTTTGTGAATTACTTTTACCTTCATGTTTTTGTTTTGCCATATTCATTCTTTTACTTTATTATTTCCTCAAACATTAAGAAAATTTGAAAAATGTTTTCTTGAGTTATAATTTCTCCTATATTTGATTTTTTAAAAAGCTTTGAATGGTCCTTACATTTTATTTTGTTTTTATGGAGTGGTTATTTGTTGACATTTTATATGATATTGTTTTGCTTCCTTGTTTAGTTAGTTTTTGAAATCTGGGTATTTTTTGCTATGTATTTTTATTGTTGATGACAGAGTTGAAAGATTGATAAGTAAAGGAAGAAGACTATATATATAATAAGGTGATATGCTATATTTATTAGGAAATTCAGTCTTTGTTCCTCTTTTGAAAGTTGATCAACTGTTCTTAAAATTAACTAGTAAGATGACAGTGAGAAATTTGTTGAACTCATTGAATGGTCATGGACCTTTGCATTTATAATTTGGAGTCAGATCTGTTGCTCATTTCTTTAATTCACTGCTTTCTCCCTAGAAGCTATCCTAATGATTGATTTATCAATCTGAAAGAGGAAACAATAGATTCCCAATTTGTTTGTTTGTTTGTTTTTTGATAACTAAACCTGGGGATACGACCAAGAAATCTCAAAATCCTGCTGACCTACTTTTCTTGCTTCTGTGGGTTACACAATGGTTGGATGTTAGGCCTCTCCATTATATGCTCCTCTTTTTTGAGGCACCCACCAACTGCTTTTGCTTGAATTTTCAAAGAATATTCTGTAAGATTATGTCCCTTATTTATTTAGTTGGTGATGGTATTTTAGCACTGCTTCATCTTAGTTCACTCATAATTGTAAGTACCAGAAGAAAGTATCAAACTGCAGCTAGACTGAATTCTTCTGATGAAATGCCATTTAATTATCACTCATTTGGTTTTATTTTTAGAGAAAATTCAACTAAAAGTACATTAAGATTTTTTAAAACCAGAATTAATATCTTAGTCATCTACCCTAAACTTCAGCATCTGCACTTAAGATTAGAAAATGAATGAAAACACACAAATCCCGCTGGGTAATACTGGAACAGAGGTCAGTAGAGGTGACCTTTACTGAGGATTTCAATTTGCAAAGGTTGTTAGCTGAAAAACTATTACGTTTCATTTGTAGTGTGAATCAAAATAGAAAAAATAAGCAATCTTGATATAGTTATCTGTAATGTTAGAATAATAAACTATTTGAATGCTATTTAATTAGAAACCTATTTTAGCAAAACTGACATTGAACAAATATCAGTTTCAAACTCTGAATTTCAAACATTGAATTTCAAACTAAGGTGTAACTTTTCAATACTTCAAATAACCTAACATTACCAAGTATTGTTAGTGATTACTTTAATACATGTAAGAATTATAGTCAGGTTTAATATCTCTGTACTAGCATAGTAAATGAAAAATTCAATTCTTCTATAGGTACATTTTTAGATGTTCATAAATCCAAAAGTAGAGTCTATAAATTGTAACCCCATTATTTTCATACCCTAACATAGAATTAATAATGCTTCACTTACTAAGATAGTAAACAACTGTTTTTCTAATCATCAGAGACAAATACATTGTTACTTAATTTACCTTCTAAATGGAAAGAGAACATCCCACACACAAATCTTCAATGGTTATTTTTAATAGCATATTACTCATCTTTATACATACAATTATTTAAAATCAAGCTAGACATATGGCATTTTTATCAACATGACTTATGTGTTCTTTGTTTTAATTAGACAAAATGTTGCATTTCAGCATATATATATATATATATATATATATATATATATATATACACACATATATATATGAAAGGTCTGTCCCAAAAGTGTCAAGCCATATACTGTTTTAATTATACCGACATTGCCTACTTTCTAGACTGACCTTTTATGTACTTTACTTTCTCAAATGTACCATTTACTAAGTAAGATTTTTTGTATTCATACATAATCTTTTTAGATGAAAAAATGGAACACACCTCATGGATAGTTGGAAAAATATAACCAGGGAGGAGACAGTGTTGGTCTAGCCATATGCTTGGTGTCTATTATGTTCTGCAATGGATATTGAGATATATCCAAACTGGAGTGTGAGTTTGCTGATGGCTGGCTGCCTGTTTTCCATTGTAGCCATAAATCCTGCTGTTTCTGAAGTCTTGGCTCTAGAGGCAACAGTTTGATCCCAGGGAAAATCTCAACTAGTAGAAGAGAACATTTTCCCCTACTTTCTTACCCAAGACAGTGGACTGCTAATGTATTTCTGGCTCCAAAAGAGAGGGATACACTGATCAAAATTCATCCTTGATATTTTCTCTCTAACTTAAACACAGAAGAGCTCATTAAATTGTAGAAAAGCAAATGTGTTATGTAAAAACTAAAGACGTTTAAACCCAATTTTGGGAAGCTCAAGTAAAAATATAAGCATTCCACTACCATAAACTAAAAGAAAAATTATTCTTTACATGGGAAAAAATGTACAAAAAACATACAATGAGGATACAGTAGTCTAATCAATGAAATCACATACAATTATTTGATTGTAAAATAAGATTTGCAATAGAACTAACTTGATATATACTACATGCTACTCTAACTATTCTAGATTTCATTTTTGGGTATGAAGTGAGGTAGTAATTTATGGAATTTTGGAAATATAAATATATCGGAGCACCCTTTCCCTCTTAACCACAATGTCAAATAAATATGCCCTGGGTTCTCACTTAGGGTCAATTGATTTGTTTTGATTTCTCTAAACCTTCACTAATATAATCTTCGTTAGCTATTAGGGGAAGACTCATAGACTATTCTATTTTTTTCATGAACAGTTACAATGTTTAGTGTTCTTTTTTTAAAATGTATTATTTATTATTTTTAGAGAGAAGGGAAGGGAGGGAGAGAGAGGGAGAGAAACATCAATGTATGGTTGCTTTTCACCTGCCCCCAGCTACCAACCTGGCTGGAGACCTGGCTTGCAACCTGGTTATGGGCCCTGGCTGGGAATCGAACCAGCGACCTTTGGGTTCACAGGCCAGTATAGACTTATTTGTGCATCTTTATATTTTCTAAATGATTAGCTTCAATTTCATTTGCTAGCTTTAATTTTTATTGAACTTATCAAGTTAATAAATTATATCTTCAACATTCTTTTGATGATGTAAAGAAAATTTGCATTAAATATTGAGTGTATGCCATTTATGTGTGTTTTGTGTTATGTGTATATGTGTGGATGTGTATGTTGTATTTACTCTGCTGATAAATTATCTAATACATTCTGTTTACTTATTAGTAGATGAGATGGGGGACATATGACTATATATGCAGAAAATTATATATTTTAAATGTTCTAAGTATATATAATTTTAGGACAAAGTGGAACAACTAAGCACACTATTTTCTCTTGGTGTAAAAATGCAGTTATTTCAATATTTTCCAGTGAAGTAAGATATAGAACAGATATATAAGAGAGATAAAGTCTGTAACAGTTAAAAACTCTTAAAATGTTTGAATTTTCAATAAAAAGCTTTGTGATATTTAAAGAAACTTAATCTAACTTTAAATGTTTGATTTACTATATATATTTGATAGCAACTTCAGTGAAATGACTTGGCATAGAATACCAGAATGTTCAATAATAAATTGTGAAAACTTAAATAAATATGTGAAAGCATTTGGATCTAAAATTAAACTCCAAATACTGAGTGATTTTTATTTTCTTTGTTGAATGACAGAAAGAGTCCCTTAAGTCAATAAAATTTCTTGGTGGTTTGGCAAAAAAAAAAGAAGATGCAAATAAAAGAAAAATAATACAGTAAAATGTATATTTTAGAAAATCATACAAACCATCTGATCTTTGGGACTTATGCCAAACCAAACCATTTGAAATTTCTTTGCTACCATCCTGCAATTAATATGCTAATATACATCAATAACTATGTACCTTAGGATTTAGTAGGCTCTACCTGCTCATTTTGTGTCCAGCCAGATATACAAGCAGCTGAGTAGTATACTGTTGGAGAAGCAACTGGAAATGGATTATGTTTGGAAACAAATCTAAAGAAGTTTCTTCCTCAATACAAAAAATATTTAAATAACATAACAAACATTCTTTTGTTGTAAATTTTTTTTCTAAGCAGTTCTTTTATAACATAGTATGGCCATGTGTACAATCTTATATTTGCTGTAAATAATATTATATACGATCACATGTATAATATTAACAAAAAATTATTCTGATAGAATGCAAACAGGTTGTTAACGTGGCATTTTTTTTTGCTATGTATATGTTTGTGTATATGAGTATTGGGAGAATTATCTGAATGTCAGAAAAGATTGAGTAAGGAGATGGACAAAAATGAATTATGCAAAATTCTATAAAACTAACTGTTACAGCTAACACGTATTACATTATTCTAGTTGTGTGCAGGTGAGTAGAATATTGTGATTTTTGTGTATGATATGCCTAGGGGTGTGTGCTTTTTTTATACATAAAAAAAGCATAAATCAAGATGATATAATGTGAAGGGCATACAGAGAAAGGTCATGGTGTCTCAGTTAGGAACTAAAACATATGCAGTAGATGGACAACCTAAAATTATGTAAATCAATAAAGGATGAGTAATGGGGAGGGAGATGTTATTGTGTAAGGGGATGAGTGATAAGTGGACAATACTACTGAAAAATTTCAAGCCATGCCCCTGCAACCTTGGTTCATGCATTAGTCACTAAATCAATGTACAATGCTAACTTAATTTAGACAAAAATAACTCCTTAAACATATAATTTAACTAGCTAATCACTTCAATTATCCATTTTCCCAATGGTAATTTAGCTTCATGAGCTTTCCTAAGTACAGTAGGAATAAAGATATCATGAGTCCTTTTTTAATGTGATTATCTCAGACTATATTGGGACTCTACACTCATACAAGGAAGTAAAACAGCTTTTAGATAATTAGTGTTTTAAATCCCACTAATAAAAAATACATATAAACCAAAAGGGTATATATGATGTTTGTCCAGAAGTTATACAGCCATGTAATATAAAAAGAGACATTAATTAAAGAATATATAAGAAACATTGTACATAGGACAAGGACACTTCAGTCCCCTTCAGAGTAGGCACCCTGGGACCTCACACAGCTCTCCCAATTGCCATCAGCTGTCCCATAATATTTTCCTGAATCTCTTTGACAGTCTGGAATCTCTTCCTTTTAAAAGGTGGTTTTAGTTTTGGGAAAATCCAGAAGTTGCATGGTGCTAAATATGGGCCGTAGGGAGGCTGAGCCACTTGGGTTATTTGATGTTTTACCAAAATCTCTGCATGAGATGTGATGCATAAGTGGGCATCTTGTCATAATGAAGCTGTCAATCAATCACCAGTTTCCCATAACTGTGGCCTTCTGAATCATCAGAATATTTTCTGTAGATGAATGTTCAAGCTTAGCACAAAATTTGATGAAGATTTGCTGCTCTACTCAATCATTTTGAGCACGACAGCCACACAGTATACATGCTCACTCAACAGCATCTACCGCTGCCCCCTGACTAGTACGGTGAAGTTAGTATTGTTCACACATGCACATTCTAGTCCACTTTCCTTGGCCGCTGAGTTACAGCAATGTCATGCAAACCATTCCTGTTATATTAACAATGGCTGGACATTTTCTAGACATACCTCCTCTGTGAAAATTTAAATATTTGAAATAGATTTCTCAATTGAATGCATGTGTAGTATAATCTATTTATTTATTTCACTGAATTGTTCACCTGAGTGTTAAAAGCAAAAACTTTCAAAGGAAAACTAAAATTTACACACTATTTTACAAAACAAATTATATTCCCCTTTTCTTAATCAGTTCTCTCAAACTCATCTTTGCCTTTATAATATATGCTTCTGATTGGAGACATCTGTTGAAAATTTATAAATTCTCAGTTGTCTGCCAAACAACATAGCTGAGGAGGAATACACCTGCTGTAGGAAACTGGAAACAATACAAATATGTAAGCTCTGCCCAGACTACTCAAAATCTCAACCCCCAGGCCCATGATATGTATATAAAAATTGGCTGAAGCTGCAGCATTATAACCTAAAGTTTGTCAATTAGTGACACATCCATGTTTTAATATTCAAGACCAATGCCAAGAAAAAACTTATTATTAACTTGCTTTTATATCAGGTATGGTGTCCAAAAGAGACTTCTAGCATTCATCTGCCCATATTAATAAGATTGAGGGGTACCATGCTCCCAAAATCATGCACACAAATTATGTGCAATGTGTCTACTTAGACTGGCAAGGTGAGATTCTGTAGCCCAACAAGCTCTTGTCTTAATATATATCATGCAGAGAGCTGAATATCAATAGGCAATTAAAATTCATCAAGATTTTTGGTAACTTCATTGATGTTGATATTCTCATTTTATATATAACAATTCAGAAAGGAATAATATGCTCATTGGATATAAAAAACACATATATGTGAAATCAAATTCTTACCTTATTAAAGCAGATAAAGGAAGAATAGCCTTGACTTGCCTTTTTCTCACTGCTGCTTGACTTAGTTTATTAAAGCAATATTTTATGGAATCATGTCATATTGCTATCCACATGGAAAGTACTACTTTTTGCACATATTAAAAGAGTTGTGTTCTTGTTTGGTGGTTGTGTATAATTAAAGTTAATTCATTAAAATAGGCAGAAGGAAAGTCTGTGAGTATAAAAGTGTTCCTATTTACAATCAGAAAAAGCTTTTATGACTTTATGCAGATAGCAGTTAAGATATAAGAAGTTTGTCCATTGGTCTACTGCTTCCTAGAAAGGTATTAAATGGAGGAATAGAACTCATCATTTAGGAGGAAAGGAGAAACTACCAACAGATAAAATCTTTAGCCATGAAATAACCCTTTACACCAGGAATTGCTTTTGCACTATTAAAGTAAAATTGAGAAGCCATTTATGAGAGAGAATAAAAATTTGGGGTAAGAAAAAAATGGTAATAGTAAAAGCTAGTATTTGGGAAACTATAATAAACTAACTCATCTCAAAATTCAACAGTTTTTGTAAATATTATAATTGCATCACAATTACATATAATTTCTCAACCCTGGGTTATACTTGAGTAGATGTGTTATAAAAATATTAATATTATTGCAGATCATAATAAAACAATTAGCTTCATGAAAATGTTTTATAATGACTTGAATAAATATCTGCCTATTTTATATTCTTTTTAACCCAAGCTTCAAATAACAATGTCATTAATAATTAATATTAACTGCTATCAAATATTCCATTTCCCATGTGGGACATGGAGTTTGAATTAGAAAACTACATTCTGCATCACAACTGCTCCTGTGACCTAATTCTTACCTTCTGGATGAAATCTATAGTAGGCTCTGTGATGGTTTTTATTTTCCTTAACTTATCTGATTTTCATAATAACTTATAAGTCAAATAAGTCATTTACAGAGATAAAAATTAAACTTAGAAGTTCAATAGTTTGCTTCAGGTAATGCAACCAGAAAAATGAAGAAATCATATTTGAACTCAGATTTTTGCAATTTTGAAAAGATTCATTTAATAATAATGTAAGGATGCTTCTGTTCCCCGTTTTTTTCTCTCAAAAGTGAATCATATAACCAATTATTTGAAAAGAAAAATGTCACATTCTCTGTGTTACCATACTGTATTTTTAGTGCAAACATTTACATATATCCTGTGACATAAATTTCTAAAGATCACTTCTTATATTTACATAATAAAATTATAAAAAAGTCAATGATATTTTGCATCTTGTAATGGGAAAACAACTCTTGTCTAAGTTGACTCTTAAAAGTACATTTTGATCTTTTAAATATATTATCACTTATCTATGTCGTCTGCAATGCTTTTAAATCTGGCTTTTAATTTTGTTGGGGGATTTTTAGAATATTTAAAAAGATAGTTTATTCATTATTTTCAGAGAGAAGGGCAGGGAAGGAAGAAGTGGAGGAGAGAAAAATCAATGAATGGGTTGCCTTTCACCTGCCTCCAGCTAAGGACCTGGCTGGAGACCTGGTTTGCAATTTGGTTAAATGCTCTGACTGGGAATCAAACCAGTGACATTTGGGTTTACAAACTGGACCCAATCCACTGAGCCATACCAGCCAAGGATTAATCTCAGTCTTCTGGATCCCTCTGTGAATGTAGTTAAGTTACAATTTGCAGTGAGACTGTAAGAAAGAATTCTGAAATCTAGGAGTCAGAACAGTTAATAGGGAAGATTGAATTACAATGACTAGTGAAGTGGAGGGATTGCACACCTATCTTTTGCTTAAAACAGGACTAGAAGATTGATGAAAACATCACCTTCAGTGTTCCCTTCAGGTATTCTATTCCTGTTTCCACTGTGTGGTTGTCTAATAGCAGAAACCTACTCCAACTTTACTGGTACATTCAGAAAAGCCCCAAGGATACCATTGATAGGATACTTCACTTAAGCAGGAGTTGAAGAGAACAGGTTCACACATAAATGAAAAGGAAGCCCAGTGTATATTAGTTGTCTGTTGTTTCATATAGTTCTTTGCTATGGAAACAATAAACTAAAATGTATAAGTTGAAAAGTTTGTTTTTAAATGCATGTGAATGAAAGTTCATATTAAATGCAAATTGCCTTGGAGTGTAGAAACTATTGACCCTTGGCTTGCTTCCCAAATTTGTTTAGCAGCAGGACCCATGTATTTGAAATCATGGCTAAGAGAGGGTAAAACCCAGAGAAAGCATCCCAAATATTAGTATCTCTCTTTCAGTTTTAGTTTCTGGAGGCAAGCCACAAGAAATTTGGAAGTAAATTTCAATGATCTATGTTAGGTATGTATTACATGATCATTACTTAATATCGATTCTGATTAAAGTTTGCTGGAGGTAAGAAAAATTGGCTGTATTCAGAAAATCTCTGTTTTGTACTTAGACTTAAGTCACTTGATTAAGTTACATTTATTCCTTCCAGGCTTCATTCTTGTTTTATGTGGCAATCTGCTGCAAAAATCTTCCACACACCTTCCTCCCACGTGGTGAGAGCTGATTTTCTTCAGTTTCTTTTTCTAAGTAATTTTTAATCTCACATGCATTCAATACTAACACTACAATTTGAAGTTCCTATCACCAGGGAAATTGAAATGAGACCATGTAGGGTTACAACTTTAACCTAGGTAGACACTTATCACCAAGTAATCAGAATAATGAAGTGCTTTTGATTGTGTTGATTCGTATGATTAAAAGAAGATGACATATTCCAAATATATTCTAGATTTCCTATTCAGTCTCCTTTACTTGGCAAGGTCAGGTTACTATGGCTTTTACTTAATCTACTAATTCAACATCTGTTTCAATTAGCTAACATCTATGCTTTACCCCTTCTTCTGTTCAATAGGTATACTCTTTGATAAATATCAACTTCATCACAATCTTCCACTACTAGTTTTTTTAGAACCTTTTTACTTGGACAATTCTGAAAATAAAATTGGTCTTCATAGTTCAGAAAGGAATGTGAAGAATTAATGCATGTATACTATAAAAGTTAGAGACTAAAATATGAAAGATATGTCCAGTCTTTTGTTTGTTTGTTTGTTTATTTTCAAGATAAACCACCCTTCCACAGCCAGGTGTGATTTATGAATAGTATAATAAATAAAACTGGTTGAATAGTTTCAGTAGACCTGAAAAGATAGTTGAAGAGTGTTTGGCTTTTAACAACTTCTCTTATATTTTTATAGTGTGTGAAAACTTGGGGCGATATGCAGGTAGATGCATGGATTAGCAAAGGAATACTTAGTAGTCTCCCTTTATTCTTGCCTACTTCTACAGAGTTTATAGATCTGGAACTGTTTCAGCTTTTAGCTTTCTACAGGGAATTGCTGATGAGACTTGGTGTTGCTAATGTTTGCATTCTTCTAGAAAGAAAAAAAACATAGTAGTCAAAATCCATTTTTATTTCCCAGTCTGCCTCTTTTATTTTCAATATAAAATCAAAATAATGTTGGTACCTCCAGGGAAAGAGAATGACAGGGAAAATGATAACATACTCAGTAAATAGTGCTGAAAAGCAAGAATGTAGTCTCCCTTACTATTCAAAGTCTAATTGGTAAGAGTTTCAGTCAGAAAGTTCTAGTGAATTTGTAAAATGGATTATTTTAGTCCTTTGGATGATGAAGCAACACATATCTTCACTATTCCCCATACTATACCATTTGTTGTAAAATACCTACCTAAGAGAACAAGTATGAACATGTTTTTCTTATATGCAATGATAAAATTATAGGCATAAATATAATAGTTTCAATCATTTCAAATTGTTTTAAACTCTTCTTAAATATGACACATGGAGATGCTGCAAATCCTTAATGTGTTGATTATTTTCTTAAATAAGATTTATCTTTACTAAGAAGATAGGCTGAGAATGTGGCAGAAAGAAAACCTACAGATACAGCTAATTACTATGTGTATAATCAGATTGCAGAAGCTTATACATATTTAAAACAATTTCCACACAAAACATATTATAATAAAAAAGGATTGAAATGGATTTGATTTTTTTATACTTCTTATAAGCTTAACAACATTTATGTAATTGTTTTATGTTTAACCTTTTTTTTTTTTTTTTTTTTTGAGATTTTACTCACCATTTTTAGAGAGAGGAGTAGGGAGAGAGGCAGAGAGGGAGAGAGACATCAATGTATGGTTGCTTTCACCTGCCTCCAGCCACAGATCAGGCTGGAGACCTGGCTTGCAACCTGGTTATGTGCCCTGGCTGGGGAACCAGCGGCCTTTGGGTTCACAGGCCAGTACCTTATCCACTGTGCCACCAGCCAGAGCTAAAAGATTTTATTTTCTTATTATTTCTCAAAGAAAGGGGAAGGGAGAAAGGAAGAGAGGGAGAGAAACATCAATGTCTGGTCGCCTTTCATCTGCCTCCAGCTATGAAACTGGCTGGTGACCTGGCTTGCAACCTTGTTATGTGCCCTGGCTGGGAATTGAACCAATGATCTTTGGGTTTGCAGGCTGGCACCTTAGCCACTGTGCCACCAGCCAGGGACTGTTTTATGTTTAACTTTTTGATGTAGGTTAAAATGATATCAATGTCATTACCATGTTATGAGAATGTTCTTATGATTGTGGATTATTTAAATACAGTGGTGGTTTTAAAGCCTACTGGCTGCAGATAATTTCTAGAGATAAAAGATGTTTTATCTCTTGCTACTTATGGCAATATCCCCAACTTTTAGTGATTTAAACATTAACCATTCAGTTAGCTCACAGTTGTGAGTCTGCGGGCTGATTCTTCTGGTCTGAGAGTGCTCAGGTGACCAGTGCTAGACTCACACATACAGTGATTGTCAGCTGGCAGGTTGGTTTGGGTCTGGATGATCCCTAGTGCCCTTGTTCATACTATGACCACTGCAGTCCATTGTATGGGGTGAGGGAAGCACTTGGGTTTCCTTTAATACCCAGCTAGCCAGCCTAGGTCTCTTCAAAGGGCAGTTGCATGGTTGGTCTCACAGCCCTTATTAAGCCTTTGCTTGTGTCACATTTTCTAGTAAAGTCTGCTGGTTGATGAAAGTGACTTGGCCATTTAAGTTGCAGAGATAGAAAAATAGGCAGCAGCACACCCGGACCCCCGACCTCCGGCCCCATCCCACTACGCATAGCAAGGAAAGAATTCGTGGGCATTTGGTAACGAATCCCAGACACCCTCTCGCTGGAGGTTATTCATGTTTCTGTCACATAGAAAAATATTCTCACTCTTATTTCAGGAATCCAAAATGTATCACACAATTCTGAACTGAGGGTGGAAATCCAAAATCTTGTGATCTAAAGTCATGTCTGAAAGGCAACGTGGGTGTGCTTTTTTGAGCTAAAGAGATAAATTGCTTTCACTCTTCCCCCCAACCCACAGAAACAATATATATGAGGATGTGCTAGAAACGTACCTTAAATACACCCCTCAGCCTTCCAAATTAGAGCAGATGATAGTTTATCAGCTGTTCTGATACAAAAGAAGAGGTCACCCTGTATCTAGCTTGCTCTACAATTTCCTCATTGATTCCCTAGCTCCCATGAACAAATTATTCACCATTTTCCAGCCTCTCTTAATTGTTTCTTCACTGCTTTTTCCCGTCCTTGCTACCTCCCACTCCCAAGATTAATGACACTTATAAGTGCAATATCTCTATTAATTATCTATTGCCATATAACAAACTACCCCCAAAGTGTCAGTGGCTTAAACCAATAACCATGTATTTGGCTCCCAATTCTGTGTGTTGGCAGGAAAGCCTTTCCTGACTGGGCCAGCTTAGCTATTCTCTGCTGGGCTCGCTTATGCATTCACTGGCAGATAGCTAAGAGATGGATGATTTGTGGGTGATTCTGTAGCGGTCTAGCACACATGACTGGTATTTGGTAGGCTATTGCCAAATTGGAGGGGCCTGGGTCATGTGTCTCTTTCATCTAGCAATATAGTTTGTGCTTCTTCACATGGCTGTTGAAAGGTTAAAAATACTGCAAGATAGAGTAGCCTCAAAGTCCAAGCACTTTCCAAGTCTGCTTATGTCATGTTTGCTCATGTCCCATTGGTCAAACACTTCATACAAGCATCACAGACATAAACATTCAAGAAATGGCTTCCACTTCTTGATAAGAGTAAAAAAAATAATAATTTTTGCAATCTATCACACAAAGTTAAATAGAGAAGGAAGGATCTCTTCTTGTTTGAATAAACATGAAAAAAAATTGAGATGATAAATAAATTCAGGTGGTTGTCAGTGAGGAAAATGATGGGATCTACTGGAAAGATGAAGACCCCAATGGAAGAAAATTCTCTGTTTCCCAGTGATTCTGCATTGTTTGGGCCTTCTGAGAAAGAAAGTAGACAAGCTGCAATATAAAGAATATATCTTACCTGTCCTACCTGTTCTCACCTTCTCACCCTAGAGATGTTTGTTCATGTTTCAGAATAGCAAACCTAGAGATTCTGTTTTTTGTTTTTGTTTTGTTTTTTCCTCTCCTAGAGAATTTACTTATCCAAAGCAAAGGATAAAGTTTCTCTATTTCCAGAAGGGAAGGTGGGCAGTTGTGCTAGCAGCCCTATATAAGTACTAAGTATCACAATTTTAGGGTTCCTCTACCACTGTGCACTTCTACTGCACAAAGGTGAATGCCTAACTCCTAAGCACACTGAGGACAGATGTGCATGGGAAACCAACACATGATGTCTGGAAACTGTCTGCTCTCTGGTCCAAAGACCTGTGTTTTCTGTCAGATTATGACTGTATAAAGCTTAATAGAGCTGTATTATGTAGTAGCAAAATACTTGCTAACATTATCCCTTTAGGTAATCAACTAAGGCTTTATTGAGATTGTGGACCTAAGAATGAGGTTGGAAAACAGAATATAAAAATACTCATATAAATTATTTATTCCTGCCTGCTTTTACCTAAGTAGAAGTGAGCTTACTCAATAAGAATAGGCTTATTTGCAAACTGAAAGGCTTGAAAATGGAGCATGTTAAGATATTTGAAGCCCCTAAAATATGGAACATATCTTTTGTTCCTGGAAACCAACAAGTAAGAAATAATTGGCTCTTTGTAATATAAAACAAAACAAAAGAAAATGAAAAAAGGACAATGTAAAGATATTTGATGAAAAGGGTTAGTAAAGTCTATTTCTTCCAGATTGTAAATAGAAATGCCATTTTTAGAAGCTTTTGAATGGCAATGTCTCATTTGTATTCAGCCCTTCCCCAAAGGTAAAACTAAAATTGTAGTCTCTGCATTCCACTCACATGGCTCTAAGATTGTCATCACTAATTGTGTGTGTGTGTGTATGTGTGAGGAGGTGGTATTCTTAGTTCATTCAGAATCAAGGCACCTGCAGTTTCAGTGTCTGATGAAGGTCTACTTCCTAACTCATGTGGCAGAAGGACAAGTGAGCTCTCTCTCCAGGGTCCCTTTTGAGGGCACTGACCCCATTGATGATACCCCATGATCATGACCTTATCACCTCTGAAAGACCCACCTTCAAATACCATCACATTAAGAATTAGGTTTCAGTATATGAATTCTGGGGGGACACAAATATTCAGTCTATAGCAGGGGGAACCAAAAAGAAAAACAAATAAATTGAGAACTAGCCTAGGAAATAACTCTGTGTCTTGTTATAGGCATCTAGAACTAAGTAGGAATGCATTTGATCAGAAGTACAATACATTTTATGGGGCTCATTTGGCCAAAAAATTCAAAAGGCAGAATTATAATGTTTTGTTTGAAATTTAGAACATCCTTTACTCTACAAATCCATTACTCTATAAGGATAAAACATTAAGTTGTTTACTAGAAAAACATATTTCCAGTGATTTTTTAAATCTTAAAATTTAAGAATCCATGATTGGATTTATTATTAATTATAAAAAGCAGAGTTGTTATAATTACAAAGCATTAATCTTATTTACTTGTCAATTTGATACCAACCACCTCCTTATTTTAATTAATTCTGCAACTTTATTTTATTTTTTTACCTTAATTTCATTGTTGTTGTATTACATTTATCCTGTCCCCCTGCCACTGATCTCCCCTGTCCCATCCTCCCCATCCCTCCTCCTATAGTCAATCCCACATGTTCATGTCCATCAGTCACCCATGTTAGTTCCTTGAACAAACTGTTCCTTTTCTTTGCCTCTTTCTCCACCCATCCCTGACCCCCTCCCTTCTGCACACTGAAAGCCTGTTTCCATGCTTTGCTAGCTTGTTGTGTTCATTAGTATCTTGTAATGGGTGAGATCATATGGTATTTGCCTTTCACTGACTGGCTTATTTCACTAAGCATAATACTCTCCAGTTTCATTCATGTTGTCACAAAAGGTAGGAGTTTCTTCTTTCTTTCTGCTGTATAGTATTCTATTGTGTAAATGTACCAAAGTTTTTGATCCATTCATCCACTGATGGGCACTTAGGCTATTTTCAGCACTTGACTATTGTAAATAGTGCTGCTATAAACATAGGGGTACATAGGTTCTTCTGAATTGGTGTTTAATTATGTAACTCTTTTTAAACTACTTAAACTGCCTGCTTTCTTCCTTTGTATTAGTCTTGGGTTTTAAAATATTTCATGCATTAAACTCAGTAACTTTAGGTTCTGAGCAGATGCTTAGAACTTCCAGAGATTTCTGAAGGTTTTTCTATAACAAAAAAGGTTAGTTAATCCAGGTTTATATTATTTTAATTTATTAATAGGTTTTTATTGCTTACTTTTTAACCATTAATTTTCCCTTTCAGGATAGTATATCTGATAATTCAATCCTTGAGTTATTCTTCTTGATTTTTAGGATTATAGTCTTTCACATGATAATTTATTTTAGGTTTTTATTGACTGAAGGAAAGTACATATTGTGTTCATAGGAGATTTCTACTGACAGCACTTAAGTCAGCTTTATTGATAATATCATTCTGTTCCTGATAAAATTATTGATTACTTAATTTAAATTATGTCATGAAGACTATACAGTAATATGTCTGTCAATTCTTCCTTGCTTGTCTTAGATTTTGTCTATTTAGCCACTATAGTGTTTACCAAAACAATGCTAATGACTATAAATAATCTAGTTCTAAATAGCCTACTTTTGACATTTGGGCAAATTACTATTTTGGATGCTATTAACATTGTTACATATATTTTTATTTTAATGAATTGAAGTAATTATGAAGTTTTTGCCAGGTATATATTTGTAAATACTTAGTTTTAAAGGTTAAAGGGGGTAATGGAAAAAATACAATAGTTTTTTAAACATATGCAAAATAAAGGCAATGTATATCTACTAAAAATAAAATAAAATAAAATTCATGTTTTGTTGTTGTTGCTGTTATTCAAAGGCTTACATAAAAAAAGATATAGGCAGTCCTTACATTGAGAAGAATCATATAAACTGAAATTTAAACATATATGGAGCATACAAGTTCAGTATGACCAAGTTTCAATTAATGTGGTTTGTGTAAAATAGGGACTGTCACATATTAGACACATAAAACTTTTGCCAGGAAAGGCAGTTGAATATATTTTATTTCCATATTTATTTATTTGAAATAGTGCCTGTAATGTTTACTATATATTCACTTTTTATACTTTTGTCCTTTTTGTTTTGTTTGTTTTATAGTTAACTAAATGAAACTTAGCTTCTTATGAAATAAATATTTTTTGTTGGTTTAAAGATGTTTGTAATATTTCTAATTCTACATGTATAATTACATTGTTATTTTTGAAGTCATATACATATATTTATTCCAAAATCCTTTAAACAGTTTTTACTTCCTTCAAAACTCATAAAAGGTTTAACTGTGTTGTTGCCTTACACTACTTACCCTTCTTCTAAAATTCTGCTGATGGCCAATCTGAGCTCGGAGGATTAGTTTAAATCAGCTTTTGATAACTACCTGAGAGAAAAATGATGTGTTATTCAGATTCTGAGCAACGATTATAAGTGGAAAGATGGTTATTTATAACACATAACCTAAAAGCAAACAAACTAAACAAACAAATATTCACAGACCTTGCCAGCTACCAAATAATATTGAAGCAAAGATCTGAGTGCATTTGAGAGGAAAATTTAAATGTGACTACTTACTTATTATTTAAGGAAAAATATTAATTGACTTTGGATGGTGAACACAAAATATAATATGGAGATGATGTGTTATAGAATTATATACCTGAAACCTGTATAATTTTGTTAACCAATATTACCCCAATGAAGTCAATAAAAATTTCAAGAAGAAACAATTTGAAATTTGAAGCATAGAATGAGAAAATTGGTAATGGGATTAATATAAAAATAGATATTGTTTATTTTGCAAAATTAAATAGCACATGTTGGATAGGTTGATTAATATTGTCAGCCATTACTTTAATATTTTAATTAAAATTTTACTATTCTATTTAAAAAAGAAAGAAAAATTATGAAATTAGTATTGACCTGTTTATCATGCAAACATCTAATGTATAAACCCTGGAAGTTTATATAATATATTTTAAAGAACTACATGAATAATAATACAAAATTATTGTCAGGAAAAATGTTACTTTATGCACATGTATCCTCTATCATATACATCTAAATTTTGAAAAATTTCACCCATTTTAAAAAGCATATATTCTGTAGTATTTTTAAACTTAGCTTTTTATGCACAAAATTTATGCACTTTCCCTCATTTTTTTTTAACACACTTTAATTCACATTATCTTCCCCTGCTAGTAAAATGAAAGAGCAAGAAAATAAGTTCATGTGGGGTTTGTTTTTGATTTATTTTGTTTTGTTTTATTTTGACAATTTGATATCCTGGTATCTTGCAATATATCTCTCAAGAAAGTGTTATGCATGGACAGCTAACTATAGATTTCATCCACAGCAGCATGAGAAAGCATCATTTCCTTCATGTATAATTTTGGTAGGAGGCCACCTGTGTGTGCTAGTCTGAATTTATTTTAAATTAATATTTTACCAATACAGTGTAAATGGAAAGGGGACAGCCTTTAGAGGAAATTAAATGGACCAAAAAATCCATTGTTATCTTCTCCAGATAGATTCAAGATCATCTGGAAATTATCAGAAAAGAATTTTTCATTTCTGATTGAGTAAAGGGATACTTTTGCTTGCGTCAATGAAGGAGCCAAAAAGGAAACAACAGGCCTGGTTTACTTTAGAGTAAAGGATAATTCAGTTTGAGTGCCATATGTGTGTGAGGGGAGTGAGAGTGCTTCTCTGAGGACTTGTAAACTTAATAGTGGACTATGATTGAGTCTCTGAAACCTTCTATTCTAATAGGATCCCATGGGCAGGCCTGCCAACCCTCCACAAAAGAAATGCCATCTCTTGAGAGTAAAAACAATAGAAAGATTTCATGTTCTGCAAGAACTAGGATGTCCCCATGGCTGGTTCTCTGTGTGTCCTTTGGACACTGGGTTAAGACTGACATGCAGAGGTGTCACATCCCAGCCTCTGCCAGGTCAAGCTTGATCTGGGCTTCATTGAAATGCTAATAGGAATTTCTCTCCACTATCAAGTCATTTCCAAATTACAAGGACTGTCAAACAGAGAATGTTTCAAATGTGTGCTCATATTATAACTGTGAGTTTTACCTTAGCAAATTGCATACTTGAAAGAGGAGCTTCCTTCATTGCATAGTTCGGTTTCACACATACATATATACCATTTGTGGATTGTAATAGAGCCTTCTAATAGACTGTATAATTGAAGTTATATAAACATAATTTATATATACATGTATTATGTATGCATATGCATACATATAATGTACATACACATGTATACATGTATATATATATATATGTGTGTGTACTGTATAGTATATTAAAAACTGGAATTTATTTATGAAAAATTGTGTATTTATTCTAACATATTTAAACTTTAGTCACCTTTAAAATATTCTCTATTTAATGCAATACACCTATCAAGATACTTTTTTCTCTTACCAATTCTAATAGGGCCTCAGGCTCTATACATTGGTATTCACTGGAAAGATGTTTGTTTGCTTTTCAGAGTAGGGCCCAATTTACTCTTCTGTCTTTAGGACCAGATCTTTGATATTATCAGCAGTGATATTTGGTAGATATTTATTTCCATCTATATTCAGACTCATTTTCCCCCAGAATTATACCACTTTGATGAGAGAGGCAGGCGCCTTTTCTAGGGGTGTCTAAGATCAACCATGGAGCCTGCGGTAACTCATTGTCATCTATCTTTGCATTCACTAAACTTGATGCTGCGCAACTGAGACGGTTGCATCTGGGGACTACTAGACTTTAAGACAGCAATTTTGCCCTGGCTGGTGGCTCAGTGGATGGGTGCCGGCCTGCGAGCCCAAAGGTCGTTGGTTCCATTCCCAGCCAGGGCACGTAAGCAGGTGGCAAGCCAGGTCTCCAGCCAGGTCTGAAGCTCATGGCAGGTGAATGGCAACCATACATTGATGCTTCTTTCCCTGTCTACTTCCTTCCCTTCCCCTCTCTCTGAAAAAATATAAATAAAATATTTAAAGAAAAGGAGTAGTTTTGAGTTGTTTTGATCACCTGAGATTTTGAGACCGTCTAAGCAGGAGACAACAGAACTTCACCCCAGTCAAACTGCTGCAGTTAGGACAAGGAGAAGCGGTGAAAAGGTAGGAATGTGGAGTCTATCCCTGACAGACTGAGATTGTGAGTTCTCACATGCTTGCATCCCGAACCCTCATTATCTGTTTTCTTGATGCTAATTCTATGGATGAGAAGTACTTAATGAAAAATACTTTCAAGGACAATTTTTAAAATGTATTTTATACTCTCCAGGCTTAACAATATCCAATACATTATAGGAACGAACAAAAATGTTTTCTTTTTGTGACTATCTTCTCCAAAATAAAATTCAGTGTTCCAGTGCACAAGTGTATTTAAAATGTTATGACTTTTCCTTACCTGAGCAAAGACTGTCCTTCTCTAAAAGGCTTTAGCAAGTGGCACCAGGTAATAAAATATCTTCCATAACTGATTCATTTAGGAAGGTTGCAGCATCTCAGAGTTCAGTCATTTGATCTGAGAGGTTAATAAACACCAGAGATTCCCTGCATTAGGCAAGAGAACACTGATTCTGACTGCTGATCTTGCCCCACCTTGTACTTCTATGCCCCTTCTTTCCTGTCTGAGTCTTCATGGTCAAGACATTAGGGAGAAAAGATGAGTGCAAGCTACAATATCCTAATACCATTTGGTGCTCCTAAATGAATGTGGATATGTGCATAGCTCTAATTTCTTTGAGTCCAAATTGATCTCCTGATATCCCCTGTCGCAAATCACACACATGCAATTAACATTTGGTCCACCCACATACTGCCTTCTCTCAGTTAATGATTTTGTTATTATTATTATTATTGGTTAATGGGCTTTAACATTCTAGAATTAGATTTCTTGTTGACCCTCCCTCTCCTCTGCCACTTTTCACCCTTTCCACATCAAATCACAAAATCATGCTAATCCTGTCTTTAAAATATCACACAGCAATTTGCTGTTTCTCACCACCAATTCTGGTGGACCAATCAATCATTGTTACTTTCAAGAATACTTTCAGTAGTATCTGATAGGTTTCTGTGTTGCTTTTTTTCTCCCTCATACACCTTACAATCTATTCTCATAGTAATCAAAACTATATTTTTTCCACAAGAGACAGTGAGTAAATGCCACCATTCCCCCAACTAAGGATCTTTGATGCTCTACAATCCCTGTGCTTGTTATCTCTCTAGTATTCTTTCCTTCTTCTCTCCCCTTACTTTTCCTCCCATAGACTTCGTGCTCTCTTTCATGTGTATCAAAAACTCCTGCTTTGGGATCTTTACCTTAGCTGGTCATTCTGGATAGGCAGTTCTTATCTTAGGTATCCATTTGACTGATGGCCCAATCTTTGTTCAGATTTTTTTTGTTTGTTTGTTTGTTTTTAACAAAAAGGTTTTATTTCATTATTTTTAGAAAGAGGGGAAGGGAGAGAGGCAGAGAGGGAGAGAGACATCAACGTATGGTTGCGTTTCACCTGCCTCCAGCCACAGACCTGACTGGAGACCTAGTTTGCAACCTGGTTATGTGCCCTGGCTGGGGAATCGAACCTGCGACCTTAGGGTTCGCAGGCCGGCACCTTATCCACTGTGCTACCAGCCAGGGCTTCTTTGTTCAGATTTTATCTGCACAGTTAGGTCTACCCCATTTACCCTCTTTAATAGTCTCAACTGCTCTGGCCCTATTTGGAACTTCTAATTCCCCTTTACCTTGATCTAATTCTTTTATTGATTTCCAGTTTAAGTCAGTCACATGCTTAGATATTCTATGAATAAATCTTCTTTTCAAGTTGATTAGCCCTGAGTCAATTTTCCCAACCAACACATTCCAAAAGAACTCTTTGTTTTATTAATACATTGCCTTCCTCAGAAAAGTATCTTTTCCTCTATAAATATCATATTAAATTATATTAAAATGACAAAAACCAAATAACCAAAGTAAAGAAGTA
Organism: Noctilio leporinus; assembly: GCA_004026585.1. Lineage (NCBI taxonomy): Eukaryota > Metazoa > Chordata > Mammalia > Chiroptera > Noctilionidae > Noctilio > Noctilio leporinus. Next base: position 156,143 of record PVIW01000520.1, read on the forward strand.
TATTAAATATGAATTATTATGAAATTAATTTTAGGTTTGCAATCAACTTATAAGCAATCCAAGACCAGGTTTATTTTGTTTCTTTCATCAAGTGAATTGAAGGCCCATAACATGGATATCTCATTTGTCATTAATAAATGTACTATAAAATTGTAAATTTGATATAGTGGTTTTTCCCACTGTTCTGTCACTTTCCATTTGATGAGCAGTTTGGAGGATTCTTTAAAACTTCTCTTGATATGCAAAACAAGAAAACCTACAATCACTGTGGCACTTTTGTTTAAAATTTAGCTTTTTCATGATCCATCAAAGAAACAAGGACACATGAAGGGAGAGCTTACAAAATCTGCTTTTTCCTAAGGCATTTGTTTTCCCAATCAGTTTGTTTTTTCAGCTCAATGGAGTGTTTTATTTTTTAATGGTTCACTTCACTGTTGCTTCAAAAAGACATAATATATCAAAGCAGGAAGAATATGTCATTTTTTCCATCAACTGTTAAGAGAAAGGGCCAAGATTTTAGTTTCTATAATATTTAACATAATCTTATATACATTACAGCCTATTAAACTACATTGGAATCATGTTGTTCAGATATTTTACTGTCCATAGTAATTAATATTGTGTGACTCAAACAACAACAACAACAACAACAAAAAAGAGCACAAGAAAATCCTTCTGCGTAATAATTCAATGATAAATGTAGCATTTTTACAATTGCATGGAGGCTTATCAGATTTTTAAATCAATGTATAGAATGTATTAATTGAAGGCAGCAAAAATTATGGTATTGGCAGTTTTGAATATGTTTCTTAAAATAGAAAGTGTTATAGATTGAATTGTGGACCAAGAAATATAATTGGAGCTCTAATTCCTGGTACTTACAAATGTGATCTTATTTGACAATAGGATTTTTGGAGATATCATCAAGTTAAGATGACATCATCAGGATGAGTGCTAACCCTTAGTATCTGGTGCTCTCATGAGACAGAAGCGCTGCATGAAAACCAGGGACAGGCACAAGAGCAAAAATGGCCATGTGCAGATCTAGACTGACTGGAATTATTCAGCTTCAAGTAGAAGAATGTCAGACCATCCAGTGATGCTAGAAGCCAAGAGATAGTCATGAAACTTTCCCCCCTAGAAGCTTTGGCAGGTCAATACTTCGATTTCGAATTTCTAGCCTCCAGAACTTTGAGAAAATAGTTTTGATTTGTTTTAAGACAGCCAGCTTGTAGTATTTTGTCACTGCAGCCATTGGAAATGAATATAGAACTGGAAATGAATTCTCACAACTCTTTGAGCAATAGAAGAAAAGGTTTGCCTCTTGGATCTAGAAAGTAAATATAACAAGTTATTTAAAACATATTAAGTACCAATATTTTAATATACACCTGACTTAACATAATTTAGTGAGCAAGATGCAGCTTCATTTTACAATTCAGCTATACCATAGAGCTCATAAATGACTAAACATTTGAACACATTTTACAAACGGAAAGGCCTATATGCCTTCTTATATACAAAGTCTACTAAAATTTTTTACTACACAGAACCTATAGCTGGTCATGGCCTACTATGACATGCCAAACATTATGGCAGAGGTATATTATCTTTCTGACCTATGATAGAGCCATTGCTGACAATTATTAAATTTTACTGAAACAATACACATATGGTCCTATAAAACTTTAAATACCAAACTAAGACATTTCAAATATTGAAAGAAAACCTTCTTACATTAAATAATCTAAAATGAGATCATAAATTTTCACTAATGATGGAACGTTCTGCAACTGAATAAAGTGCAGGTGCTTTCCTTTACATGATTTATAAGTGCACTTGACTGACACATTAAGAATACCATTTAGCCAGACTCAGCAGAATAAGAAATTTTGTTTGAATTCTAAAGATTGCTTAAAAGCTGAATCAATTTGCCAAGTAAAAATGCACTATGGCAAAGTCTGAACTTCATAGTGATTAAAACTACTTGGAAATGTTGAAAAGAATATTAGAACATAGGAAATAAACACTACACAGGCAAAAACAGTTCATATTATTATCTTCTTTTTGAAACTTTAAGATTTGATAAAAGACCCAGAGCTAAAATTTCATATAATCACTAATAAAATTCTGTTTTAAATAAAATGAGAGTTGAATACATCTGTATGTGTGTGCATGAAACATGTATGTTTACAGCAATTATGTTTTGTTAATCTTCCCTTTATTTTTCCATCACATGATAAATATGTACTGAAAATGAAATACAGAACCAAATTAAAATCAGTGGCAGTAATAGAAATAAGAGGCCTCTTCACAAGAATCTGATCTAGCTTAGTCTTTTAAAAATTCAGAAATGACCCTGGCTGGTGGCACAGTGGACTGTGCTGGCCTGGGAACTCAGGGGCCGCTGGTTTGATTCCCAGCTGAGGCACATGGTTAGGTTGCAAGCCAGGTCTCCAGCCAGGTCTGTAACTGGAGGCAGGTGAAAGGCAACCACGCATTGAGGCTTCTCTCCCTTTCTTCCTCCCTCCTTGCCCTTCTTTCTGAAAAATAATGAATAAAATCTTTTAAAAAATAAAATAAAAAATCAGAAATGCAGCCCTGGCTGATAGCACAGTGGATAAGTCACCGGCCTGTGAACCCAAAGATCACTAGTTAAATTCCCCAGCCAGGGCATATGACCAAGTTGTAAGCCAGGTCTCCAGCCAGGTCCGTGGCTGGAGGCAGGTGAAAGGCAACCATACATGGATGTTTCTCTACCTCTCTGCCTCTCTCATTTCCTCTCTCACTGGAAATAATAAACAAAAATCTTAAAAAAAATTCAAATTAAAAAAATTAAAATTTGGAAATGCTAAAGTTAATTACAGCAAAAAGTGGCTAATAAACTCAAAAGTTTGAAAGAGGAATTATTGAATATAAATGACTTATTTAATATGAGTTTATCAATGGCAACATATATTTATAAAACCTAGAAACAAGAAGGGGAGAAAAACATACTTACTACAGCAAGAATATTTTATGGTTAATGGATTTGTGAATTAAAGATGGACCAGTGTGTTTTATAAAATAATTTATGTTTAATGTTTAGGAAAATATGCTGTATCCACAGAGGACACACCACTATGAAAATTCTTAACTACTGTTGAGAAGATTAAAGTCGTTTACCCTACAAAATATATTTGAAATTTGAAGAGAATAAGATAAACATCACAACTAAGAAGTCAAAAAGTATTCATTGAAAGAATTCAGTAAGACATTACCTCATTATTTTAAGTGATGTTTTCAAAATAAAATGAACTTCACTTCTAGTATATCAAATTTCTTGTATATGTGATTTGGAGTGCCTCTGTAATACATTATGAATTAAGGAGTCTTGCATAGCTAGTGAAAATATAAACTAGGGAATGCTTCACAGAGGGTAGAACATAACAAATTATTTAAATAACTCAATGTAATAGGTGTTTAACTATATATACTGAAATATATTATTTATTTATGTAATTATGTATTTATTTGTTTGTATTTAATCTTTAATGTATTTTTCCATTAACACTAGGGTCCAACATAGATTCCCTAATGTATCATGTAGTTTTATCATGTTATTGTAAAATTATCACATTTGTGAAATTTTATGCATATACATGCATATATGCACATACGCAAAATGTATATCTTTAGTTTATATTTAATGTGCTATAATGGATAAAATTGAGTTAAGTAAATTACATTTGCTTCATTGTAATAGTTCTTAATATTTCTGTGTAGAAGAATATGAACTTGAAATATAGATCTTAATCACATGCACAGATATGAATTCATAGACTTTTCATTCATAAAATTTAAAATAAAAAATAAGAGGAAAATGTTAAATAATAAAAATTTAAAAATATATAAAAACTTCCAAAAATTTGAGTAATAGATTCAAATAATTAAAATGAATTGAGCTCTGGCTGGTGGCACAGTGGATTAGGTGCTGGCCTGCGAACCCAAAGGTCGCCCAGCCAGCGCACATAACCAGGTTGCAACCCAGGTCTCCAGCCAAGTCTGTAGTTGTAGGCAAGTGAACAGCAACCATCCATTGATATATCTCTCTCCCTTTCTGCCTGTCTCCCTTCCCCTTTCTCTAAAAATAATGAATAAAAACTTTTTAAAAAATAATAAATATAATGAATTGATGCAAAATTATTTAGCTGGGAAGAAAAATATATCCCAATAACCATGTAGGTTTATCTTGATAGTATTTCATATAATAAGTTTAAATAATGTATTTTAATATAGAGATATGTGCTGACTTAACATAACTTCAAAAAATGAAAACTGATATAGCTACAAAGATAAGTGAAAAATAAGCTAGAAAAAGGTAGTGTCATTTAAGAAGTATTAGATTCATTCTTGCACTCAAATTCATATTTATTCATATTTACTTGCCATAGCTTGAAGACTTTTTCAATTCTTTTCTTTTTTTCTTTTTAAGATATTTTATTCATTATTTTTAGTGAGAGGGGCAGAGTGGGAGAAAGAGAGAGAAACATCAATGTATGGTTGCCTTTCACCTGCCTCCAGCCACAGACCTGGATGGAGATCTGGCTTGCAACCTGGTTATGTGCCATGAATGGGAATCAAACCAGCACCACTTGAGTTCGCAGGCTGATGCCTATCCACTGAGCCACACCATCCAGGGTGATTTTGTTCAATTCCTGATGGTGATTTTAATGGATCCAATATCAAGCCAGGGGGAATGCAGGAGGAAAATAAGCAGGGTATTGAGGTGTGAGTGGAAAAACAAAGCAATATGGCTTAACATGTGGAAAATACATTTTTCAAATGCTTGAAGACATATTATTTGTAAGGTAATGGAAGATTGCCTGGCATAGCTCAGGAGTTCAGAACTAAGCCTAACTGGTGGGATTTTGCTTAAAATGAAAATGTACTTTAGTAAGATAAAGTTAGGAAATGTTCAAAAATGAGTCAAACATTATGTGTGAGCCACCATGAAGGACATCCATGGTGCTCCAAACAAGTGGTGTATGTAGAACATACTGCTTTCCTAACTACACAGATGGATCTAATCTCTGTTGGCATTTGCTTTCAGAGCTTGCCACAGTCCAGTGTGCCCAAGTAAGTTTTAGATTATACAATCCAACAGGTTTGTCTTTGTTTACATTGGACTATTTTTTGTTGTGACTCCTCATCAAGTCCTTCTGTGGTGTTAGGAATTCAGTGGTTCGATTGGACCCCTCTTATTTGTTACATCCCCCAGGATATTGAGGAGTGAATATACCATAGAAACTAATGAAATCAGACTATCCGTGGCATAGAGGAGAGAGAAAAAAGTAAGCCTGCTGACATACACAAACACTTCTTTAGAAGTCGAACTGTTTTCCTGGCAGGTCACATGGCTTTTGCAACTCCTTTCTGTAATGGCTTTGGCTATCCCTTTAACATCTCAGCCAAGTATCCTTTATCACTAAGCTAGTTGGAGTTGTTTCTCTGTGTTTTCCTTCCAAAGAATATTGCCTAAAATACTTTTCCCTTGTGGAAGCACTAAAGTAATATTTCTCAGCCACATCATGGCAAATTGAAGGATAATGTAAGACTTTTTGGACATTTCACAAACATACTAGCTGGTAACAAAACTTTCTCTGAATTCCATCCATGATTACGCCCCAGCATATAGCTTTCTATATAAAACCACATTCTTATTACTCAGTATGGCTCAATTCTTAGTGCTAATTATTTTCTGTAAATTTAACAATATAATTAAATTTATGTTTCATATTTCTTAAAGTGATTGTTTTTTTTCAAATTGTTTAGAAAGTAGAATAATTACAAGTTGAAATAATTAGACAGAATCATTTCTTTCATAATTGATTGCAGACATTTTGAAAGGCCTTTGCTTGACCAAACCTTAGGCTTTTGCATTTTCTAGACCCAACTATGTATTCTTCTTTTTTTTAATTTTTAAAGGATTTTATTTATTTTAAGAGAGAGAGAGGAAGGGAGAGAGAAAGGGAGAAAAGCATCAATGTTCGAGAGATACATTGATTGGTTGCCTCTTACGCACCTCAGCTGGGGACCTGGCCTGCGAACCAGGCATGTGACCTGACTGGGAATTGAACCAGAGACATTTTAGTTCACAGGCCAGCACTCAATCCACTAAACTGCACCATCCAAGGCTCCAGCTATGCAGTCTTATAAGTCCACTTTTAGCAGAACATTGCTAAGTCATTTTAACTAGACCCCCATCTCTTGATATCTGGTTACCCAGCATATCAGATTGTGTTCCTCATCTTCTACTGTCCTCAGGGTGATATTTGATCATCCTGGCCTTCTTCAGCCAAGAGTCCTAGAAGGCTGGTTCAGCCAGAATCCCCTGTACTTCTCCTGCTTCCTCATCATAATTTTCTGTCTGCTGACTCCACAACCTGCTCTTTGACCATTAATTCCTTTGTGTCCATGCTGGATTCAGAACTGAGCCAGGCCAGAACTGAGGCCTATTTTTCTCAATCATCATAGTCCTAAGCAAAATCTGCTTTTACCACTCTTGTATCCAGATTTGGATGTTCTTTGTCAAATTCTTGGCTTTTACTAATTGTAGTCACCTTTCAGCATTTAAATGCATGAGCTCTAAAAACACACGTACACACACATATAACTTTAGGAGGCACACAGCAAGGGCATATTTGTACCCGGCACCAGTATACAGTGCTCACCATTGGAACTGCCACTGGTCCCAGTCCTCTCTAAGCTCTCTGCATATTCCCAGCAGTCGGAACAGGTAAGTTGCCTGTGAGGACACTTTAGCAACCAAGCTTGAAATAGTGGACGCTCGATGACAAGGTGACACATGCTTTTGTATTTTAAGAAGGTAAAGCCACAGTGGTCTGTTGGAGCATAGAGTCACACTGTGACCAGCAAGCAGTGCGTGGAGCTCAGCCTCTGTCCACAGGGGTTAGGGAGGCTGGGGCCTCCATCTGCTCACCCTTCTGCCCTTGAAATCTGATGATGTGTGAAACTCAGAGGAGAAAAATGAACGACTCTTACTAAAGGAAGATTACCTCTTATAAATAATCTAACCTCACCCCAGTCTCCTTTGGCCAAACTCATTGCTCCTCTTATTTTTCTCTTTTGTTTGGTAAGTCTTCACTCTGAAACATTCTCACAAGATTCATCTGAGATTGTTAAAAAGTTAGAAAACTTGCTCCAGGAATTTATATTATGTTCTTCATCATCCATTTAAGTAATTTGCTTTACTCTCATGCTCTCTCTTTATCTCTTTAGCATGAAAACATTTAAACCAAAACTGAAGATGAGAATACAATATTTAGCCTCAAGGCATTTTTATCTTCTGTCCTGAACATCTAAGCCCCCAAAACACATGGTTTAGCTATTTTTATTCAAGTCCTACTGACAATGTGAGCAGAAACTGATGAATCTAACAACTCTTGGCTTGGTCTCTATCACAATTTGGAAAAAACATTCCAAGAAAGTTGAATATCCTGCCTGGTTGTGTCATCTTCTCCACTGACAAAAATATACTTTTTAAGTGATAGTACCAAATAAAAGAAAGTATTCTTCTGCTGAAATGCTACATCCTCTGAGGAGTTATTTTATATGTATATTATAAAGTAGCACTCTTAAATGTTCCCTTTTTCCTGCTTTATATTTTTTCATCACCTCTATTCACTAGCTGGCATAACATATAATTGTCATTATCTGTCTCCCCCGCTGCTTATAAAGCTCCACTGGAGCAGACTTGTTCAGTTTCAGCCACCTCTTTGTCTTTGGTGTTAGAACAAAGCCTAATGCACAGAGGACATTCAGTAAACATTGTTCTATGAAAACAATTTATGCTTTACAAAAAGTTCTGGAAGTCTAGACTAGTACTGCCCCATCAAATGTTTTGCCTTAAACAGAAGTGACTGAACTTAAAAAGGATCGTTTTTGAACAACTATAGAAAGTGTTCTGTATTGTATTATATGAAAATAGTTACCTCAATATTTCTTTCATTTTATACACATCTTATTTTGTGATAAACTTCACTATCAATATATCAGTCTGCAAGGTCTGCCATAAACAAATTATCATCCATGGTGTGGATTAAACAACAAGAATTTATTTCTCACAGTTCCTGAATTTAAATGTCCAAGGTTAAGGTTTGGTTTCCTCCTGAGGCCTCTCTCCTTAGACCATGACTGGTCGGATCCTCACATGACCTTTTCTTTTTGCACATGCATCCCTGGTGTTTCTTCCTCCTTTCATAAGGGCACAAGTCATATTGAATTTAGGCATCACATTTATAACCTCATTTAACATTAACTACATCTTTAAAGTTCCTGTCTCCAAATGTAATCACCTTGGTGTTTGGGCTACAACATATAAATTTGAGGAAGCAATTCATACATACCTATAGAAAAGTTCTTAATTTGCACAAAAAGTCATCATTTCTGTCTTTATAGACAATAAACTAAGAAATCACTAACTTATTTTGATTCATTGTTAAATTAACATACAAAATAGTTTCTGTATATACAACCACCTTTTGAATAAGATTTAATATAAAATGTTCAACACCATATGTAAAAATAATATAAAGTTCAATTTAAATATAATTTTTAAGTTTTTGGTTTATAGGTTGTGTATTATCCAACCCCCAAATTCACATGTTTAAGCCCTACTTCTCAGTCCCTTAGAATATGTATACCCTTAATTTGGCAATAGGTAGTGGCAGATATAATTATTTAAGATGAAACCATGCTATTTATTTTTTAAAGATTTTATTTATTATTTTAGAGTCCTGGCTGGTAGCACAGTGGTTAAGGCTCCAGCCTGCGAACCCAAAGGTCGCAGGTTTGATTCCCCAGCCAGGGCACATAACAAGGTTGCAAGCCAGGTCTCCAGTCAGGTCCGTGGCTGGAGGCAGGTGAAATGCAACCATACATGGAAAAAAAAAAAAAGATTTTATTTATTATTTTTAGAAAGAGGGGAAAGGAAAGTCAGAGAGAGAGCAAGACATTATCATACAGTTGCCTTTTACCTGCCTCCAACTACAGACCTGGCTGGAGACCTGGCTTGCAGCCTAGTTATGTGCTGTGACTGGAAATCAAACCAGTGGCCTTTGGGTTCGCAGGCTGGCACCTTATCCACTGTGCGAGCAGCTCAGGCTGAAGCCATGCTATTTAATAGGTTGAATCTTCTGCTGAAATGCTACATCCTTAATGAAGGTTGTCCTTATTTTTATATATAAAGGAAAAATTCATACACCAACCAGAAACTCCTACAGGGAGAAAATCACATGGAGATAAAGGTGGAGGTTGATGTTGTGCTATTACAAGCCAAAGATTGTGAGCTCCCTGAGAACTGGAGAGAGACCTAGAACAGACTCTCACTCACAGCCATCAGAAGGAACTATCACAGCCAACACGTTTGTCTCAGAATTCTAGGCTCTAGAACCATGAGTCAAGACATTGTGTTGTTTAAGCTACCCAGTGTGTGATACATACCTTGTTACAGAAGCCACAGTGAATTAATATTGTGTTAGATATAATCTTGGATGATAATCCGCAAAAATACAAAGTAAGCAGTAATCACAGGGGTTTCTTAATATTTCCAAGGAAAAAGAACTACCAATCCATTTAAATATCTAGAAGGGTCTTCTTCCTTGACTAAATGGATTATTCTGGGGGGGATATACATGCACAACTGGGGAAGAAAGAATTTTCAGGCCCCACTTCAGATAAATTAATTAATGAGTTCAACTATTTCTTAGCTATATCATCACCACATCCACAAAACAAAGTTGCACATTAATTTACCAAATTAAAATTCAACCAATATATAATTGAAAATTGTGACAGGCTAACTATAAATAAATCTAACAATGTTGACCCAAGAAATCCTAGAGTAGGGAACAACAAAACCAATAGTCATAGGCTGACCTAAAATAAAGTGATACCTAATATTCCAGCTGTATCCATAAAGTAAGGTGTTAAGGGAGAATTTTTAATTATCCTAATTTTATTTTGAAAAATTAATCATTCTTCACAGATACAACTATGATCAAACACTAACAATCACTTAATAATTTTATAACTAAGTACTACAAAATTTAGCACTTTAGGTTAACCAATTGTGTTCATTGTTATTTTTGCTTTTGTATATTCCCAGGTTGTGTAATCAATAATTACCACCATCAAATTTCAGAACTCCCTGATTAACTTAAAAGAAAATTGTATCCGTTTACAATCTCTCTTAATGTCTCTTTCTACTCATTCTCTGGAAACCAATAATCTGTTTTATCTCTTCTAGTTGTTCACAAAATAATCAGTTTTATGTATTTTCTAGACCTTCCATATAAATGAAATCATACAACATAAGATTTTTTAAAAGATTTTATTTTATTATTTTTAGAAATAAGGGAAGAGAGAGAGGCAGAGAGGGATAGAGACATCAACGTATGGTTGCTTTTCACCTGCCTCCAGCCACAGACCTGACTGGAGACCTGGCTTGCAACCTAGTTATATTGCCCTGGCTGGGAATCGAACCTGCGACCTTTGGGTTCACAGGCCGGCATCTTATCCACTGTGCTACTAGCCAGGGTCTTGATTTTTTTATAAACTTCTTTTACTTAATGTTTTCATCTATGTTGTAGCATGTACTATTAAAAATTTTTGCTCTGGAGTGTTTTATTACATGGATCTATGAATTATAGTTACCCATTTAAAATTAATGAAAATTTGAGTTGTTTCTGTTGGTTATTATGAATAATTCCTCTATGAACACCTGTGTGCATATTATTGTTTTGCTATATGTTAATTTTCTTGGTTATATACATAAGGATGAGATCTCTATGTTATATAGCAACTATTAAACATTTTCAGGAACTGCAAAATGTTTTCAAAACCAGCTGCACAATTTGGAAATAACAAAAGCACTGTATGAGTGTTCTACTTCTCCATATCTAAGGCTCTTATACCTATTATAGTATCATAGTTGGTATGAAGTGATACCTTGTGGTTTTGATGTGCATTTCTCTAATGATTAACATAAAGTATATTTTCCTGTCCTTATTGGCCATTTACAAATATTTTTGTAGAAATAGCTAGTTAAAACTTTTGTAAAAGTTTTTGTACAATAAATTCTGGATACAGGTCCTTTGAATGACGTTTAATTTCCAAATATTTTATCTCATTCAAAGACTTGTATTTTTGAGAGCATCCTTTTCTAGCACAAGAGTTGTTAATTTTGATGAATTCCATTTTATCTGCTTGTTCTTCCATCACTTATATTTGTGCTTTCAAATGTATCCAAGATCATACAAGTATATTTTAACATTTTCTTCCAAGAGATGTTTCAAAACCATATATTTAAAAGACTATTCTTTTTTTTAAAAAGACTATTCTTATTAAATCACCACCATACCCTCAATAAAATGAGTTGACCATATAATGTCAGAATTTATTGACTCTCAATTTTATTACACTGATATACATATAAACCAAGCCTTAATCTAATTCTCATAATTTATTTGCAGATTCCTCAGGATCTTGACATAAAAGATCATGTTATCTGCAAACAGATCTACTTTCTTTCTTTGCAATCTAATGTCTTTTTGGGTTTTTACTTGCTAACTGCTCTGGACAGAATCTTTAGTTCAGAGTTTAATAGAATTGGTAAAAGACATCCTTCTCTTGTTCTTAATCTAATGGAAAGTTTTCAATTTTATAACATTAAATCTGGTTTGAGCTGCAAGTATTTCATAAATGTCCATGTTTGTTGGGTGTTTTTATTATAAAAAGGTATTGGGTTGTTTTGAAATTGTTTTTCCTGCATCAAGTGTTTTAAGACATAAAGCTAAAGTATTGATTTGATATCTCTTCCTTTTTAATATTGTCATTTACAGCTATATATTTCTCCTTAACCATAGTTTCAGCTTCATCTTACAATCTTTTGTTTGCAATTTAGTTTTCAAAGTATTTTTAAGTATCTTTTTTATTTCTCTTTAAGTCATTGGAGATTAAAAATAGTATTGTTTAATGTCTACATTCTTATGGCTTTTTTGTTATTGATCTCCAAGTAATTATTCCATATTAGAGAACATACTTTGTATGATTGAAATATGTTTAAATGTATTGGGACATGTTGAAAGAGAGAGGGAATCAATAGTAATGGTCTGAAGCCTACTTCTGTCAAATTCCTAAGTATCTAGTCCTTGCCAGTATGCTTTGTATTCTCTTAGATAGCTGCTGAATATCATCATGGTCTCTACCTCTCTTCCACTGTTATAGTTTACATCAGAAGCTTTTTATCACCTCCTCCTTATATATATTCACTGCCTTACAGACATAATTCGGAATAAATTACTTACTATATATGTCACTGCTTAAAACATACAATCAAGACAAATCTCTACCTAACCACTAATTTACTTGGTGGCTCCGAACCTTCAAAACTCTCTTTTTTTCTCAATATCACTCAACTACTCTTGGTACCCTGAACACAAGTGCTTTCTTGACAACATTTCAATGCCTACAACACTGCACTTCTCACCTGGTTAACACCATCTGATGATGCCATCCAAACCCTAACATCACTTAATTTAAAAATCTCCCTTTACATAGGAAAGCCTTGTCAAGCACCAGTTTCTTTACAGACTCTAAGTTAAGCAAGTACCTAGAAGCCTTGATGCAACACACATGTGTTTACTCGAAACTAAGGTATTACAGGATATTTCATGGATAATAGTCAGCTGTCAGGGTTGGGGGCCCCTTCATACTGTTTTCTCAGTTTAAGAACCGATTAGGAACTAAGCTGAAATCCTCAATTTTACTAGGTCTCCCCTGTCACAATGTCTTTTCTCTTGAACTCAGAGTTTGCAGTATCTGACTTGCAAATAATAGCAAATAAGGGATTAAAAATAAAGAAAGTCAAGTAGAGAAAAAGAATCATGATTGAGCCATCATTATGGATAATTTATTATAGGCATCCTTACTTCAGCATATGTCTTATGTTAATTAACTATTTTTGGTACCTGGGACTTTAAAATAAAAGTCAATTTAAGAGGAGGTAAAAATAAAATGATTTAGCCTCCTCCTCCCCCATTTCCCCAGTCATCACTTCCCAGGTATGTTCAAGGCTTAGTGTTCAGCTTCAAAGACTTGTGGGTTCTCTGATGAAATGCTAGGTGCCTGTTTAAGTATAAATATTACATGCTTGATTTCAACCATGTCCCTCATACTGTCTGTGCGAAATGTATCTCTTAATAAGACATAATAAAATTTGCAATGCTCTTTGCCTCTACATTTGGCACAGAAAATACATGTTTTTATATGTAATTTGTGGATGTCAGAGCTAGGAATAATTTTGTAGTTAATCAGCAGACTTTTGAAGTTTTTTCAAGTTAGTGGGTGATAATTAGGTATTTCAAAGAGAAATTTCTTCTTTTTGAAAATTTTAAAAATATATTTATTTATTATTTTTTTGAGAGAAGTGCAGGGAGGGAGAAAGAAAGGGAGAGAAACATCAGTGCAAGGTTGCCTTTCACCAGAAATCTCTTCTTAAAGGTCATGTTGAAAAAATATATATTATTGCATCATATTTTTTTCAGGATCACAGAAATCATATAATTACTTATTGGTCACACCTGATATTATTTCTTCTCTGTGGAACTCCAAAAGACTAGTAAATGGAGAAATAATAATGGCTACTAGATTTATGCTAAAATTCTCAAAGCAATACTTACTTGCTAGTAACTAGGCCTGGATATCAGCTTGGGTTGAGGAAGCAAGCAAACCTCTTATTTCACCTTGAATCATAATCTTAAAATCAACCAGAAAGCGGAGGGTTTGAGGAAAAGTTATCAGGGTTTTACTTTCAGGGATCTGGTGAAAACACTAAATATTTAAAGCACATTATATTTTTAAAAATGAACTGGTATAGGTTGAATTATGTTCCCATGAGATGCTCAAGTCCTAAACCCTAGTACTTGTGATTGTGAGCTTATTTGGAAATCACGTATTTGCAGATGATTAAGTTAAGATGCTCTCGATAGCATAGGCCCATAACCAATGCCACTAGTGCCTTAATGAAAAGGGGAAATTTGAGCACAGCAGCAAGTAAACTAAAATTTAGCATTGTGAAGGTTGAAGAGAAGCTGCCACATCAATTTCCAGCAAACCACCAGATATTGGGAGAGGCATGGAATGGTTCTCCCTCATGGAATTCAGAAGGAGCCAGCCCTTTATCTAAGACTTCGTACCTCCAGACCTTGTTGACACTAATTTCTAAGTCATACAATTTGTGAAACTTTGTTATGGCAGCCCTAACTACTACAGGAGCTATTCATAATTTTAATTAATAAAATTGACTTACTCAAGGGTAATATAGTTCATTTCTATATGGAAGGGTGCCTATTTTTAAAAATAATTTATTCCAAATTCAAAGATTCCATGACAGAAATGTGCTACTTCTGTTGAATTTAAGTAACAAATCAACAGAAAAGCATTGTGTCTTGATCGAATTATTTTCCTTCAAAACATGCTAATAGTTTAGATTTATTTTAGAACATGATTGTTTAATACATTCAACCTTTGAGTCATTTTAAAATAGGCACTAGGGCTGAAAACAAATAAAAATAGCAAATGTTCTATCATTTGCCCTTGGCATAAGAGACTCAAAATCGAGTAAAACACAGAAAAAGGTAATATAAAAACTTGTTTCCCTGAGGTTAAAAATTGTTTACCTAATATGTCATGTAGAATTGTTCTAAAATAGATTTATATCAGTGATAAAGTGTATGAACCTGTCATAATATAATAAAGCATTGGCACCCAGCAAGTTTTAAAGTATTACATAATAGTAACACTGCATTAAGCAATTAAGTTCCATAAAAATAATAAAATATTCCAGTATACATGATGTTGGAAATCAATGCAATAGATTATTTTCCTGTTCTTACTGACATAAACAATTATTTAGTTTCAAAACATAGGTATTTATGGACAAAAAGACAAATGCTAGTTTAGTGAGTATAAAAAAAGTAGTTTAGTGAGTTTCGTTTTTTTTAAAAAAACAAAACCTTGGCTCTGGCTGGTGGCACAGTGGATAAGGCACTGGCCTGCAAACCCAAAGGTTGCTGGTTCAATTCCCAGCCAGGGCACATAACCAGGTTGCAAGCCAGGTCTCCAGCCAGGTCCATAGCTGGAGGCAGGTGAAAAACAACCATACATTGATGTCTCTCTCCCTTCCTTTATCTCTAAAAATAATAAATAAAACATTAATGAATTAATTAAAACCTCAAACATGCATGGCAAGGAAGGTTGTTTTCTCTAGTATAGATGAATGAACAATGATTTTACCAGGATAAATAAAAAAATGTGATTATAAAATCTCAATAAAATATCACCCATTTCATTTTAAACATCTTTTCTACAGGCATTTTAGGATTAGTTCTAAATACTGAAGGCTTATCAAGTCATGTTACATCTTTGGAGAGGAGGTGCCTATCTCTATTTCTTTTTAAATTAAGTTTATTGGAGTAACATTGGTGATAAGATTATTTAGGTTTTAAGTGTGTAATTCTATAATACATGATCTGTATATTGCATTGCGTGCCCACCACCCAAAATTAAATTTTCTACAACAGTTCTCTTTTACCTTTTACTACCCTCACCCCCTTTCCTCTGGGAACCCCTGAACTGTTGACTTTGTCTTCTTCTGTATCTTCATGTGTCCAGAACGGGTTGCTGAAGAGACACTAGCCTTCATCTCTTTCTTAGGTACTATGCTATCGCCATGTTGGCAGCCGGAAAAGGACAGACTACTGGAATGGATATCTGAAGGGATGGTCAACACAGTTTCAATCAAAGTTTCCTACCTCCTAAAGTGAAAGGCAGCACACTCTGCACTAGCTCTCACACTGTTGAATGGGCCTGGGAAGCTTCACTCACCCTCCCTTTTCGGACCTGAGGCTTATGGATGAATTTGAGATCACTCCACTTCTGTTAATGTTATTCCACAAAGTGGACTCCACTGCATCAATTTTCACCCTGGTGGTTTAGAGATCCTGTGCTGCACTATGACCCCTCGGAGGGGAACCATAACAATTGGTCTCACCTGTACTCCGTTCCCAAATTTGTCTGAGAACATGCGTCTTCCTTGTTGAAGCTAATCGTGTAGTGAGTCAACAGGTTTTCTGCTCAAAGTTGCTCCCTTTCTGCTTACATTTTCTCCCAGCCTTCCTACAACAGGGCTTCCTTAGCTGATGTGGTCAATTGGAAGAAGTTATTGCTCAAGACAGGGCAGATATTTAACGGTAAATTCCTCCAATTTTTTCCCTTTCAGCTCTGTTTCTATCATTCTGCCATGGTAATTTTCTTGCTCAGCAGAGCTGGCTATTGGTAGATGCCTGCATTAGAAGCATAACTTTAGTATCTTTAAAAACAAATAAACAAAACTCACTGAAGCATCAAAATAACAAAACTCAACATAGATTATTTCAAATATTCCTCTTGATCAGGCTGGCTTCCTAGGCATGCCACTTGTGTATAAGGTCCTTTGATCAGAAAGACTCCACACCTGGCTTAATGTTCTACTATCACTGTCTTGAAATCCTTAAGAATTGTGAAGTGAGAGGCTTTACATCTTCACTTGGACTAGATCGCAATTATATAGCTTCTGTTTGGCATACTAGGGATTACAAAATACATCAGTTGTCAAGCCAACAAGGATAGGATAAACCATGGAAAATTACTGTTATAAGTAAAATAAATAGCTTTTTCATTAAATATGCAATTATTTTTTGGAACTGTAAATTGAACCCATCTAAAGCATTGGAAATGAAAAACACAGCTGAAGATTGTAAACACAACATAACACCATCCAAGGTATATCAAAAAAACAATAATGGGTTTTATATTATATTTAAACTATCAGGTTCACCAGCTTAACTATTCAAGATCCCTCATTTGTATTCTTGTTTTTTATTCAGTGGCACTTAACTCAGAGATTTTTGTTCCTAAACTCAGTGCTTCCTTGTTCCTGTGAGGTTTTAATATCATTTCTTGACACTTCTCAGTAAAGTAATTCAGAAACTCAAATCCATATCTAAGTGACTTTAGTTCCATTTTGTTTATTCAATTGTTCTCTAAACATTATAACCATGGCATCAAAATATACACAATATACTAAATGTTCTCATTAAAATATAAATTTAAATGAATTTTTAAATATCTCATCTATTTTGCATGTCAAATACATACTTAAAAAGGAATTGATAAATAAAATATATAAAATCATGGTAGAACATATGAAGACAATCAAAATTTAAAAATGGGTTAATATTTTCTTTTACTACACAGGTTGAAGTTAAAATTTCTTGAAAATGAAAGAGTGAAATTTCAGAGTGATAAAATATATAACAATGAAAAAATATGAGCAAGGCATCTGTATGAACCAAATGATCAAAATTTAAATTATAGTGACAAAAATGAGTAAACAGTAAAAGTAATTAACATTTCAAGTTGGTTTTCTTTTGCCCACAAGGAGTAGTCTCAAAATAAAAATGGTCAAAATTAATCAAATTAGAATTAACATAGAAACTACTTGAAAATGATTGTTTCTCCTTTTACCTTACCTTTAAAGATTGATCACTCTACATTTACTAAAATAATTTCAACCCATAGTTTTAGAAAAATGCTGATATTGCTTATAGGAACTCTTAATAAGTTAGGAGTGAAGTTCAATATCAAAGATTTTTTTAATACTACTAATGAATAAGGATTAACTTAAAAAGCAAATTATTAACACCATGTCCAGAAAATAGGAGAGAAGACAATGGTTATTTCAATAATTTTACAACCAATGAAATTAACTAAATAAAATTGAAATAACCTTAAGCAAGTTTAACAGAATACTTTTAATGCTAGAAAATATTTAAACAGTTCCAGTTTTTAAAAAATACTAAAATTAATAAAGGATTTTAGTGATATGGTTATATAAAAGTAAATATTTTATTTATTTATTTATTTTTAAAGATTTTCTTTATTATTTTTCAGAGAGAGGGGAAGGGAGAAAGGCAAGGAGGGAGAGAAACATCCATGTATGGTGGCCTTTCACCTGCCTCCAGCCATGGACCTGGCTGGAGACCTGGCTTGCAACCTGGTTATGTGCGCCAGCTGGGGAATCAAACCAGCGATCTTTGGGTTTGCAGGCCAACACCTCATCCCCTGTGCCACCAGTCAGGGTGGACCAGTGCATTCTATTATTTGTTTTTTACTATCTGATAATGTAACACATCAATTTCAGCCTGACTTTGGGTTTTATTTTATTTATTTTAAAGATTGTATTATTTTTAGAGAGAGGGTAAGGGAAAGAGGCAGAGAGGGAGAGAAACATCAATGTATAGTTGCCTTTCACCATCCTCTAGCTATGGATTTGGCTGGAGACCTGGCTTGCAACCTGGTTATGTGCCCTGGCTGCGGAATCCAACCAGCGATCTTTGGGGTCGCAAGGTGGCGCCTGATCCACTGTGCCACCAGCCAGGGCGATAAAAGTAAATATTTTAAAAGTAAGATTGTCTAATAATATGCGCTTAAATATCATAATAGAAATATTATTTTTTCACTAAGAAAAATAACATCTCTACACTGTTGCATTTAAATCTAGAAGAAAAGGAAACCCATATTAATAAAACAATCAAAACATTGAAGAATATTACAGTTATCAATGTATAAGAGAAAATGGAAACATATTGATATTGGGATGATTAAATACCATCACATGTTACATCTACCCCAATTGAGCTTCTTACCATTTGTTTATAACAATATTCTCTTAATGTAGTACACATTAGCCTACCTCTAAAGATGTAAGAATGTACATGCAAAGGCAGTCACCTTTACTCACTACAATATATCTAGTCTACCAATCAGCCAGGAATTTTATGTAAGTAGATCTGAGAAGAGGTTGCAACCACTGTGGTAGTAATAGGTCATATGTTCCAAAACTTTCACATTCAGGAACCTTAAATCTGTTAAGAATTATTGACTTCAAAAGATCTTGTTCATTTAAGGCATATAATATAAGCCTATTAGAAATGTAAGCTGATGTTTATTTATTTGAAGAATAATAAAATAATTTATTAAAATTAATTATATCTTTTCTACAATAAAAATGTCATGTGAAGAATAGCATTATTAAATATTTCTGTAACACCACACAATGTTTGGCATCGTAGAAATCAGCTGGATTTTCAGAAATGATGCAGTATTCAAATGTTGCAATATACTATTTCTTTGAAGTGTATGGATAAATATACTTACACCTAACAAGAATAATCAAGAATTATTTAAACAGTTTTTAAGGTAATTATAAATCTCTCTTTTTAATACTAGACCAAAACTTGACTAATTGTAGTTTCTTAATGGTTAGTTACAATGTGATTAGTCTTAAACTGTATCTGAGAACTTGGTGTACTTTGTTTTTTAAAAAATCTAGTGATCTATTTTGCTCTGTAAAATTTTATTTTATGTATGCATTATTTTGTATTATTATACATTCATAATTTGAAAATATTATTCCAATGAGTCTACATTTCTAGCAAATGCTGGCATATGTTATTAAACAGCATTAAGATCACATTTATGAATCACGACCAATGTCGTAGACAATTCCTTAATTTTTGAGCACATGATGAGCTTAAGATGGCAGATGCAAGTTTTCCAAAATGCTTATTTGCACTGGAGAGCTCACATTTTATCAGTGGCAACATTTAAAATTTTTTTTCTTGATGTGACAGCCTCATTTTCTTTCAGTTTAAGAATATGTCTACCAGATATCAAAGTCTGAATAATCATAGTTTGTCTTTTAGTGATTCTTTCAAAAGTGCTTTTTTTTTGATACAGCTATCATACATTGGCATGAAGCAGAAGTGTTTCATGTGTGTTTCTCATTACACCTCATAGGGTATTAAAAAGCATTGAGATTTAAAGAAATCAATATTTACTGTTTCATGAAGGACATTTGGTACTGAAACAGGCTTTTTCTTTCTTTTTATTATTGTATGGATTTCAACTGTACATTTCTATCATATGTGATTTGTATTTGCATATTGTGCCCATCACCCACTTCTGTAGCCATATATTTGACTCCCTTTAACTTCTATTACCCCTCAGCCTCCTTCCCTCTGATAATCACTGCACTGTTACCTGTGTCTATGGGTTTTTTTTTTTTTTTTTCATTTGTTCTCTAGTGTGTTCATTTGCTGTTTTTAGTTTTGCAGTCCATATGAGTGAGGTCATATGTTTATTAATATTTTTCTGACTTATTTTGCTTACCATATTCTCAAGAGCCATCCATTTTGTTGCAAATGGAAGCCTTTCATCTTTTCTTATGAAACAGGATTTTAAATTGCATTTTTTCCTGTATCTAGTATTGATGATCATAACCCTTGGTCCACTTGTTGGCATTACCTTCCTTTGGCACCATAGGTTTGGTCTTTATTGCTTTTGTGTCATCAAAAAATGTCAATACAGTGATGAAGGCAAATGTCATCTCAGCATAATTATAAAATACTTGAAGCCTCTTAGACCTCTGCTGATCTAGACATTTGAGAATAGATTTTTTTTCCCTCTTTCACCCAGTTCCATAATCTGCCTGGTCACAGCCTCACAACTTGGACTACCAAACTTTGAGCATTGATTATTTTAAAGAACTGCCTTCCTCAACAATATTGTAAAATATCTATAGAATGTTCAACCTGATTTCTAACTATGAGTAGGTCAAAGAGACAACCTGTGGAACTAAGAGTTTCTCAAGTAAGGTATGGCAGGAAGTCATAACTAGGGTTCTGAGAGAACAATCTATCCCTTCATTTTTTAGGAGCTGTGTTTGTTCAAAAATACCTTCTCAAACACAATGGAAGATAAAGTTCTCAACTTTACCTATAGTAACAGGTGTTAAAACACAAGGTATGCTAGGAATCATATGTTGTGTAGAAGTATAAAAGTGCTTAAGTCAGTGTTAATCAAGGCTAATATAGTTTTTATTTCTGACCTGACAAAAGCAAGAAGACATAATAGATATTTTATATTGTTCCTAGGGAAATTTGCCTTTATATTATATTTTATCTCTTATGTTCTCTGATATTTATTCTTTAGAGTTTCTCAGCAGCTCCTGGAGGATAATAGCCAACTGGCTTAATCACTTTAATTTTGATTTGCTACCAAATATGAGATAAAAAATGCTCAACTATTGTACAGTAACGTCAATATTTTAGACTAATAATTTGTGTGAACAAAATTATTTTTATATCAACAAATGTCATTTTAGGAATAGTTTTAAAATAGTTTGTTATCAAAGTTTAATGTCTTTTAGAGAGAAATAATCTTTATCTTAGCATATTTTGCACAAAGAATACATTCTTGGAATATCTATTTTGTGAGGAAAAACTACTTCACCTTATGATCCTACTTCATTAAGCTTTAATATCAAACTGGCTATTCTATTCTCTTTCCTTTTGAACTTATAAAAACATTCTTATTTATAAATATAATAAATCCCTTAATTTCATTAAAATATACATCTTAGACTAATACATTTTTCTTGAATTCCTACTATCTTCAAAACAACCCATTTTAATTAGATTAAAAAAATAAACCTCTTCATTTTGCAAGTGGCTAACTTTAAATGATTTGAGCTGATTAAAATATCTTTTTATCCCCTTTGCTGTATAATTATCATATATTTTCCATTTATCTACCTCTGCATGAAAAGCAACTAGGATGTTATTCTATAATATACACTTCCTGATGCAATTTAATTTACACATTATTGCCGTGTTTTAAGACAAAACAGCAGGCTTCAGAATAGCAATCACTTTTGATAGCTACTAAAATTTTCATATAACTTTAATTTTTTTTGCACTCATCTGCAGGGGTTCAAATACTCATTTTCTTCACATTCTTTTAAGATTTGGAGTCTACATTCACTTCACCCAAGTCATCAGCAATTTGATCCCATATCCAGACATTACAATTATTTTCACTTTGCCACACAGAAGTATCTTGCCTACCCTCCTTAAAAAAGTCAAGATGATAAAAAAAAATGTTTAGATGAATAAATAAAAGGTCAAGATGAAACTTTATTTACAATAAGAATATAAGGTTATTTTATATAAAAAGTACCCTAAATAAAAATCAGTTCTTATTGAAATCAATAGCTGTCAATATGATGCAGTTCAACCTAAATATGCTTTCTTTTTAATAGGAATTATTTTAATATACATTGATATACACTGTTGACTTGTGCTGATCTATTGTCCAGTGTTTCATTTATTTCATTCAACATTTTTTACCATTCAAAATTGCTCTGCGGAAAGCTAATCAATTTATTTTGAAAGCTGTAATATTACACAGCATGCCTCTGTCACATTTTATTTATTCTTTCAAGAACTGATGAACATTTATGTTCCTGCAAGGTTTTTCTATTACACAGAATACTGTAATGAATATTCCTGCACATGTCCCTTTTCACGGCTGTGCTCGAGTTTTAGGAAGTATATCCCCAAGAGTAGAATTGCGGAGTTAAGGCTCACTAAATAATGACAAACCACACTTCAAAATGACTGTATCATTTCATGTTCTTAACATCAGTGTATGAACTTTACCATTTCAGTTTCTTGCCAATATTTATTCTATGCACTATTAATTTTTATTATTAAATTTGTTAGTTAATTGAAAATATAAAATAAATGCATTTGCCACTTTCCTCACACCACATGTCTTCCAATCACCAATCTGTTCTCTGTATCTAGGAGCCTGTTTTTATGTTTTTTAACTGTTTTAGACTTCACATATTAGAGGACTCAAAGAGTATTCATCTTGCTTTGACTGATTTCATTTGCCATAATGCCAATGAGGTTTTAATGTAACTTGATACTGCATTCTTTTAATTTACTTTTTGCTGCAAAATAAAAGTTCATTTTTAAAAACTAATAGCTTAGTTCCTATTCTAAAAATACAACTTCGTACTTTTCCCAGTTTATTTTTGTCCATTTGGTTTAAATATATTTAGATATTCGATTTTCCAAACTTGTGCATTAAATACAACTTTGGTCAGTTTATTCACTGCCAAACCTATTTGTACCATCTAATATTGTTCACATTTCAAACACTTGTTTAGAAAATGCTGTTGGGTTTGGAATTGATTAGAATATCCAGTTGTATTTGGTAATTGCTGTCTGTGTTATCATTTCTAAAAAATATTTTCATGGCTTTTCTTCTGAGATCCTATTTTGGACATTGGGTTTGTTTGGAAAGTTTACCTGAGTCTCTCATATCATTTTCTATATATAGGATCTTAAAACCACTTTTTCAGACTTGTGTAGCTCTGTCACATTTACTTCTCTATCTAATGATAATTCTATTCCATTCTGTGTTTTTGAGTGATTTCTTGATTGTAGGTAGTGTACTTTTTCAATATATTGCTATTTCCTGTACTAAATTACAAGCATTCAACTTTTCAGTTTTGAATAACAAAGGTTTATTTTATATATTTTGTTTCTATCTTTTATTTTTTTTTTAATTTATAAATTGGATCTACTGGTTTGATTCTACATATGATTGTAGTCTATCTTTAAATTGATATAAGGGTTTAAAATTTTTATATATTATTATATGCATTGGTTATTTAAAATACATATTGCTCAGAAGGAAAGAGTTTCAGCCTTTTAAAATATAATTAAAATGAATAAAGTCCCCAAAGCCAAAACCTGTGTTAAAATCACCAAGACATCAGGGTAAAAACAAAATCAAACAGCTAACAGGCATGGGAAACAAAATTTAGAATGTTTTATTATGTCAAAAAACAAACAAAAGTGGAGGCATATGAATAATGTGGAAGCTCCATTTTTGAGTCATAATTACTTCATGATTACAAAAGTAATGCAAAATAAATGTAGTTAAGAAAGATCATGAAATGGTTCATTTTTTCTACATAGCAAACAGGGAAAAATATGATAGAGGATTGTGCTGGTTAAAGAATATGAGAAATAAATTATATTATGTATAATATAATTATATATTATTGTAAGAACTTCTAAGTACAAACTAATCATTATATTTTTATATACAGTCTTGATGAAAACTTTACCAGCAAATCCATGATTCCCACTCTGTACTACCTTGTAAATAGATTCACTCTTCTCACAGACTGTGAAGGGCTTTGGGTAGTAAACTGTAGCATCTTTGGCCTTGTCTAATGGACCTTGGTTGTCTTAATTTGCATATAATTAACTAATGAATCTTATTTTTAATAAAGGAGGAGCCGTTGATTTTGTTCAGCTTGGTCTAAGTTTTTCAAGATTTTGCATTCCCAAAAATGTTAACAAATGTGGCTGGTGGTCCAGGACCACACTGGTGTTACCAAAGCTTTAAATTACCATGTGACTTTTGACTTTCTATTTCCAGGAGTGAATGCAAACCCCAGAGCATATCGTTGATAGCTTAAGATTTGGTAGTGCTAATTTTTTTGTCACTATTTCTTCATAATAAGAAAACTAGAAAGCAGAATATATGTACATATATACACATATATATATGCATACACATATACATATATATATATGTATATGTATATGCAGGGTGCACTCAATTGGCAATAACTTTGCATGTCCTTATTTCACATGCTTCTTATTAATTTTGAAAAACTATGTTCCTAAAGTTATGATTTAACATCATTGTTTCAGATATAAAGTATTAAATTCTGAGAACAACCATTATGTCGAAGGAATACGATGACAGAGCAACCATAATTTCTGGACTGCATGCAGGGCGAACTTCTAAGAAAATTGCGGACTTCACTAACATCCCTTTACATACAGTTTATAATGTGAAGAAGGTGTGTGATGCTGATCCTGATGTTGCCACACCAACAAGGAAAATACATAAGGTACACAAGGATCCACAAGTCCAGATATGAACACAGAATCCAGAAGATCATCAATGAAGATCCAGGATGTTTGCCCTGATGTTTTGAGAGAAGCAGTTGTACCATGGATGAAGTGAAATCATATGGTATTTGTCTTTCTAGTAGAATCTCATTGTGTGACTATCCTGTAGTTGTTTTATCTGCTCTATTGATGGACATTTGTACTGCTTCCATATCCTAGCAATTGCAAATAACACTGCAATGAACAGGGTGCTTATAGTCTTTTGAATTAGTGTTTTAGGTTCCTTCAGATATATTCTCAGAAGTGAGATCAGTAGGTCAAAAAGCAGATTCATTTTGAGGTACATCCATACTAGTTTAATGTTAGACCTGAAACCATAAAAATTCTAAAAGAAAACAGAGGCAGCAGAATTTGGATATTACTCATAAACATTGTTTATTGGATGGACGACATCAAACTAAAAAGGTTTTGCACAGCAAAGGAAAACATCAACAAAATGAAAAGACAACTAACAGAATGGGAGAACATATTTGCCAATATATCAGATAAAAGGTTAATATCCAAAATTTACAAAGTACTTACAAAAGTCAACACCAAACAAACAAACAAGCAAACAAACAATTCAATTATAAAATGGGCAAGGGATCTGAACAGACACTTCTCAGAAGAGGACATACAGATGGCCAATAAATATGAAAAGATTTTCAACATCACTAATAATCAGGAAAATGCAAATTAAAACCGTAATGATATATCATCTCACACCTATCAGAGTGGCCATCATCAATACATCAGCAAACAAGTGCTTGCAAGGATGTGGAGAAAGGGGAATCTGAGAACCTTAGTGCTTTGTTGAGTTGTTGATGGGAATGCAGACTGGTGCAGCCACTATGATTATTTATTCATAAATATTTGCTCTCATTTGTCCCCCTTGATCCTCATAGTCTATCTTGTATGGGACCCTCAAAAATTCATGGTGAACATTGAATTTGAATTCCTGGAAAGTCACCTTTCTTCACTTTTTGATTGGACAGCGAACTTGTGCATTGTATTTAAATAATTATATCCTTAATGTTTAAAGCAAAATTCTTCATACATGGGATATTTCTGAAATTAATAAAACATTTCCAGGATGCATGCACATATTTTCAGATTTTTACATTATTTTCAATTTCAAAAGTAATATATGATGGGAAGAGTCTGACAGTTATCTGTTAATTTGTCCAACTAGATTCTGTTCCATGTTCATATTACTAGAGTGATTTTTGAAGAAAGCCAAATGCCTAAAGGGTGGAGTTCATTATAATACAATTTTATTGTTATATCAAGCATACTCATTAGTCTTCTATATTTTGAACCACAGATATTTCCATTTAAAATATCAGAAATTGGGTTGCAAGCCAGGTCTTCAGCCAGGTCCGTGGCTGAAGGCTGGTGAAAGGCAACCATATGTTTATGTCTCTCTCACTCCCTGCCTCTCTTGCTTCCTCTTTCTCTAAAAATAATAAATAAAATCTTTAAAAAAAAGATATGTGAGAGAAAATTAGAATAAATTGATTTGTGTTTCCTTTTGGTTAGACTTATTCCATAAAATAATAATCATCATAGCCAGATTCCTTTCATATTGTTATTCTGAGAATTTAGCCAGACATTCAAAATAAAACTATTCTTGGTAATAATTGAAAAAAAATCTGAGACTAAGACAATTATGAAAAATATATGCATTCTCAAATAGTGTCTCATTTTCAGAAATTCATAATTCACATTTTTTAACCCTGAAAATGTTCAAGACTAAGTTAAATCATTAGATTTGAAATTTGTGTTTTTTTTTTTGAAGTAAGAATAATGGCAAAATATCAGAAATGCATAAAGACAATGATAAAGTGTTATATCATGTAGAAAATCAGAGGACCTTGTGACAATATACTACCATCCACAGTCATAAGATTATGTGTTTAAACACATAATTTCTGTCAGCATCCAAGGAAGACATCCAGGAGTGGAATTAAAATAAGTAATGGTTTTCTTGAGCTCCAGATACATTTGAAATATCATTGTACATCATTAGAGTGCCACTTCTGAATTACTGAGGGCCTCATAATTTTTAAGAAAGGCAATGCTTCAGAGCATTTGTATTAGTCATGTATGTTCACATAACACATTAACACAACATACACATTCATCATCTGCAGCTTCTTTGGGTCCAGAATCTTCAGGACCCTGGGGACAGCTCAGCTGCATCCTTTGCTTCAGGGACTCACACGAGTTTCAGTCACTTTGTTATCCTGGGCTGGGATCTAAACTGAAAGTTGGGAATGGGAAAGGATCCACTTCTAATTTTATGTGTTGCAGACAGAAATTAGTTCCTTGGGGCTGTCAGGCCATTGGCTCAATTTCTAGCTGACTCTTGTCCTGAGGACTGCCCTCAATGCCTTGTCACATGGGCATTTCTGACATGTCAGCTTGCTTCTCAAAGTCGGTAACCAAAAATCAACATAAAGAGTCTGCTAGAAAGACAGAGGCACATCTTTTCATTTTATTTTTTATTGTTTATTCTAATACAATTGTCCCAATTTCATTTCTCCCTTTTGCCTCCCTCCACCCAGTCCACTCCCCTTTCCATTGTCCATGTCCTTTCACACCTCATGTAACCTAATCACAGAATAACATCTTATCCTTTTGGCCAAATGTCATTGCTTAGGATAAGTCACTAGGACAGCCAAACCAAGTCATTGCAACAGGAGAGATTCACAAGGGTGACAATACCAACAGAGATCATTGAGGGCCAGTTTAAGTAAACTTAACAAATCACATATAGATTCCCAAGCATAGAGAAAAACAAAATTGACTTACTATAAACAGCTTGTTTTCACTCATGCATGCATTTCCTGATCATTGACTTTGTGATATGCTCGCTTTATGACATGAGTTAGGACAACAAATGCACAACTATGAAATTACCTCCTGCTCTAAATAAACTTGAATTTCTTAGACGAAGGGCAACAGGTGAATATTTTCCATTAGCAATTGTAATAACTTGCTATGGGTACACCAAGAAATGGTGCATTCAGTTAACGAAGGTAATTGCCAAGGTGACGTTAGAATTACATCCTGAGAACTCGGGAGCATTAGGGAGGTTAAAAGTGTATTTGAAAAATGAAGACTGTCATGTAATGGGATTGGAGAAGCAGATTCACAGAGGTATGAAATAACTTGAAACCTTCCCCAAATTGCAAGTCACTGGGCTAAATCAAGGGATGGGTTTTAAAAGTTAGTTAAGGGGCCGGATCCTGAAGGGATGTTGTCTGCTAAAATAAGTCATCTAATCTTTTCTTCTGAAAGTTATTAAAAATTTCATTTCTAATTATGATAGTTGTACTTGCATAATACAGTGAACCAATCAATTTATTCATTGTGATATTTAAGAATATCATGCTGGAATTGATGGGTAAATGATTTGGGGAGTTTATTATCAGCTCAAACTTAAGGACTTGTTATAATTATCCCAGTAACAAGTTTTAAAGATTCAAAAGAAATGTTTCTGGAAATACACAAGGAATCTCATAAGAAAAATATTCAGGAAGTGAGGAAGTGAGGAAGCTATCAATCTGTAGATTGATAGCTTTTTATGTGAAAGGAAGATAAATCAGTATAGATATTTCTCTTCTCTTAACCACAAGTTAATGTACAACTAATTCATATATGTATTCATGTAGGGCTTGATAGTCTGCATTTCTCATGCATATGATGCTTATTCTGAAGTCATGTTTTAATAACACAGGATTAAATTACTAAACATTTCATGATTAGAAAATGGCAGGGTCATTTATACCAAAGCACACAAAACACATACTTAAACAACCACACACCCACTTATAAGTAAAGTGAAAAACTCAAGTACCTAAACGTATATATAAACCACCAAAAAGAGAAGACAGTGATACTAGTTATTTGTACCTGGAGACGAAAATTTTCAGGGTGCTCTTATCAGTTGTAGGATGATGATTATAAGCCAACTTCAATGATATGACACTGATTTTACTACCTTTTAGACTTTTAGTTCAAAAGAATTAAGTGTCCTTCCCTAGCCAGATCACTCGGTTGCTTGGAATGCCTTCCCATAGACCAAATGGTTGCAAGTTCAATTCTCTGGTTGGGGTGCATATGGGTGGCAATTGATTAATGTTTTCTTGCCCTCTCTTCCCTCTCTCATCAATAAACATATCCTCTGGTGAAGATTTAAAAAAAAAACAGAAAATTAAATGTCCATTACCCAGCCAGGACACATTCATACTTTTAACATTGTTCTACCTCATTCAGTCATTTTTTATAAAGTAACGGCAAAGTTGGGATTAGTGTGAGGAAGATTTAAACTTTATCTTCTGAGAAGAGTGAGAGGAAAAAGTTGACCAAAACACTTCAAAGTGAATAGACAGAATTAACAAGTACATTTAATTGGGCTGTGCATTCAGCTTGTGGTAACACCAATGAGCATAGCTATTTAAGTATTTCCTCCTTTCAAAAAAGTGACTTTTTCATTATTACTCATTCATATAGTATATCCCCTTTTTTTGCTAGGGGAGCAGTACTCTTTTTAATGCAATAACTTTGTTTCCTATATGTTCTGCTAATTTCTGATACAAGTCACTATTTATTGACCAAAATTGATTATAGAAAGAGATGGAAGTCTTCTCCTGGAAGCTGGTGAACTGAAGCAGAAATTGCCTATTGTTCTGTTGAAATTTTGAATATGTCAAATTTAGAAATTATCAGTAGTAATGAGTCCCATCAGTCACCAAAGCTGGTTGGACATAAGAAAGAATGAAGCCAAAATATGAACAAAAGTAAACATGTAAGATAAAGAAGAAAATATTGTAATCAGAGTCTCTTATTCTAAATGATACTGCCCCTTGCTGGCTTTCCAAATCTCTGAAGAGTTTGATTATCTAAAATTCCATAAATACTCAATGCATATAATCACTTCCACCTCCTAGAGTCTATGCCAGGCCTGTTATTATTATATATATTTTTTGGCAACAAAAATGATATGATGAATTTACTCTCAAAATAAGAAATATATCTTTCATTTCTTTTATTTTATAAATGTTGCCGTAGGCACTACTCTATAGAGTTCAACAAAGTTCATTTTCATGTCAACCAAACTGCATTGATTCAGTTCAACTTCATGGCTCAACCCTGAAATACTGCCCACACAAAAAAGAATGCTAATCAAGTAATTATATGACATCTATATAACCTTGCAGTAAAAAGCACACCAGTGTAAAGGTGGATGAATTAGTCTATTTGATGCTTGACTTACTCTACAGCTGTCTCCTGCAATGAAATATAGCCTCCAGGAACTAAAGTTTCAGTGGCTCAAACAGATTGAAATTATTTGGTGAACAGGGTAGATCTCTCAGAGAACACTGAGAATAAATTGGATTATTTTACAACTCCTTTGGTTTTGTTAGCATCTCGTTTACATTTGGATTTGCTTCTGACTGAATTGCATTAGAAGTTGGCCTAGCCATTCACATTTATCTTTCTTCACTAATCTACTTATGATCATTAAGCAGTATTCCATCAAAGCTACTGTAGAAAAGGGTAATGCTTAAAACTCATTATTAATATTAAAGAAAAATAGAACATGCTTCAATTATGGAAGAGCTTGTTTCTACATGCACTACTCCAACTTAAAAGGGCCACTTAAGCTCTGTTCAAATTCCCCTCGTGGCATATCACTCTATTTATTACAGTGCTGGACCAAATGTTATATTTTTGAAAGTGGATAATATTATCAGATTATTATAAAACAAAGAGATACTCCTTCTTAATCTGCAGGTGAAATTTAGAAAAATTAGAAGTGGTGTAAGTTTCTGATAGATTGCTACAGTGATATATAACTGCAATAGAGGTACCATAATGATATTCATCTGCTACTGGTAGACATATCATAGACATACAACCCTTAATTAGCAACTTAGACCTTGATAAATTATTGACAGCTATCTAACTAAAGCTTATGATGGACAGGTACGGCACTTGATCTTTTTTGTAATCATGATATTTAAATACTAAGTGACCCAACAGTTGCAATAAAGAATTTGTAATATCTTGCTTAAAAATGTGATATGGAATCAAATAGTTCAGATGTCAAACAATAAGAACATATATGTATAGTTGCAAAGAAAATGAAAATGTTTTTTAAAATAATTTAGCCTAAAGAAAAATATTTTTTCTTACACAAAGTTAGAGTCAGTATTTATAGAGTTCCTATATAAAGTTTGATGGAATATATAAAATTCATAAAAAAACAAAAGATAAATTTTAAACATTACATATTTAAAGATTGGGGAAAATTCAATTTAAATCTTTATATTTTTCTATTAGGTGTCCCTACATATGCTTCAACATTCTAAATGAGGTGACCAATCAGAGGGTTAGATATGGAGGGACAGGAAGCACTTTCATACAAAGAGGAAAGTATATGGAACCATCTAGAAAACTCCATGTCTATGAGGAATGAAGTGGATGTCCTGTGTTCTTCCCCAGAGCTTGTCTTCCCTTATAGCTCTGACCCCTGGGAGACTATAGCTGTAACAGCACCTGCAGGAGTTCAAACAAAAGATGACTAGGAAGGGGCTCATCTGTGGGTCTTCATAAGGCAAATGGATGCGGCTCTCTCTGCTTTCCAAGTTCTGGTTCCAATACCCTTGTCCTTGTCCCTTGTCCTTTTAACTCTTTGAGGGGAGTAATGTTCTGGTCCCTCCCATGGTTTCTGGCTGCAGCAGGGGTCAATATCCACCCCCATCAGTTTCTCCTTAGACCTGTTCACACAATTGTCTATAATTCCGGGAGGACATTCTCTTCAATGACTTTACGTTAACTATTTGCTTCCGCCAGGCCCCTGGTGATGAAAAGGATGATAATTTATTTTACATGTCTAGAATGTACTCTGGTAAGAGAATTAGAAAAAAAAAATGGAACACAAAATTATACAGGGCTCATAGAAGAGAACATTTTGTTTGCCATGACAATGAAATGATGGAACCTCAAAAAGACTTTTAAAACCTGGCCTGATATGGATATATTAGCATTTCACAGAGGCTTTGAAGAATAGATTCACCATTCTCAAAACTGGAGGCAAGGAGATTGATAAGAACATAAAGCCCAAGGTTCATAAAGACATGAATTAAAGTTATGGTGGTCATGATAGTGGAAAAAGGTATAACTCTGAATATATTTACAAACAGGTAACATTAATCATGCCACATTCAATTGATCAAGGATAGTTTCAAAAAAGGCTTTTGCCATATTACCAGTAGTAAGAGTACTGTCAGAATTACCATGGGTGAATGAATCTGATTCATAAAGTGTATTGTTAGAGGATGTATTTAGCAATATATAAATCAAAAGTGTAGTGTGCTTTTGAATAATTTACAATATAAAATTTTTGACAATCAAAATAGAGAATCTTTAAGTATTTTTGTGAAATCTATATATAGATAAAACATCAGAAAAAGCTACCAAATTCTAATTTAAAATCCATTATTTAATAATCTTAAAATACCACCAATATAGAAGGCATGATGTTTAATTAAAAAAATAAAATATTAGCCTCAATAGGAAAGAAACATTTAAATGTTTTCTTTAAAAATATTGCCAGATAGAAATATTTCAAAACCTGAAGTAAAACAAAGTATCTTTTCCTTTATGACCCTTATAGATCAAAATAGCCAGGGTTTATTTTTTATGATATCTAAAAAATCATAACAGCAGGATTTGTAATATTAGAATTTCAAACTTTACCTTTTCTAGATGCCTAATTTTTATTATTTTAAAATTAAATGTTATTATGATGACATTCATTAATAAAATTACTTAGTTATCAAGTGTACAATTCTATGATACATCATCTGCATATTGCATTGCAGTGCCCATCAGCCAAAGTCAAATTTTCTTTTGTCATCATATACTTGACCTCATTTTTCTTTTACTACCTCCCCTCACAATTTTCCCTCTGGTAACTGCCATAATGTTGTCTGTGTCTAGGAGTTTCAGTTTTAAATCCCATGTGAGTGAAATCACTTGGCTCTTTAATTTTTTTTGCCTGACTTACTTATCTTAGCAGGATAGTCTCAAATCATTCTATATTGTTGCAAGTGCCAGTATTTTTTTTTTTTTTTTCTCTTATGTCTGACAGTTTGAAAACATTTATTCACAAAGACATATGCACTACCAACGTTTAGTGTAGCATTATTCAGTGGCCAGGTCATGGAAACCACAGAAGTGTCCTTCAATAAGTGGTTAGGTAAAGAAGATGTGGTACATATGTACAATGGAATACAACTAGATAATTATATTTACCATGAAGATGGAGGAAGGGGACAATGAGTCAGGAAGGTGAGTGACCTCCAGAAGCTGGGAAAGGTAAGGCCATGGACTCTCTTTTAAACTTTTTTGGCTAGGAATACAGTTCTATCAACACCTTGACTTTAAGCCAATGAGTTCCATTCCAGACTTCTTACATCCAGGCAATAACATATTTGCATAGTTTTTATTTTTCTGCCTTAAACATTTTTTTTTTTCTTTTATAGCAGTGTTAGATTGGCAGCAAAGTTAAGAGGGAATTGGAGAGATTTACCGTATACCTCCTGCCCCCACACATGCATATATTTGCCCCTATTCCCATGTTTGCAACAAAGCCCTACATTTGTTATAATTGCTGGACCTACATTGACATATCATTATCACTCAGAGTTCATAGTTTACATTATAACTGCCTCTTGGTGCTATATATGTTATGAGTTTGTACAAATGTATAATAAGATGTTACTATCATTATAGTATTATACAGAGCATTTTAATGTCCTAAAAATGCTTTGCTTTCTGCCTATCCATCCTTTCTTCCCCCTTATTTGTATCATTTTAGTCTGCTGTTTATAGTAATTTCTGACAGCAGCAATAAACTGGTATCAGGAGGTGGTGATGCTGTTGGTGGTGATGATGATGATGTAAGGGAATATTAACGTATATACTACAGTCTATTCTAAATCAGAGTAAACTTTAACACAACTTTCTTTTTGTCTGATACTTTATAAAATTGGAAAAAATGTTAATTTTTACTATTTCATGTGTGTTGTATCTACCAGAACATCCCCAAACATGATTATTGTGTAGATGATACCTTGCTTTAGTTATTTGTGGTGATGTAATCTTTTGTTATTGTTCATTGTAAATATTACCCAGAAAGGGAAAAGTAAATGACCATCCATCTTCAGAGATATTAAGGTTATTAATGCTTTATAACTTAAAATAAAATTGTCTAAATTGCAACCCAGGAAATTTATACCAATATACATTTCCGCCTGCAGTGTGTGGCTGCCAGCAATTTCATACTTTAGTTAATTGACGTATGCATCAATTAGTATGAATAATTTTCTTTTAAACTTTGCCAATTTGGTAACTTAAAGAATACCTCTAAGTGCAATTCTTTCATTCTGATTGATGTTGGCCATTTATAACTTCACTTATTGATTATTTGAAGACATCGTTCTTAACTGATTTGAAAATAGGTAATTTATCCCAAGTGAAGAAATTGTGCACACTGTATTCAAAGTAATTTCTGCTTAAAACATGCAAAATTGTCCAACAAAGCTATAAATTACGTAAATGGCAAACATAAAACATTTATAGTTAGTGACTCATTACCTGTTTAAACTGAAGAATTAATGAGAGAAAATATGAAACTTGAGAGAATACAAAGCAGAATGAGAAAGTTGTTTCCTATAAGTTGCAGACGCAAATAATATAGTTTTGAAGAAATGGTTTACAGTACTTTATGATAACTAGAGAAGGCTCTTTGTGGGGAAGACAGAATATTCAGAAGTTTACATGAAACATTGAAAGGCCTGGGGAAAATATTCAACTTGCTCTTCTCATTCTAAATGTAACTAAAACAATTAGTTAATATTAAGATCTTTGTCAACAATTATATCAATAGTTATATTCATAATTTCTAATATATACATTTTAAAATTTAAATGTATTGTGTGCTTTTAAATATGAAATAAAATTAATTAAAAATAAAAATTACTGAACTTACAGATGAAACTTGTTATTAACTTAAAAAAGTTTATCTACTGTACATGAATATTAAAGAGCAAATATCTTTATATATCACATTGGGTACTCTAAAATGCAACATTAGTTTATAGTAAAATTAATAAATAACCAAATCTAAGAAAAAATTAAATAATTGATTTCAATAGCTTAAAAATATTATGACAGTAATAAATAATTAAAAGATTGGTAAACTATAGTAATTTATATTTCAAGGGCATTTTCTAGGATACTAGTTCATGGTGTCCTACTGATATATATTTTTCTGTAAAAACCAATTTGCTTAATACAAATAGAAAAACTTGCTTTCTTTTACATTCTCCTAATGACCTGCTCTGAAAACCACTATTACAGAAATTTTTTCACACAGTTACAGAAGATCCATGAAAATATATAAACAAAAAAAAATCTGAGATAGTCATTAATACCATAATGATAAATTCTGTAATTTTCTTAACTTGCAGATTTGTTTTACCTGTGGCTGGCAAAAAAACCATATAATGATTACAGTTACCAATGTCATCTACAGAGAGATTATTTAATTATGCTATGGCCTACATTTTTACATGGATGAATTAAGAAAGATGTTACAGCCAAATGCACAGGATTTCCCATAAGCTTCATAGATAAGTAAATAAATCAAACAATTATTCCCTAATCATGCAAGCAACCATGAACAGCTTAAGAAAAGCCAAGGGGTAGTAATCACCTCCTTAGGGTAGGTATTTAATTAATCATGGTGGCAGGAGGGAATGGAAGTCTCCTCAAAGACTTTCAGTGAAAAAGCATATGAATCATAGACAATAATAGTCTACAATTAGTAAAGTAATGCAGTAAGGAAAATTTTAAAACTGCTATTAAAATATTGTAAAAAGTACTTGGTGATTAAATGTGTATAATAGCATAGTGCAATGGGTTATTTCTGATATTTTATTTATTTTTTTATTAAAAAAAATTATTTATTATTTTGAGAGAGAGGGGAAGGGAGACAGGCAGAGAGGGAGAGAGACATTAATGTATGGTTGTCTTTCACCTGCCTCCAGCCACGGACCTGGCTGAAGACCTGGCTTGCAACCTGGTTACGTGCTCTGGCTGGGAATTGAACCAGTGACCTTTGGATTCACAGGCCAGTGCCTTATCCACTTCTTCACATATCTTGACCTGCAATTACTATTATTGATATTATTACTATATATAGTTTAAAGACTGTACATTTTTCTGAAGATTGTTTAAACTTATTCCATAAATCTGATAAAACCAAAGTAAAAAGCTAAATTATCATATATTAAGCATATTATAGCCCACTATAATCATTATTAGGGCTCTAACTTGTTCTTAAATATATCCCCTTAACTAACACTCAGACAGTTTGGGAAACATTCATTTATATGGTCCCTTACTTGTCTATGAATTTTTATACATTAGAATGAAAAGTTTTCTTTTAAGAAGAGTCATGAAATTCACATTTGTTACCTTAACAAAGGAATTTTATTTTAATTGTTAATTTTTTAACTACTGAAAACTCTTTTTATTCCCTGCATAAAGCAATTAGTAAGCTAAATAAATACCTCAGAACTCGTAGATAGACAAAATAAGACAGTTGTAAAAATATTGAAAAGATAATCATGAAAATATTAGCTAAGAAAATAGAAATGTTTGCCCAAGAAACTCAGAGACTTGTCAAATATTTATCAATTTAATGTTAATGAAATACTTAAAATTAAGCAAAGACATGTTTACAGATATTTCTTATAGAAATAATTCATAAGCTTAAAGTAAATGCATATTAACAAAGAAAAACATGACCGACAGCAAATAAAATATTAAAAACATGGAAGGAGGCTTAATAAAATAATCCCTTAAATATTGAAGTCAAAATTGCACTACAGTATTTAAATGTGCTACAAAGAGCATTTGCATTTAACCTAATAATGCATTTTATATTTTGAAAATGATTTTAATTTGTAATTAGGGCATCATTGAATTGTCTCCACATATAAAGGTATGAAAACTTATTATACTCAGTTTATAATATTGAGATTGTGAATACTGGTGACATAGTTAGCAAACATTCTAAGTATGTTTAATTTTGAGTGTATTTTATGTTTTTAAAATTATAATTTGAAATAAGGTATAAAAATAAGTGATTACTGAATGAATCATAAGTTAATAAAGGAAACTTGAAGGTAAAATAACAATGTGAAAATGTGCATTTTATCATAAACCTTCAAGTTACTGAGAGTATACATACTTCAAGATTTATGTGTGGAAATGAAAAATATAATTTAATTTCTTTAAAGTATATATTCCTATATATCATGTTATATACTGTTAATCCATTTATATAATGCAATAAGACATGTGATATGTTTGTATCTTGTCTTCTTTACTATTTTCTCTAGTCTCCATATCAGAATCTTCATGAAAAATTACATTTTCATGTTATATAGCACACAGTAAATCTCCTTATAATAGTTATAATAGTAATAAAGAAGGAAGATGCAAGATAACCATTTACTTCTATTACTGTGTGTGAGTCTAAATACGTGTTACTCCATTTATATATTTGTTAAGGGTTTTCATATTTGGAAATTTGTACTACAAATACTGGACATAGGAAAGAATGATATGGAATGAAAATTATATAGATGCCGAAAATCTGGAAAGATCAAGGCCTCTGGAAGTTGAGTCAATATTGCAGTTGTTAGATATCTGAGTACCATCTGCATTGCCCATCAGGAATGGGTGCTTCTTAATATAAAGTCAACTAAACATACAGACTCACAAGAGTACAAAAGGTGATGTTTGGCCCAGTCTACTCAAAAGGATATCAGGTGGGGACCTGAGAACCTGAGCAGTAGGGTCATACCAGGTGCTCTTCTTAGGGGTAGTGTTTCAGCATTTCTTGTCGCAATTCGTAAAGCAGGCTCTCTTCTTCCTGGGAAAAGCTTGGGTGTAAGGAGATAAAAACTACAATCTGCTAGTGTGGAAATCACAGGAAATATATTTTTTTTATGTCTTTTTTTTTTTTTAATTTTATTGTTGTTGTATTACATCCATCCCCTTTTTGCTCCCCTCTGTCCCCCTCCCCACCCACCCACTCCCCCCAAAGTCAATCCCACCTGTTGTCCATGTCCATGGTTCCTTTATACTAGGTTCTTGTCTAAGCTGCTCCCCTTCTTTGCCTCTGCCTCCCCCCTCCCCCCAACCCATTACGGGACAATAATGAGCAAAACTAACAACAAGCAAAACAGAACCAAATATATGAATACAAGGAATAGGCCTTCAGTGGTCAGGGGGAAATATATTTTTTGCACCAACTCAGAGACCTTTCACAGATCTCACAAGATACCTGCTCAATTATGGGAGCCTTCCCACTAGAGGAACCTCACAATAGGACTTCCTAACAAGTATTTCTTAGCCCCTGACTTAACCAGCCTACAACTAATAATTATTGTATAAACAATGTTGCTGAATAATTTAGTTGACAAATAACATCCTTACTTATTTCTAGGGACACAAATCTAGGAAACTGAATGGAACTCAATGTTCTTATATAGAAGAAAAACTATTTTGTTAACTCTTTGCCAACACTTAAAATGTAAAAACAAATGCTTAGCTGAGTCTCTTAACTGTTTATTAGCTTGATCCACACACAAAAAAAAGGCTAAATTAGGAAGTCGTTAACAAATAGTACATGGTAATTATGGGCTGAGACCTATGTAACATTATAACATATGTAGAGTTTCTTCTTAGAATCAGGTGGTAGGTACAGTCCACCTTGAATTCATTTACATTAGGGTGTAACCCTAAAAATCTTCATCAGCAAAAGACATGCATTCATTGAAACAAAAACCACAAAACAGGCAATTTGAAGGTGAAAAGATATGCTCACTGTGCAACATCTGCTTAAAATTCAAATAAATATTGGCAACCTGGCATTTGTTGGTGACCTTTGTGAGAACCACTTGAGTGACATATCACAAGCAGAGGGGGATTGCAATCGGTGGAGATGTGACCAGGAATTGAGAGGGTAGATATTATGATGACAAATATGTGAAGATGATAATAAAGCATTGCAAGCTTAAATTCAATATTTTTCAATACATGAAATCTGAGCCTTTTAAAAAATCAATGTGAAGACTATGTTAGAATAAAGTTTAAAAAAATAACCATTGAGAGTGGAAAATTATACTTAAGTTTGTATATTATTATAAATCCTCAATTTCAAAAATAGCTACAGGAAATTGTTAGGTGTTTAGCAAAGATCTCAGGCTTAATAGAAAGTAAATGTTTCCTGGTTGATTAGGAAATTCATATACTATTTAATTTACTCATAAATAAAAATTTTTAGAAAATTTTATATTTGGTTCTCAGAAATATAAAAAATGCTACGGATTACAACTATTTTAAATTCTCAGGAAATACACAAACAGTGTGGAAAAATATATAAATTAAAATAATGGAAACCCATTAAATTATGAATATGTATGCATATATAGTCTTAATGAAAAATATAATTATTGATACACTCATTTTAATATTCTGGCTTGGTGAAGCTATTTTAATCAATTTTAAGTACATCCACTTTGGTTGTAATAATCACCTAACTTTGCAAAATTTTTTTTCTTATAAAATATAATAGTTATCATTTAATGTTTAAATTATATATATATATATATATAGTTTTTTTCTTAAATCAGAAAAAAATCTATCTAGTTTCTTAAATTAATATTTAAGTATTGAGTATTTTATAAAAAATGATAAAATCAATAAATAGTGGGAAAAGCTGTCTCTGGAGGTATTAGGGTCTATGAGAACTGAGCATTCTGCTATGCACCTAAAACTGCTATAAGAAAACAAACAAAAAAATAAAAACAGCAATAAAATATCTCAACATGCTCTTACATTTAGTTAAAGATGGAACTATTCTGTTAAAGAGTTATGACAAAAAAATGAGTAATTTTGCATATTGGTAGACATACTGTTGATATCATGCCATTAAGAATGCTTTTATGTGTACCATACATTCACTATTTGTACACTATTTGAAAAAATTTATATTTTCAAATTTTATACAAAATTTAAGTGCATATTTAATGTTATGAAATAGATTACTTGTACAACTCTTTTTACTAATGATTTATGAAGTATTTGTACAAAAGTCATCAGTTTAAAATTACTTCATATGACTGAACAGATCAAACTCTTAGCTTTTTAATTTTAGTGATAAATAGAAAGCATGGTGAGAATCAGCGTAGGTAATACCTCCTCTTGGACATCTAACTCGAATTCTTTAAGCAAAGTTAAGTAAATTCCCACTGATGGGATTAAATATGAGAGTGAATACAACAAATCTGGTTCAAAATGGTTCTTTTGTTAGTGCCAGGTTAATGTAATTATACCTGGTTATTTTAGGTTCCAAGGGAATGCTGATTCTCAGTCTATAATCATTAATTTGGTTCTAAATTGATTAGAAAGTGAGTATAAATTAATAAGGAATTAATAATGAATAAAAATTACCTGATTTTATGAACTACCCCTCCTAGATATATTGAGCTAAAGTTTATGTTGTTGTTTTTTTCAAAATAGAACTTAATACATAAGAATTTTAATTTTAAAATATGCTTATACTATCTTTTATTGCTTATACTTCCTTTCATCATATTTACAGGCTTTGTTTTAATAAATATCCTTTATTATTGTATTCAAATCTATCACAACCATATTTTATGTCTACAAAAATAATATTATAAGATGATGCTTATCCTCAATAAACACTCCTATTTTCACTAATTCAATCTATATAATAAATTAGATAGTGGCATCTTGTTTTGAATTAAGTGTCATTATTTAAGTTTTATTTGTAATAATATAGAGAAATGTCATTTTGAAAGAATGGAAAAATAATTGATGTGATTTATTTTGAAATTATTAAATGTTATGCTCCATATAGTAATTATATCATTAGGCTGGTTTCTGCTTTTGAATTCATGGTATTTTGAACAAAAATGATTAAAGAGGTTATTAGCAAATCTTCAAAGAACAGGGCACATGGTGATTAAACATTACCCTATCATCTGTGCTACAAATGTTCAGCATCATTATGTTCCCACAATAGCAATTTACTGTAACACTGAAAAGTAAGTAATCAATATAGAGGTAGGTAGTGCATGTTTCATTTACAGAAAAGAGTACAGCCCCTTCTGTTCCAGTCTTTGCAAAATCAATAAGCAGTCCTCTTCATGATGCAGCCTGTTCGTCTCAGCTTCAGGTGAGAAGCACTCATATCTATAGTTATGAAGCTAAAATGGGCCCAATGTTCACCACATTGTTTGCAAAATGTGATTTGATTTGCAGCTCTATAGAAATAAAATAAAATGCATCACTGTAAAGGAAACACCCTTTGAAATCATGATGATTGCAAGGATATTAAAATGTTGAACATGTAGGTACTTAGACCAATACTGGAAATGGTATGTGTGTGTGTGTGTGTGTGTGTGTGTGTGATGAAGGCATTAAAACCAGAAAGCAATTAGCAAGCCTAAAATAAATATTCTTTACTGCAAAATATTCTAGTTTACCCTGTGCCATATCCTTCAATAAATAGAGTTGTTGGCTTTCAATTTGGAATATTTCAACTGGATAGCTGTATCACTAACATTGATAAATAACACCGTGTTGCATAATAAATGTATTGGGTCTAAAAGTCACTGCCCTAAAGCTTAGAATGTGTGATTTTTAAAAGATTATCAAGAACAAATATTTTTTGTATAGATAGAAAAACCTAAGGCCCTGAAAAGCTAAGCAATTGGGGCAGAATTTATATCATCTGCTTCTGTGTCCTGACTATAAGCAGTTTCTCTCGCTTTCCTGTTTTCCTAATATTCTCATGCTTTGTGGTGATGTCCCTTAAAATTACAGCCATGATTGAAATTTAGTTGTACTGGTTAGGGCTATCCAAACCCCATCCTATTCCATTAATACAAATAAACAGTACTTAATATGTTGGGACTACACCATAAAAAATCTGTTAACTTCAGAGGCTTTAGATTTTATATATGGTCTGATTCTAGTCAAGGTTACGGCTTGGGAAAGCTAAAACTCTGTATGAACATGAGAGTGACAATGTTGAATTCTCTGTCTGTAATACCTGAACTCCAGTGCCCACTGTTATTTCTATTATTATAATGAACTAATTCACTCTTGAACTCTAATTATGCAGATAATTGTAGCTATCATGGAATAGAAGATAGATATGTCACTTAACTGATGAACATTTTATATTGTTTTAGAAATAAACAGTGGTTTACACATCTATTAGCAAATTCATATCAGCTAAAACTTGTATAGCAGAATATCCCTAAATGTATGTACAGTGGCTAGAATATAGGAGGAACTTTTGCAGACATATTGAATGATCAGGGAAGATTCTGTTTAGGGAAACTGATAGATGACCCTAAGCCTTGAGTGATAAGAATGAAAATGTATCACATACACAGAAAAATCAGCCTGTTGGGTGATAGTCTATTTTTGCTTGTAGAATAAGTTTTAAAAGATGTTTTGGTAGCAAAGTGAAGAGTGAACTGCAGACTAAATGATCCATGGTATTTAAGCTTATTTTCTGGAAATGAAATTTGAGTTTCAATCGTTCACTTCAATTGTGTTAAGTACTAATTAATTTATGATTCGTATAGAGCACTTTTGTCTTCGAGTGAATATAAATTTGAATAATGAAGTTCAGTAATTATATGTGCAGAACTACCCAATATTTTCCATATAGGCTTTAATGTAATCAGTGCTAATTAATAATTAGCAAAGTTACAAGGTTTCTTCACAAATTCCATTAAGCTTGTACTGTTAATGATTTTCTTTGCAGAGAAAATAAAATAACTGATTCCTAGTACCGTTCTATTTATAACAATATTTCTAATTGACATTTTCTGAATTAATAAGGTCACATATTTGATAGCAGATGGAATTTTTCTAAGGTATTCATCATGAATTCATTGATATAGTAGACCTGTAGATTTATGTAAATAAGCACAATTTGGGCAATTTATTGCATTCTGCTAGGCAAGTGATTCAAAATAAATGTACAGTGTTCATTGTGCTTCTGCAGTTTCACGTTTTTCACATAAGTCCATTTTGACCTATTTTGAGTTGACTTGGATATAAGACATGAGGTTTAAGTGTAAGTTTTGCTTTTTTTTGGTTTGTCTGCTTGTTTGTTTTGTTTTGATTTTTAGCTTATGGATACCCAATTGCTCCAGTACCATCTTGAAAAGGCTAAACTTACCCCATGGGATTACTTTGCACCTCTCTCATTAAACAGGTGGGCATATTTGTGTGGGTCTATTTATGAGCCCTGTGTTCAATTTTATGTGTGTAATCTAGCTATCTATCTCCCCATTGATACCACTGTCTTGATCACTGTAACTAAATAGCAGACATTAATATCAGGTAGCATCATTCTTTCCTCTGTTCTTTTCCAAGATTCTTTTAGCTATTCTTGAGACTGTGACTTTTTCTATTAAAAAAAAAAATGAGTTCACTAACTTGTTTGATCCTTGCTGGGATCTTGTCAGGAAGTCATTAAACCTATCAATAAATTTTAAGATATTTGACATTTTACAATGTGAATCTTTCAATCCATTAATGTAACACATGTAAATTTACTTACATATTTTTTTACTTATCGATGGGCAGATACAGAGCATGAATGCCAACTCAAGGAAAACATCAAATAAATTTATAAATTGCTGACAAACACACATATAAAAGCATTCAGAATAACATGTTTATTCTTGCATTTTATATATCGAGCACTGGTGAAAATTTTATATCACTTTTCTATTTTCAAATTGAGGGATAAAACCATTGGGTGTGACAGTTACATTAGTTTCCTAGGGGTGCAGGAACAAATTAGGTGACTTATAATAAAAGGTATTGCAGCCCTAGCTGGTAGCACAGTGGATAAGGCACTGGCCTGTGAACCTAAAGGCAGCTGGTTCAATTCCCCAGCCAGGGCATATAACCATGTTGCAAGCCAGGTCTCCAGCCAGGTCTGTGGCTGGAGGCAGGTGAAAAGCAACCATACGTTGATGATTCTCTCTCCCTCTTTCCCTCTCTGCCTCTCTTCCTTCTTTTCTTTCTGGAAATAATAAATAAAATCTTAAAAAAAAAAAAAAAAAAAGGTTTGCCCCACAGGAATGACTGCTTGAATGCCTGAATCAAGGTGCCTTCAAGGTCATCTTCCCTCTGAATTTACCGAAAAGCCAACCCATCCTTGCCTCTTCCTAGATAGCTTCTGGTGGGTTGATTTGGCATTTCTTAGCTTGTGGCTTCCCACTTCTAATCTCAGGATTTGTTATCACACAGTGTCCTTCCTGAGTGTCTGTCTTTACAGGCCATTTTCTTATAAAGACACCAGTCGTATGATTAGAGGCCCATTCTATTTCAGTATGACCGCAGATACTTAATTAACTACACCTGTTATGACCTATTTCCAAATAAGGTCACATTTTGAGGTACTAGGGTTTATTCAACAAGTCTTTCCTTGGAAGACACAAGTTAGTTCATAATGCTAGTCATATTTGAAATAAGGTATAGTTTTTGTTGTTGTTGATGTTCAACAAAGTGAGAAAAGACACTTTCATCTTTGTATTAATTTTCAA
This sequence comes from Noctilio leporinus, assembly GCA_004026585.1. NCBI lineage: Eukaryota > Metazoa > Chordata > Mammalia > Chiroptera > Noctilionidae > Noctilio > Noctilio leporinus. The sequence continues at coordinate 200,889 of PVIW01000520.1, forward strand.
GAACCATTTATACAACAAAGCCTTCAGGCATTTTTGAAGATTTGGATTGTTTTGATGGTTGCACAATACATCTGCTACAGAGCCTTTACTCTTTTATCAGAGATGGAAAATTAAAATAACTTAATGACTGGCTGCTTGTAAAATCATTTATATTATGCCACAAATAGCAGCAATGTCCCTCAGTGCAAGAAAAACTATAATACAATTTTCATATTTCTGTTCAGTATATGTATACTTTAGTGACTTGACCAAATTCAGAATTTTCTATTAGAGAAAATAAATACTTTAAAATGATTCATTGGTGATCACAACAAACATGCTGATATTTTAAACTTTTTTATTCACAGTCAGTGCTTTCCAAACTGACTCTTGATTCTGTGATGGGGTTAGTTTTAAAAACTATTTTGTTAATTTTAGTTATTATAGTAGATGTCATAATAATGACTTTTATCAAATTAACTTCCACTTATCCAAATATTTAATTCTCATTAACTTTGTGTACATTTTGTCTATAGAGTTGTAATTTATGTTTGATTTTTTTGAAAAAGGAAACCAGAACTGTACACTACATAAAACAAACATCCTGTGTAATGAGATAATAATTGTGCTAAACTATAGACATTTAGACTAAAATTGTTTAATAGCAAAGTAATGGTTTGTATCCAAGTTTGCAATAGATACTCTATGCGTTTTCAAGAAACTGTAGTAAAGATAGTCTTAATAATCACTTTAAATTTATTTTTCTCCAAGAATATTCAGGCAATTGTACTAATCTAATGATGCTAATCTTTCTCTCTATCATTATTATAAAAATGCTGTTAGTTCAGAAATCAATGTTTGCAGCTTCAACAATCCTAAGAAAAATCTGCTGAACTAATTTTATTTTAGTCAATTACATTTGGGCAATGAGGAATAAAACAGAGATGAGAAAGATTATGCAGTTTATGTTGAGAGTAAAATACTGAATCTATTTCATTAAACCCAAATGATTTAAAGGCTTAAAAAGAAAGGCATTCTTCAGGGTTTGTTTTTTTTTTTTCCTTTCTTTCTTTTTTTTTTTCTTTTTTTTTTTAATTTTATTGTTGTTGTATTACATCCATCCCCTTTTTGCTCCCCTCTGTCCCCCCACCCACCCACCCATTCCCCCCAAAGTCAATCCCACCTGTTGTCCATGTCCATGGTTCCTTTATACTAGGTTCTTGTCTAAGCTGCTCCCCATCTTTGCCTCTACCTCTCCCTCTTTAAAAATAGGATACATAAAGGTGAAAGTCATGTTTCCAGAAAGATAGATTTATTATTTGCATTTCCCACATGTTGAACATGTACTTTGTTACTCAGTTTAACTCAGGCAATGTTGAAAACCATTTCACAGGTGTTTTAAAAGGAGCACTGAAATAGAATTAGATGTTAAAAATGTTAATTATCTCTCACTAAACAGAGAGAATATAATTCAAATACCTGATCCATATTTTCTCAATGGATTAAAGAGGTAGAATTAGGTAAGATTATATTCCTTTAAGTGTAATTGTCAGTCTAAAATTCTATAATTCAATATTCAAAGATGTTCAGAGAATGTTTAGTCCTTATAAATATATTCATGCTTTAATGCCTTCATTTAAATCAAGTTAATCACACATTAATTGGAACTACTACCACCAACTCTAGAGCAATCACATTTTGTTAATCTCAGAATATGCATTTTCTCCAAGGAGATTTTCATACACTCAAATATCTTGGTGATTATTGATGTTTTCTTAGCTTGAGACCTCAAAATATTTTCTTTATGGTATTATTTAAATAGTATCTAAATGAGTTATTCTATGTTATCCTCCAAAAGCATGATAAAGGGATGTATTGAATAACTAGGAACTGATTATGTAACAATCATCATCTTATTCATCATGCAATAATATATATATAGTGCATATATATTAAATACTATATATAAACTATATATATATATATAGTACAAAAGAACATACCAGGTAAATTGTAACTATTCAAGAGTAGATTTTGTGCATTAAGCAGGAAACATGGAAATTTACAAATGCTGAATCTGAGGGCAACTTTAAATACATAATTTAACTGGTTAATACATTTAATTTGTTTAACACTTTTACTAAGTAGTGGCATACACTTTTTGCAATGCTCAAAGATGCCTATCAAATAAAGGAGGATAATCATTTAAGAGAATTTTGCTACAGAATGCTGAATTAACTTATTCCGTACAAACTTAATGAGATGGAAAATTGCCATGTGAAAAATTACAATGACTTGTTATTAACCCAAAATGACAATGCCATTCCATGGCTTATGAGTGATACATAGATAATTGATGCTAAAATTATTTTAGTAAATTCTCTTTTGAAATAATAGAAATTAATTAGAAATTAATTATGCACTATTGATTTATTTTACACCTAACACATTTTCAAAAAATATTTAACAATGTGATCTCTTTAATTAAGTATGGCATATTTTTCTATAAACACACAAAATAATTTTGGCCTCTGAGGACAGGTCCACCGGTTGGCCGTATTTTTAATTTTGTGTACCATCTAACACATTTCTTTTGATTTCCCTCCCCACCCCTCAAAATGTTCTTAATGAGTTTAAGATGCACATTTAGCAGTTGTGTCCTACCACCTGCTCACTAGATTGCTGTCTTACATGGCTATTAGAATGTTATGTGGATTCTTCAGAACCTGTCACTACTGATATTGTCAATCTTTTCACAGAAGCCATGTGAATTGACAAGTTGTTTAGATGCAGATGTTACTATGTATTAGTTAAAGGTTTAGAGGAGAAAGGAGATAGGGAAATCTTTTTGTTTCCATTTCAAATATAAGGCATACTTTCTTTTTTAAAATTATCTAATATTTTATTTTATATTTTTGTTTTCTAATGAGGCTGTAATTTTTGTTATATTTTTTCATTAGCATTTAATATCCCTTATGTCCTCTAACGAGATAGTGTGTCATTAACCTACATGCAATGTAAATATTTCCAGGAGAGAGAAAATTGCCATAATTTGAAAAAATTATAATCATTGAACTCAGAAAAACATAGGATTAATTGAAAAATAGCAGGTGTAAATTAATTTGAAAAAGTCAATATGGGATTTTTTGTATATTTTATTGATTATACTGTTACAGTTGTCCCAAATTCTTTTCCCTTTGCTCCCCTCCACCCAATCCCCCCCATTCCCTTCTGTAGTCCCACACCTCTTAGATCATGTCCATGGGTTCTACACATAAGTTCTCTGATTTCACCCTTTCCTCTATTATTCTTTTCTTCCCCTGTGTATTTTGTACCCACCAAATATGTTTCTTAATCCCTGCACCATTTTCCTTCTTTTGCCTCCTTCTCCCTCCCAGCCAATAATCTTCCATAAGACTGCCGTACCTATCTTTCTAGTCCTATTTTGGTGGTTGGTTGCCTGGTTTGCTTTTATTTTCCTTTTTATTTTTAATCTTTCAGGTTCAGTTTGGTATGTTTAAAATATACTAAAAATCAATGGCATTTGAATATGCTAGACACAATATGAAAGTTTATGGGTACTAAAATCTTCAGTTAGATGGAAACATATAGAAGATAATTATGTCCCAGTGAGTGAGGTTAATATTACTTCTTCTGTAAACATAACTGTCCTTACCCCCACCTCTTTCTCTCACACACACGCACATGCACACGCTCACATATACCTATACTTGAGTCAAATTCCCTCCATCAGTGTCAGTGCTAGAGGAAAACCTATGACATTATGATATGGTGAGCTAATGCATGACTGCCACCCTTAACAATCACCCATGCTAACACATTTTGTTTATATATTTTCCTAAACTTTAAAATGCAGAAACTAGATAAGGATCACAAACAAGAAAACCTTGGAGAATATTGCTCAAGGCCTTTTTGGCTGGTCTGCAGTTTACTCTGGCTGTTTCTTTGTTTAATAACATCACTCAGTATTTCAGTGGTTTGTGATTTAAAAGGGATTCATAGAGAATTCTCCTGTGAATGGTATTCTTTTATGAAAAGCACAAAGAAGGTGGTTACTTTTAAATAAATAATTTAGGGGAAAGGTGTATAGAAAACTACTTTTGTTGAGTGGAATATGAATATTATTTATGTTATAAAGAGAAAGAAGATATAAAGGAGGATAGAGGGAAAGGAATCAAATGATTATATGAGTACTGCAAACCACTTTTTGATTTCCTGATAGATACTAGTTAATAAAAAAAAAAATCAAAGTAACAGGATAATAATATACTTAATACATTTGAGTTCCTTTTTAGAGAAGCTATTAAAAAATGCATTGCTTTTTTCCTGTGAGCCAAAGTAATTACAAACAAACAATTTTAAAGTTCTTGATCCACAAAATGATTGATCTAATGTAAACACTCCTTAACACCAGGTAATATACAATAAAAATGAATACTTCTTTAAAATATTGTTTTAAAGGCAATCATGTTAAATAGTTCTTATCACTCAAACTATCTAATGTTGCACAGATAGGAGATCCTCACCATCTAAACATTCTTTCTGTGGGAGTGTGATCTCACTACAACCCAGAAGTAGCTATTATTTGATTCCAACTTGGATTTTTTTCTTGTTCTCTGTGGAACTAGAAGTATATCAGGAAATGGAAATTCTCTGTGGAAGTAGAAGTGTATAATAACTGGAGATGTTCAGTGTATCAAATAATGACTGAAAATCTCTTAGATGGACCTAAGCTTTCTTGGTAGATTTACTTCTATTGCAGAGTTAAGCTCACTGTAAGATTATAATAGTGGTATTTTAAATCAAAGTATAGTTTTGGGAACCAATATTTCCATTCTCCCATTTTATAATACTAAGTATTTTGGATTTCCATGTAAATTTTTAAAAGATTTTATTTATTATTTTTAGAGAGAAGGGGAGGGAGGGAGGCAGAGAGGGAGAGAGACATCAACGTATGGTTGTCTTTCACCTGCCTCCAGCTATGGACCTGGCTGGAGACCTGGCTTGCAACCTGGTTATGTGCCCTGGCTAGGAATAGAAACAGCAACCTTTGGGTTCACAGGCCAGCGTCTTATCCACTGTGCCACCAGCCAGAGCTCTCTTTGTAAATTTTTAATCCAAAATATATTCCTAGCAAAATATTCAAATAAAAATAGACGATTTTCTAGGGAAAGGAAGGCTAAAACAAAATCCAACACTGGAATATCTTTATCTTCTTTCTTAGATTTTCTTATAAATATTCAATAAATTATCTAACCTATGTATAATTGTATCATTCTTAAAATTTCCTAGTTATTTTTAACTGGAGCCAGAAATAGAGAAGTGGGAGTTGTTACCCCCAAAATGTTTGTCATTCATCATCCTTCTCTACAAACACACATGCACACATGTGCACAAGCACACACAGATTTTCTAGATTATGGTGTATGAGAATTTATTGAACTTGAAATATACCAGATAGCATAACTGCTGCTGAAAACAAAAATAAAATCTTTATATTCAGGATTTTAAAAGCTATGTTTAATAGTATAGACATAACTATCTCTAGCCACCCCCTCCCCCCACCCACTGCCTCACATAGATGAGGGCAGATTTTTTTCCTTAGAAAACGTTGCTATTTTAAAAATGCAGATCTCACTCCTTATTTATCTTTTCTTATCTCTTTCTCATTCTGTTTCTTTGATCCTGTGAGTTGAGGATAACCAGAAAGACAGCTGAGGTCTCTTGTAACAGATATTACAAGAACGAATCACTTAAACCAAAATTGTCTCTTTGGAGTCCATTTTCTGAAGTGTTCTCTAAATCAAAATAGGAACTTTCAATCATTTTGAAAATTGTCTCTTTCCTTACATTCTTATATTAATCTATATGTACCTCATAAAACAGAAAGCAAATTTTAAATAACTGTGTTCATTGGAAAGTATGAGATACTCTGTAATTTTATTTATGTAAAATATAAGTATACTCATTATTAACATTAATTATTATTAACAGATATACTCAGGTGTTTATGAATCTATATATAGCTGGCAGAACAGCTACTTAGAGCACTATCCATATAAATGAATGTATAAACAAAGGATCTTCTACAAACTGGCGTACAAAATAGTCCTTTAAGCAAGATTTAACTTCCATAACTCTTCCAAATCCAGTGTTTGCTAATATTGATTAAAAATATCTGATACATAAAGGTACATTTAAATTCTCCTCAAAAGTTGCCTTTTCTAAGCAAACACCTTTGTATTATGAAACCATGGGATATTAAGTTATTGAAGGTGATAGTTCAGTAAAGAAAGAGAGAGAGATTTGATAGATGGATAGACAGATGATAAATAGATATATACAGTGATATGAAGATATGATTTTACAAAGTATATTCTCATACACATCAAATTACGGTAAGTTCCCTATAACTGTAAATCAAATTTGGTATATTGCTTTCCCCAGATAGCTGATGTTCTAAAAATGTCAAAACACACATGCTTAACCATTTCTGGTTACTACAGCAGAATGTATAGTAAAGTGTTAATCTTTTGAATAGGCAATTAGATGAAAAGCAATAAATAATGTGCTAATTATATGTTTCAGAAGTGTTAATGAGAAGATCACAGTGTGGCACAAAGTAGTTGGGATTTAACAGAAAAGGAAGAGGAAACCAGCTGAGAAAGCAAATGACATGTACTTGGCATTAATGAATATCAAAAATCATCTTTTATAGTGACATCAATTTCACTACTAAATCTGCTCACAGAGACATATGGTCCATTTAAATTCTTAAAAATATATATAATAATTTGAAGCATATGGTTCTTTACATGCAAAAAGTTCTTACAAATTAAAATGTATTTTTTACAAGTGGAATATAGTTAATAACAGACATAATATACCAATTTGGGGGGGGGCATAGAAATACAACACAAGATTATCTCAAGAATAGAGTTATTTAAAATTTTAGGTTAAGAATCTTTTTACTATCAATTTTTCTTCATTTCCTCACCCCTTCTCATTAGTAATTCTACCTCAAATCAACAAATTCACTCATTCCAGCATGCATTTAGCACTTCTGGAAACCTCAGTAACACTGAACAAATTTGACTTTCACCAAATTTGTATGCTTATTATAAAATTGTTTCCATTTGATCTAAAATCATTGGTAGTGAATATTTTATTTTTTGCTAACTTGTAGATTTCTTATTAGTTTTTCTCACCTATCATCCCAGGAACTTAAGTATTTCAGAATTATTGGAAATTTAGCCAGTGGCAGATGATTTTCCCAATAAGACCCAGATTTCTATCACTTCAGATGATGAAGTTTCTCTTATTAATTCTTCCCCTTGCTTTCAAATATTTTTCTCTGTATTATACTCTCCAGTCTTTCTTGTCCACGGTGTACACTATCAGTCTTGTTCCAACATGTTAAATTGTCTTGGGAATAGTGGCATCTTGACATTGAAACCATATAGTATGTTGAATCGAAATGAACAAAGCTTTTTTATAACATTTAGGCATCTGGAGGAAAGTGTAGGATACTAATAACAACCCAAAAAATCAGAATTAACTTGTTCTACTTACAAGGAAGCCATTCTGTGATTACTATGGAAGCTATACTCGGTTGGTTATTGGCTACAAAACCACTCCTGTTTTTGTCAACTTGTGTTTCATGTTTAAGCATTGATTACAAGGAAAACCTATAAAAGAGTGAGAAAATAAGCACATATGAATCCACACTCTCAGTTGGAAATAATGTTTCAATATATACTAAACTAATAAAGAAATCAGTAGGTGTTTTGGGAAAGAATACTATGAGCAGACTTAATCATCAGAAATAATGTATACTAGCACTGGCTGGTGGTTCAGTGGATAGGCACTGGCCTGTGAACCCAAGTGTCACTGGTTTGATTCCCAGTCAGGGCACATACTCAGGTTGCAAGCCAGGTCTCCAGCCAGGGTCCCAGATGGAGGCCCGTGAAAGGCAACTATACCCTGGGGTTTCTCTCCTTTTCTCCCTCCCTCCCTTCCTCTCTTTCTAAAAACAATGAAACAATGTATACTTTAACTTATTATATATTACCTTGGGAAATATATCACAAGAATTTAAGATGTTTTCCTTATAATTTTAGTTAATTATTATTATTAAATTTTAAGTAAATTGAAAAGATTCCTGAATACATACATCTTTTAAAAAATGTGTTATTTTGGAGAAAAAGGGGTAATGTTTAAAGTTTCTAACAATAGAAGACCAAGGCATTCATAATATTCCATGCCCCTAATAAAATGAACAAGAATATTAATAGTGTTAAAAAAGAGAGATATCTGAAAATTGAAACACATTAATTGGAAATTTGAACTTATACTTTTCAGTGCCTGATAAATCAGTTAGAAAACATATTAACAATATACCCATTCAAACAATGAGTTTACTTACTTTAAATGTTTTAAAGATTCAAAATCTGTAGAAAACTCTACTTAGTAAAATTAATCATTTGTAGATAGGGAAAAAATAAAAACCTTAACAAATTATCATAATGCAGCACATTTTCTGACCAAAATAGAATTCAACTAGAAATAAAATAAAGGTAACTGCAAATCACCAAATACTTGTAAATTAAGCAAGATCCTTTAAATAATTTCTAAATCAAATAAAATACAATTCATATTTAAAACACTAGATTTGTTTGTTTGTTTGTTTTCTGTTTGTTTGTTTTTTTAGGAAGAGGGAAATGGAGAAAAGCAGAGAGGGAGAGAGAGAGACATCAATGTATGGTTGCCTTTCACCTGCCTCCAGCTAAGGACCTGGCTGCAGACCTGGCTTGCAACCTGGTTATATGCCCTGGTTGGGAATCAAATCAGTAAGCTTCGGGTTCGCAGGCCAGTGCCTTACTCACTGTGCCACCAGTCAGGGCTTCAAGAGAAAAAAAAAAAAAAAGAAAATTAAATTGAAAGAAATGAACCATGTATAAGGATTGACAGACATTAATTATATGGACAAGTAGTTATATAGAAGGACCTTTGTTAACTTTGTAGCATTTTATTGACCTAGTATGCAATAATTATCAGAAGATTCCTTATTTTGGCAGGGGGAATACTTACAATCTGATTTTAAAGTTTGCAATGCAAATTAAAGAACAAAGATACTGCCAGATTAAAAACTTTAACACAACTAAAGTCGTTGGAATAGAGTGGCAATTACCAAAGATAAATTAACCAAAAGGGCAGAAAAGATACATACACTAATCACTCTATTTATACCTGTGTAGCCATCCCAATTTAATTTGAAATTATTGATCATTTGAATCAACATTTCTTGGAGTAATTGAATATTATCATGGAAAATTCTAAGTAATCTTTATCATCAACATATCAACATAAAATTATTCAGCGTGCATCATAGAGTTAATCTGTTGGTGCTCCCAACTCTAGGTTACATAATCAAACTTACCTTTAATTTACAATCATATATTTAATGTTAGGTTCTAGAGGTTAATAATAGCACAGTGGGCTTTCTGGATAATATATATGTTTTTCAATTAGAAACAAAAATACTTGTTCCATTTACTCCTCTTCAATCAGAATTCTTTGGAAGAACTGCTAGAAACTGAAGTTTTAAAAGTTTGACAAAACATATTGTCTTGCCTATAGAAATACAAAGATTATCTGTTTGATAGTCTTTGTAAAGTTCAACAGACTTTTAGCAATGTAATTTTTTTTCTGATAAATATTATATCTCAAATAGTATGTATACTATTTGCAAATACATATACTCATTATCCTGGAAAATGGCATCTTCAGATATATTAAGATCTTCAGATATATTGTACTGTGTTTCAACAAAACTAGTCATAAAAATAATTTTAAAGATTTGGTATGGAGAGAAATTTCCAAATTGTTTTGCAGAATTGGAAATATATGGGGGAAATGTCATCCTCTTATTTACATAAAACCTTCCTCTTCCTCCACCCTAATATAAATTAATTGAATTAACTTCTTATTATGCTCACACATCCTCACTAACATACTGTCACTTAAAATAGGCAAGCAAAATTTAGAACTATTTTTGGCACACTATGTCTTATTTCCTAGAATAGAAATGTTAAGGCGTTAGTTTGTGGATTATTGTTAAGTTGAAATTTTAAGGAGCATCACATTGTCAAATATCCCATACAATTGTCATCTGTCATATGTATGTATGTATCTGGTTGTAGTCTTTGTCCTCTGAGATTTTGATATCAATTCATCCTCTGGAAATATGGTACCTGTGGAGTTTTATCTGCAAATAGGACATTTTTGTGATAGATGGAACTCATCTTTCTTATTTTTTGACCTTGCTTTCTATTATCAAATATGTGATCATTTTCCATGGAAAATATTTTTTTTGTAAACTACAATGTACTATACCACCAAACTTACTAGTTTAATAGTCATTATTTTTAAACTTTGTATGGCATTTTCTACCAACCTGTTGTTTATTAACAAGTCACTTAAAATTCTCTGATGGTGGTTTCTCAATTGTCATATGAAATTAATTATCCTAACCTAATAGTAGAACCAAAAAGGTTAGTAAAATAAAGTGTACAAAAGTATTCAGAAGACTTTGGTCCAAAATGAATTAATATTAAATTTCTAATTTTTAGTAATATTAAATATATTGTTTTAATATTAATAATTTTATTAAATTTTAACACTATTCTTAAGGGTATATATTTGAATGCATTTATATTTATTTACTTGATGCATTTAAATGCTGTTTTAGGTCAGTCCTTAGTATATTGAAAACATATTCTGACTGGATAGGATTTCTGGAGGCAGATCTTTTATAGATTATACTAATACCTTGGGTACTTTGAGAAAAGCTAGACCATTTTTCTTTTTCTTAATGTTTATATCTCTCTCATAATTAATTTTTAAAGAACATGATTTTTAGAGGAAATACATGATGAAAACAAATCTCCATTTTAGTTCTCATTCATCACGATGATATCACCATACACACATTTACTTAAGGCAAAACCAGAAGGTTGGTCCTTCTTTCACCTAGAACCCTTAACACCACCTACACCAAACAATGGCATGTACTTCCCTTCCACCTCCAAATATGACTCAGATCCTTCACTTTTTCAGTTTTCCATCATAAAAAAACTATTTGGGGTCAACAGCCTTTTACACATTGCACCCTACTGTAGGGATCTAGTTAATCTTTCTTCCATTTTGGCTTAGCCAAATTTTTTTTTTTTTACATTGCACCACATAATCTCCTCAACATGCAGATTCAGTCAAATCACTGCTCTGTTCATAGTAATATTTCAATCAAGTGCCATTTCAATGATCTTCCCATGCTGTTCAATGCCCTACATCACTGGTCCCATCTTTCTCCCCAACTTAATTTCAGACTTTTCTCTCTGCCATCCCACTTTATACGGGAACTTGTTCTACTCCCTCAATTTACATGGTAATTTTTATTGTAAAAAAAGGTTTTCTTATATCTGAGGCATTTTCTGCAGATTTTCATGTTGTTACTTCCTTATGTATATTTTCTTAGTTCAAATGTCACTCTTTCCGACACCTACTTTTCTTGTTCTGTACTGTTACTCAGCTGTAATTACTTCAAAGTACTTATATGTCATTGAAAATTATATAAAATTGTTCATTTTTTGTGTTTGTGATCTTAACCCCTGTACCTCTAAGTACATCAACATTGTTTACCAATGTATTCACTGTGCCTAGAACAGTGCAAGGCATACAGATAGGTGGTTCTTTAAAATAATTATTAATTTATTTCAGGGACCAATTAGGTTGCAATCATGTAGTCATACAAGTCCCAAAATAAACTGATCTTAAACATCCAGGATTAATTTCTCACTCTTGTTACCATGTCAGTTTCAGATAAACTATGGGCTATATCCCACACTCCTTCACACCAGAGATTCAGTCCACTAAGTTTACTATCTTCCATCACTACGGCAGAAGGAGAGAGCTCACTGGACTTTTCTGTTGCCAGTTAAAATTTCCTGGCTGGCAAGACTCACATCACCAACCTATTACAACTAGCCAACCTAAAACAGTCAGATAACCCAAGCAAATACAAAGTAATAAATGGTAAATTGTCATTGAACAGTACCACAGACAGATGACAATATTTGGAAACACAACACAGCAAGTGTAACAGTTCACAATAGATAATTGAGAAAAGGTTAGATTTGCTAGAGGCATAGCTACACTCAGATATATCTGATTGTACAATAGTATCTGAAAAGGTATTGCAATGAACTTCCCTCAGGTAAAATACCAGGAATAGAAAAATGGGTTAGATGGGGCCTAGGTACCTATTTTTTATTAAGATTCCTAATATCTTTATATTTCCTACTAGCAAACACATTATTTTCTTTATGATCTGCTGCTAATTTAACTGAGAAGGTAGACAGGGAGTTGTCCAGCACTTAGTCCTGCTAGTTTAGATATATTTTTGACCTTTTATAACAATTTACTTTTGTCCTGCTGTCATGATATTATGGTCAAGGCACAATCATTATTGTGAGGTTCTGCTAAAGCAATGATCTTGCTGGTGTACACAAAGGTAGCCACCTCATTAAGGCAAATTAGTTATTGATCACCTCCCTTTAAGCAAACTATATAACTCTTTTGAATTATTTTCTTTACAGTCTGCTATAGGATAAAAATTATGAAAAAGTCTACTTTTATGGAATAAGCAGTCATTATTTTATATGTTAATTTGTCTAATTTCATAAGAAGGTTAAACATAGGGTAGATAAACAAAAAAAGTATTTGAGGCTGAGCCTGTTTTGTAAAAATGCTGATGACAATCAGTGCTCATTTGAATGTAATGAAGTTCATCTAGATTGCACAGGCAATTAAGTCCTCTGTCAGTACCTGTTGAGCTTACCTTCACAGGATCAATGGAGTATGAGGGGCATGACACATTAGTAGAAAACTAAACATGCGAGGTTGAGCATGCATTGAAAAAAATCCTGCCTAATACTTTCAATGAAATCGAAATCATTTAACATTATATAATTCATTTTACAGACATCTAATTTCAAACAATAGAGAATGTGTGTGATGTGTAGCAAATCACTTGTTCATGAATCAAGAGATGCCAGAGCTCCAGCGGTGAAGGCCAGAACTCACCGAAATCTTAATGCTTTGTGACATGGCCATCCTAACAGGTAAGCCCACATTTAAGATGACACCATTTTTAAAAAAGATTTTATTTATTTCTTAATTTTTAGAGAGAGGGGAAGGGAGGGAGAATGATAGAGAGAGAAACATTAATGTGTGGTTGCCTCTCGAATGCCCCCGAATGAGGACCTGGTCCACAGCCCAGGCATGTACCCTGACTTGGAATTCAATAGGCAAACAACCCTTTGGTTTGTAAGCGGCACTGCACATCAACCAGAGGTATTACTCTTCATAAAATATAGTGGGAATTCTAAACTGCATTCTGTCCTTAATGCTTAATCTCATTATAAAGCTAAAATGTTTTAATTCAGTGTCTCTGAAGATGTGTGCTATTTTGATCCACCTTCCTAGCCAAAATTATTCAAATAGAATCAGACTAAAGTTTATGGCCTTGCATTTAGATTTTTGCTTAGGTCTTTTATGTTCGAGGTCATTGTAAATAAATCTTAAGTGACAGTATTTTGGTTTTGGCACAGAAAAAAGAATAAATTATTATCTTTGGAAGAAGTTTCTTTCATATTCCTCACACTCTTATCTCTGTCAATCCATTTCTTTTTTTATTAAGTCATGTTATTAATTGTTATTCTATTACAGTTGTCCTAATTTCCCCCCTTTGCCTTCTCCTGTCCACCCCATCCCCTCCTCCCACAGTAAATTCCCACACTGTTGCCTATGTTTGTGGGTCATTCGTACATGTTCTTTGCCTAGTTCCCTTCCCCTTCTTGTGAAATAAGGAGGTGGACTAAATGCATAATTATTTTCAAAGAGAACATGTATTTTCCCTTGTAAATGCACTTCTTTTGATATTTCCCTTCATTAATAGTGTCAGAATCCTTCCAATTATTTATAGACCCAACATTGAAGTGATTATATCAAACAGCCCTGTGACTATCCATCCTCATATAATGAACTATAAAATTTCTAGATTTATAACCTGAAAATTTATCATTTTTGCCCTTTCTGTCTCTCATGTCTGAAACGCTCTTGCTAGGAAAACAAGTTGACCAAAGATACATAGTGAGTCTTGTAGTTCCTCCAAATGGCATTATTGAATGGTAATATTATAATGTATTTTTAAATAAAATACATTTGTTTTTCATTTGTACAAGAAGGGGTAAATCAGGGGCATTAGAGTGTCTCCGAAGATATTTTTTGTATGTGTGCTAAGAAACTTAAGTTCTACCTTCTTAACAAATACTTGAATGCAAAATTCAGTATTGTTAACTATAGGCACAATGCTGTACAGCAAATCTTTAAAAGCTTTATATCCTGATACTTTATATTCTGAAAAATAAACTTGGCAACTATATTTCTATATGTTTCTATGCATAGAGTATTTTTGGATTCCTCATACAGGTCAGATCAAACAGGATTTATCTTTTTCTGTTTAAGTTTCCTTAGCATAATATTTTCAAGTTTCAACCTTGTTGTTGCAAATGGCAGGATTTTTTTTTTTATTGATGAATAATATTCCATTGGGTGCATGTGTCCTTTTCTTTTTCTCTATTCATTGATGGAAACTTGGATTGTCTCTGTGTCTTGGCTATTGCAATAATAATGCAATAAACTGAAGAGTACAGATACATTTATGTATTTTTATTAATATTTTATCATTTTCAATTTACAAGTGTTTTTTACATCCTTGTTTAAGTGATTCCTGTGTTGTATTCTTCTTGATGCAATTTTTTTTTTCAGTGTCATCTGGCCTTAGTAACTAGGAATGCTGCTCTCATAAAATATTAGAAATCTCACCTCCTCTTTATGTTATGAGTTTGCACGTCTTTTGATTGAGAAGTTTAATTCATTTATATTTAAATTACTTATTTATGTGGAAGGTCTACTATTGCCATTTTATCATTGTTTTCTGTCTTTTTCTATTCTATTGCTATCTTATTTTGTATTTCATTGGTTTATTTTTCGTGACCTGCTTTTATCCCTCTCTTGTTTTCATTTGTGTATCTTCTTTCAGTTTATCTTTGTGTTACCATGGGGCTTACATATGATACTTCATAATTATGGAAATCTGTGCTAATCTGTTAAAAATACTTCAATCACATGCAAAATATTCTTCCCAGAAAAACCTGAATATTAGACATATCATCTAGTTCCTTGCTCCCCTCCCCAGGGAGAAACTGGAAGCTAGAAGTTTCTTCTTTATTAAATGGCACTGTGCCACGGGTAGGGATTATGTACAGTAAGAGGGTATCTCAAATTTTTAACAGGCTTCCTTTTGCCTGGTTTCTAATTACTTAGAACTCAGAAACATTTGAAATAATTTTTTGGTTTCTTACGAATGAAATTTGTCTGTGGATGATTGTTGAATGAGCACATTTATGGGAGAGGAAGGATCCAGGGCTTTCTGTTTCACCATCTTGCTGATGTCATATTCAGATCATATCTTAATAATAAATAATATTTAGTTGTCACAGTAAATTTTGAAACATACCCTGAGCTGTATTAAATGTTGGATAGAGCATGTAAGTCCCTAAGGCTAATGGCACAATACAATTTATTTAGATAAAAATAAACAAAACCTGAAGAATCCTGAAACACCAATTCAGAAGAACCTATGTGCCCCTATGTTCATAGCATTACTACCTACAATAGCCAAGTGCTGGAAACAACCTAAGTGTCCACCAGTGGATGAATGGATCAAAAACACAATGGAATACTACGTAGCAGAAAGAAAGAAGGAACTCCTACCCTTTGTAACAACATGACTGGAACTGGAGAGTATTATGCTTAGTGAAAAAAGCCAGGCAGTAAAAGCAAATACCATATGATCTCACCTAACACAGGACACTAATGAACAAGCAAAATAGAACCAAAGGCATAACAACAAGGAACAGACTGACAGTGTTGGGGGAAAGGGGCAAAGAAGGGGAAGAGTTTAGTCAAAGAACTAATATAAATGACCCATGGACATGGATAGCATATGGGGATTGACTACGGGAGAGGAAATAGGGAGGGTGGGGCAGGGGAGACCAATGGGGGAATAATGGAATAAATGTAATATAACAACAAATTAATTTTTAAGAATTAATTAAACCGATGTTATTGACAAATAACAATAATAAATAACTTGTTCAAGTTTATTCACACTTTTCACATTGATTACAAAGTTCATTCTAAGAACTCTCTTTTACTCATCAAGTATAAGTTTCAATTATAAACTTGAATGTGAGGGTTTGTTTCCATGGGCTTTACTACACTCATTGTATTACATCTTAAGAGACCCTGGCTGGTGGCACAGTGGATAAGGTGCTGGCCTGCAAACCCAAAGGTTCGCTGGTTCGATTCCCAGTCAGGGCAACATAACCAGGTCTCCAGCCAGGTCTCCAGCCAGGTCCATAGCTGGAGGCAGGTGAAAGGCAACCATACATTGATATTCTCTCCCTCTCTGCTTCTCTCCATTCCCCTCTCTATAAAAGTAACAAACAAAATCTTTAAAAAATAAAAATCTGAAGAGATATATTAATCAAAATAAATAATGCAGACTATGTGCAAAATTTACAGTCACAAGATATGAGTCTTCAAAGAATAATATACACACACACACATCTATAGCTATATTATAGTGTTGTTTTGAAGGTAGAAGCATTTATTTTATATGCTTTATTCTTTAATTTCTTTACCAGTTAAATAAATTTAAGAACGTATTCAAGCAACATACTTTAGATCATACATACAACTTTAAAACAATTTAATTTTAATAACTTAATTATTTTGCTGGAGAGTGCTTTAGTCTAGTCCTATAGGAATCTAGGCCAAGGATAGAGTTGTGGAGGTGGGAAGCATGAGTCAGAAAGAGACAAAGATCTAGTTATATGATAAAATAGAACCCAAAATGCTTGGCCTGTGAACTGTCTAGTACTTTTTAAAAGTTATTTTATTGCTGAATCATCTAGAGCTTCACCCATCTTCTGATGTTACACCTGAAATAGATTATCTGTAGGGTGCCCCAGACACTCTTGGGAACTTAAAAGTTAAATGAGATGAAAGAGGTAGTATCTAGAATGTCTGGGAAAATGTTGTTGTGGTACAGAGGACTAACTATCTCTCACTGATAATGCTAGAATCTCTAAACAACATTCCAGATCATGAAAAACATATAAAATGCTTACATATATTTAAAACCTCATAACCAACCTCAATTATTACTTTTTCATTTTATTTGGCAAAGATAATAGTTATTTGCATGAACAAAAAGTGTTACTGCAGTAGCAATCCTGAAAACTTGACTTTTCTTTAATATATTCATAATTTTCATTTACCTGATGATAAGACTGCTGACATAACTCAGTGTGATAATAATTTCAGGCATTTTAGATATGGATACATGACATCTGGACCAGGTAAATGCCAATGTAATCAATCTTGCATGCTTTCTTTAAACCACTAATGCTAGTTATCACTTTATAAAACTATAATTTTTGTGTTCATTTGTGTTCTAAATAAAATATAGTTATTTCCCAAATAATTCTTACTTTTCAATTACAAGCATCTCTTGATGTTCAGCCTATTCACCAAGCATACTGGTAAAGCATATGTTTCTCTTCTCTTTTTTATATTTGTTTTTCTTTTTTAATAATATGTAATCATTAAAAAATAAAATAAAAGTACCTTTAAGAAGCTGTGAAAAGTAGTAAATAAGAGAACATCTCTGAATCTGGAAATGTGCTCTACAAAATAGCTCTTAGAATTTATTGAAGATTGTTTAAAAGTATGCCTAGAAATTAGTAAGTTCTATATGATATTTAGTAATTACTACATCTGTTCACCAGCAATGGTGGATCAAAGTTGCTTTGCATTGGTATGTCCACTTCTGGAGGATGGCATAAGTAATATTTTTCATAATGCAGGTCATAACCTCTTATTAGATCATGAAGGCAATTTAGTGAGTTACAACCTCCATTTAAAAAAATATGAAAAAGGGCATACTAGAATTTAATAGAATTGTCAAAAGTTTGTTACATAAAATATACGTTGATATTGATTCTTAAACATTTTCTTTCCAATTATGCCTCTACCTTGACACCACAACAGATGTAGTTGCTGTAAAAATATTTTTCTTACCATGTTTAAGTATAGATAAAATTTACAGAAACTTTATTACCAAGAAATACTTTGAGTTAAAAAGAGGTTGGAAAACATTGGTTCATTTTATTTTCTGCTATTGATAGAGTGAAATATATTATTTGAATACAAAATCCACATTAAACCCTAGTTCCTTTATGTGTTTAAAGTTGTATGAACTCTACTGAGATTGTTATAATGTTTTTACATTTAGTTGCTCTCTATACATTAAATGTAGTTGTTTTTCTATTGATCCACTTACCTCAAAATACATTGTGCTATTAGGTAACAAACACATCCACACGTATTTATATTGATTTTTTTCAATGTATAAAATGAGTTAAATTGACCTCATTTTAACTATAAAGTGACATTACTACTTAATGAAGGATGACAAAAAGTCTAAAATTTTCCAGTTTTGTTTGTCCTTTTCTTAACAAAGTAAGTAACCTGAAAAACTAATGTCTTAATATTCTAAACAGTATTTTACATATGTTAATATTACCATGATAATAGCAGTGGTTATTAGAAGGCAAATACTTAATAACCTTTCACATACTGATCGTGCTTGATCACCATTACTCAGGAAATACAATAATATAATATCTTTGAATTCAAATTAAAATGAATGAAAATCACATTTCATTGTACTGAGAATGTCTAGCCTTTCCAAACCACCCATTAAAAAGATGATGTTTAATAAATAGGAATTTCTTTTATCAATTTGTAAAGCTTGTTAAAAGCCTTGAAACAAAATTTAAAACATAATAATGTGTCCGTATAGGATAATCTAGATTGCCGTGCACCATGCATTGATTCTGAAATGCTTCAGCTGAGTCTCTGTAAGCAAGCACTCCTTAAAATTGAAAGAACATCTGTTAAAGCTATTGTGACCTCATCTGTCAAAGTGATATCTCAGTTACACAAAAACTTCCCTCTACTTCAGAAATCCATTAACCGCTGATCCTAAATAACAGAGCTAGTCGCATAATGGATGTCTGAGTCTGCTTGGAATTGGAATTGGCTCATGAAGCTGAATAAGCAAGCATTGTCAACTGAATGGAGTCAAAATAAGAAAGAGTTTATAACTTAGGCAAAATCACTGCTGCAATTATAAGGGAATATTACGTAACATATAAAACAATTGCAACTTTATCTCAGAATCTACATATCCATTGGGTATATATGTGTGAAGCTATTACTGAAAACTAATATTATCAAACAGTTGCACCACGTTCATGACTTGCCAGGTAATGTTTTCTAAGAGCTTGAAAAATATGAACTTATGTAAGCTCCAAACAAACTCTCCAAGATAAACACTTTTACCATCTTCATTTTCACTCCTGGAGGAACTAAGACCCAGAGATGTGAATGATTTGACCTAGTTTACACAGCTTGATGGGGGAGGGGCTAAGATTTATTTCCAGACATTCTGACTCGAATGCCGATGCCCATAACCTTCTTGCAGTACATATTATTTTCAACCAACTCAGAAAAATGCTTTTGATAAAATAAGGTCAGATCAGGTTTCACCCAAAATAAGGCATCATATAGGACAGGTTGTGCATGTTATTGATAAGAATGAGGTGAAATTGTAAAATCTTGAAATACAAGGTCCTGATATCATATACACTATAACAGGGCAAAGTCTGAGAAACTTAGTCTTAGGCAAAACACCTGGGTTCTAGGAATCCAGGCCTGTTTATAGCGAGTCCCCACAGTAACTGCTGGGGTCAGGGACTGCCTCAGCTGCAATAATAAATTTGCTGCCCCTGCAGTAACTGCTGACACCAATGAAGGCCTCTGTCCAGCTCCCCCAAAGCCATCTACATAGAGACCCTTCAACCCCTGCCCACCTTATTCCCTTTAAAAAAAAAAACCAAAAAACTGCCTTTCTTTTGTTCACTGCTGACACCTCCCTGCCTTCCTGGTCTCAGCCTGCTTGTGCAGCTGGCTGAATAAAACTTCCAGACTCATGGTCTGTTCCCTTGTCTGGTTCCCCTCAGTCTCGCTGGCCCTAACACATAGCAGTAGGAAATCTGACAGATAACCATTGTAGCACAATTGAAAATAAAAATGGTAGTCAGATCTTTCCAAATATATTGAAGTGAACCAAGAATTTAAATGAACTAGTAATATTGAATGATTGTTAAGGAGTTGTTTACTCTAAATAAGTCAGCATAGGCTAAGAGTCAAGGCATTCAGAGCACTGTCTCTGGGACTCTGGAGTAAGACACACCTGGGTTTGCTTCCTAGTTCATTTACTTATGACAAGTCTAGGGGATTTAGTTTTCCTCCCTTGGCTTGTGTGCTCAGATAGATATTATTAATTGTATTTACCTCACAGTGATTTTTACTGCTAAAAATGTGAATGTAAAATGCATTGCTGGCCCTGGCTGGTGGCACAGTGGATAAGGTGCTGGCCTGCAAACCCAAAGGTCACTGGTTCCATTCCCCAGCCAGGGCACATAACCAGGTTGCAAACTAGGCCTCCAGCCAGGTCTGTAGCTGCAGGCAGGTGAAAGGCAACCATACACTAATATCTCTCTCCCTCTTTTCCTCACTCCCTACCCCTCTCCCTAAAAATAATAAATAAAATCTTATTAAAAAATAAAATAAAATAAAATGCATTGCTTAAGGCCTGATACAAGATTAACAATTAATAAATGCTAGACATTATCATTAATCACATGTATTACTAATCAATTATATGTGCAATAAAACTATAAAATTTAATGATTGCTAATCTTTCTTGGTTTGACTACATCATTGTATATGGATATATTTGAATTTAAAATCTTGTATACATTTAACCTTTTTATATATTCAATATATTTTAAAGATAATGTATTTAGTCAAATTTCTCCAAAAATCTGATGCAATAATAATTGAAAAAAGAAAAACACCTGACAATAGTACCAGCTAAGAAGTTAGCACATATTGTTTATTTCAAATATTGACCTCTTTCTTGTTGTTGTTGTTGTTGTTTTATTTTTATTATTTATGCTTTTATAATTGTTCCTGCTTTATCTCCCTTTCCCCACCTCCAGCCAGCTCCACCCTATCCCCTTTCCCAGCCAATTCCCATAATATTGGCCTCTTTCTTGGAAGACTGTTTTACTATAGTTTCCTAGCAGCTCAGTGTAGACATATAACCAATTTACTCCTAAATCCTTGTATTAGTCAAGGTTCTCCAGAGAAATAGAAAAAGAGTGTGTTTATATAGGCAGAGCTTCATTTTAAAGAATTGAGTCAGCCCTAGCCAAATAGCTCAGTTTGTTTGAGGTTCGTCCAGATATGCCAAGGTTGCAAATTCAATCCCTGGTCAGGGCACATACAACAGGTAACCAATGAATGCATAAATAGGTGGAACAGCAAATCTCTCTTTCCTCCCTTGCTTTCTCTCTCTCTCTTTACTCAATAAATTAAAAATAATACATTTTTTCTTTTCAAAAAATGAGGTCATTCAGTTGTGGGGACTTGGCAAATCTATAATCTGCAGAAAATCACAAGCCCAGAGATCCCAGGAAGAGCTGCAGTTTAATTCTCAAGGCAGCCTGCTGGGACAATTCCTTCTTGATATGAGAAGGTAACCCTTGCAACTGATTGAATGAGACCCACCCACATAGTGGAGAATAATCTGTTTTCTTAAAGTTCACTCACTTAAATGTTAATCTTACTTTTTTTAAATGCTTTCAGAAAGCCCTGGCTGGTGGCACAGTAGATAAGGCACCAGCCTGCGAACCCAAAGGTTACTGGTTCGATTCCCAGCCAGGGCACATAACCAGGTTGCAAGCCAGGTCTCCAGTCAGGTCCATAGCTGGAGACAGATGAAAGGCAACCATACATTGATGTTTCTCTCCCTTTCTCCCTTCCCCTATCTCTAAAAAAATAACAAATAAAATCTTAAAAAAAAATGCTTTCACAGAAACATCCAGAATAATATTTGACCTGATTTTTGGAACACGTGGCCCAACCAAATTGACACGTAAAATTAATCATTATAGCCCCCCTGCCCACCTTAGAGCATGTAATCTAGCCATCATTTTTAGTGTCATGATATTAAATTGAATAACATGGATGAATATTCATTTAGGTGACATTACTTTTCTTTGCAGTGAATATTTTATTTTTGCAGTGAATATTTTAGAGCCACATCTTCTTTCTCAAAAATGTATGCTATTTTCCTCATTAAGTATATATATTTTAATGATATAATTGGGTGAGATTAATTAGTACTTTAAAATGATATCACATTCATATTTGAATTTACAGATACATATGGAACTTCAATAAGTGTTATCATGCCTATACTTTTTACTTAAATAAGTTACAATAATAAATCATAGACAGTCTCTCTGAGTTTCAGTGACTTAATCCATGTGATATTTGTTAGTAATAAGGATTGATGTAATTTTTTGTTATGGCTTTTGCTTGAGGTTGCATTTTCAGTGAAAACATTGTGCTTTATTGGTACTGAAAAGTTTATAAAGCACTTTAGGCAATAACTTGAATATCAGTTTGCATGTGTGTGTATGTGTGTGTGCGCACGCCTGTGTGTGTGTGTGTGTGTGTGTGTAAACAAAAAGCAAGCAACAGCTAAACACACAGAAGATGTTGGACAGGGGGAACCAGTTATGGGAGATGATCAAGCAAAATAAACATGCATATGGTAGTTATGCAGATCTGAGACCCAGCCTTCTTCATTTATGAAGTTCTAAACATTTAGTCACTCTTCTCTTTTTGGTACTGAAAGGGAGATAAGCTTACAAATGGGACATCTCTTATAAATCTAAATTTCTCAAACAAAATGGTAACTTCTCACTTTTCAGAGCTTTTCTTTATATCAACTGCTTGATAAAAACAATCATCTTAAAATAATCTATATGCCAAATGGACATATTTTAATGTGACAAATTCTCCCCTCTTTCAGCGGAACAAATGCTCATTTATAATATTCAAGTGATTTTTGTAATCCTATACATATTATGTTCCCTTCTTCTGTTTTAGGAGGCAAAGTTATGTTACAAAAAAACAAGATTGTTTTGCCAGTATTTTATTTAACACAAATTCACTGAGGTAACTATAAGAAATTTGCAGATCAATAGCACGCAGGATAATGTATTTTAATAAGCCTATAAAAAATAGCATATTCCAAAACAATGATGAATTAATTGCACTACTGTTCTGGGCAAGGGGCAATACAAAAGAATGAAGTCTGCATTTAATTGAGCTACAGCTGTAAACCGGATAATGGTCTTTGGAGAGAAAACCTGGCCAACTCACACCCAACTGCCAGGCATGAAGTAAAATTACGTGGTTGCCCAGGAGCACCTCCCTAGGGAATGATACAGCATGGGTGTTGATGGACAAGCTGATTTAATCTGCTGGGCCTCTGAGAGGTTTCACCACCACAGGTAAAAACAACAATATCCTTACCATGACAGGAGCTAATGGCCCAAAGGTCTTCAGAGACCTATCTAGATCAGCAAGAGTCACTTTGCTCATATGAATTCCACCCACTAGTCTTAACAAACTCTCAGGATATAGTTTAAATGTCCCCTTGCCAGAGGTGCTTCTCCAGATGTTTTTGATAAGCCCTTAACTACGCTGAGCAGCAGAAATGCTGTGCGCTTATCAAGAATAAACAATGAAATGATGACATCTTGCTATATCTTACTTTGCTGTTATATCAAAAACAATTTTAACCCTTTAAAACAATTAATTTTTGTTATAAACAAGTGGCTTTGGAATCATAACACAATATGCTGCCTTTATTTTTTCCTGTTAGGTAGAACTCAGATACAATAAGAGAATCTATTTTTTTTTATATATATTTCAGATATACTTTTTATTTCTTCAAATTTGTTTGTCAGGAGTGGCTGAAATAAAAAATATAATTGAGACCCACCATCACCATGGAAAACGCTTTAAGAGAAAATTGGTCAGATGAATATTATTGCTCCTCATTTCAACCAGTAAATAGCTGCCATTCATAAATAGACAACCAACAATGATCTGTCAACAGTGCTCAAGATATGTTACATAATACAACATGCCTGCTCAAGGAGGGAGGGGGAGTCTACGAAATAATTTATGTGAACGTCTTGATTTCATCATATAAGACAAGCACAACAGCACCACCCAGGCCTCTGAGAACACCCTGGAATAAAGCGTTCCCTCCTTCACCATGAGCAACCTTCCTCCGCAGTTGAGCAGGCCTTTGTATTCCATACCAGTTCCTTTGCGCCCTGACTGCAACCTCGTGCATCCACCGACTGTGTCAAAAGGATGGGACGTCAACCCAGGACGGCTGTGATGGACTGTGATATCTTCCCGCTGATGAAGATGTGAGTATTCTTGGGATCTGGAAGGGATCCCTTGGCAGTGTGGTAGTTGCAGTAGGTGGTGATACCCGCCACAGACACCTGAAGCTTTGGGACAAGCCCTTTATCCCGTCAGATGTGTAGGTCTTAACCAGGCAGCCACCCAGGCCTGTGGATTCCCTTTCAGCTCCAGCTTCGCCCATGTCAGCTATTAGACGGGTCCGGGCAAAATCCAGAGGATACGCAAAACACAAAGACGTGGCCCCAGGCACCACCTGATGCCTAGTTTCCTGCAAAGTAGCTCCCGAACTGGGTTCTTTTATCCACACCACCCAGGAAGATCAGCTTGTATTTCTTTGGAGGCAACGTTGAGAGCCTGGGTGGGGAAGTATCTGATGACATTGTCCAGGTTCTCGCGCCAGAAGGACAGGACCTTCCCCTCACCCCCATCCCGCGGCTCCTTGGGGATCCGACCCACACAGTCTCTATAGTGAAGGGTGTGTTGCTCATCTGCGGTGATTGGCTTGCGTGCCTGCTGCACCCGCAGCAGCAGCTTGACCTGCTCCTTGGGCACTACCGCGGTCTTAGACAGGGCCACCGCCCCAGCCAGGAAGCCCTTGATGAATGACACAGCAGCGTCTGTCCTGTTGAAAGGAAAGAAGGAGCAGGAGAGGGCAGAACTAGATTCGTTACCGGCTGGGACTCCGGGGTTCTAGAAAACCTATTTTTAATATTGTTAAGCATATCATTTGCATCCAGGCTTGCTAAGATAATACAATCTTCACTGTTTAGAATCCCAATGAGATAGATGCTTTACTCATCTATAGTCACGGAGTGTTATTCTTGAATACGGGAATCTAGAACATCAGCCGTACCACGTGTCATTCAGAATGTAATGAGATTTAGTAATGGATATGAGAAGGCACATTGATTTTCACTTGAGAAACTTCTCATTCACTTGTATGCAAAGCAATTAATTGTCAAGTACTCAATGTGCCCTGGATAAATACTTTCTATTTCAACCACTAATGAAGCCTTTCAAAAAAACGAAGTTAATAGGGTAGCAGAATCATAACTGAATTTGAGATCATCATCCATTTTACGTGTATATAAAGGATAATGCACTGTTTTTTAACATTCCATGGGATTTCTTAAAGTTTACATTATATTTTATATGCATTCTTTGAATTTTTTTAATATTTCTTTTTTAAAACTTTTTAACTTTATTTTTATTGTTTATACTATCACATATATTTCCATTCTCTGGAATAAGAATCTTTTGAGCATATTATAATGTGAGAGATCATCATCATATAAACATGTATGAAACTTTTATATTCTGTTCATTATAAAAGGGTTGGGAATACAGAGACAAAAATTGGAGATCATAAGCTTATAACTAAAATAGAGATAAAAATAAACAATTTAGACCCACATACAAACAACCATATACATTTACACATACACATTTTATCAATTGATATGAGATCTATGTGTATAAGGCTCCAGGAACAGAGAAAAATATAACACAATTCACTTGGGAAGAAGCTGAAGGACAAGAGATACAGAAAAGGAAATATTTGAACTCTGAAATAGTATAGTGATGATAAACCAGTGCTGTATGTCATGAAAATAAGTTTTGACTTTATACTTACAGGCTGTGTTAAAATATTAAAGAAAGGAAAAACACACTGCTATATTTTATATTCAGATGAATCTATGAATGTAATGTATACACATATATGCATATATACACATAAAATTGTTTCTTAATATTGAAATGACAAATATGACCATTGTGTGGCTGATGATATAAGTTACCTATGGTGAATTGTAAGGATACAACTGAAAAAATATTGAAACTCTTAATTTAAGGCAGTGAAAGTGGGGATTGTGGGAAATGGAAAAACTTTCCTCTACCTTCCTAGGTTCCTTCACCTATCTAATAATTAAATCTACATGATATAGAGTAACAAGAGGAAATAATAAAATTTAACTATATATGTATGTATGGGAACCATACATATAGGAGTGAGTAGGATACTCCACAATTGTGAGAGATTCGAAAAAAGTAAGGAAACATTCTGAGCTAAGGATGAGGTAAAGCACCTTGTGACTTCTGAGGGGAGGAGGGTCCTTTGAAGGACTGTAAGAGCAGGTGTTCAGTAATTAGTTATTTTCCCTGTCCTATATATGTCATAAAATGTCATTTCTACCTATTATTGGCAAGGTCTTTAAATTAAATTCTTCAGAGAGAAGTAAAGTTTTTCATGATTCCACAGGGTCTCAATTGTTTTTAGCTTAAATTAATTCACATACCACAAAGGCACATCTTAGGGTGACTTGTTCTGTCTATACCCTGACAAGATAAAAGATTGGGCAAAATTTAAGAAATATGTAGTTGGGCCATCTGTCAATACTTAGTAATTGAGAAGAAAATGAGAGAAATGTAAAGATCGATGTGCTACCTCATGTCAATCTCTATCCTCTAATTTTCTTGTTTACTTTTATGAGTTTTCAATTCAATCTTAGTTAAAAATTAGAAACTTATTTTTGATTATCTTCTTATTAAGTATATCTTATGGAGCAAACAAATCCTTCTCACATATTTGCTATTTTGTGAAAAATATTTTTTTAGAAAAATTTACCTGAATTTATTTACAGAAACTATATATATGATATCTCTCTCTCTCACACACACACACATATACATATATATCACTTTTCTTGACACTTGTGTATGAAAGGGGTTATATATGTTTTATATATTTTATTGTATTTTTCCTATTACTGTTTAGTCCCCTTACACCCTCCTACTCCTGCAATAACCACATTATTGTCCATTAACCCTTTTTCCATTTTACTCAGTCTCTTTGCTGACTAACTGCCTCCACCCCACTTAGCTGTCATCCTGCTATTTATAAGCCTGTCTTTATTACACTTAAGGCCACTTTTTCCTTAGATAATGTTATGAAGTAAATCATAATGAAATCTATTTGAGGTCACCAATATTATACCCATTAAATGTTTACATCATAAAATATACAGAGTGATGATTTCTACAAAGTATGGGACTAGGATTTAAAATACATGTTTAGAGATAAATATTTGTAAATAAATTAAACACAATTTAGGATTGAAAATATAGGCCAGATGATACCAAAGTTATTTAAAATTACCAAAAAAAAAAAAAAAAGTGTTAAGGAAGAAAAATTCCCAAGTTCTTTAAATGTGAGAAACAAATTATTTCATTGACAAAATTTGTTCATTCAGTCATTCAAGACATATGAATAAAGCACCTCTATAGGACAGTTAGGTGACATGATAAAAAAAATCTAGTGATGTTAAGGTCTTTTGACATTTAATATAAGATATAAGCAAATAAAAGATAAAAAAAAAATATGTTTGCCTTAAAATGCCATGCAAAAGAACACAGGCTTTCTTTTTCTTTTTTTTTAAAGATTATATTCATTATTTTCAGAGAGAAGGGCAGAGAGGAAGGAAGAAAGGGAGAGAAGCATCAATGCATGGTTGCCTTTCACCTGCCTCCAGCTGAGGACCTGGCTAAAGGGAGGCCTGGCTTACAAACTGGTTGTGTGCCCTGACTGGGAATCAAACCAGTGACCTTTGGCTTTGCAGGCCAGCATCAATCCACTGAGTCACACAAGCCAGGGCAGAACATAGGCTTTTAATTAGAGCACATAGCACTAAAAGTATTTGATATTGAAGGCAAAGAGTAATTTTATTCAAAATTTTAATGGCCTATGTCATACAAAAGTTAACTCCAAACAATAAATTATAAGGGTAAGACAGCAGTTTTACTAACACTTGAAGAATTCATCAGCTTAAGAAAAGTAACCAATGCTATCTAATCCAAAAATTTTGGGGGGAGGGGACACTTGTGAGAATCTCACAGAATGGAAAGAATTTTATGATTGTCCCAGGAATGGGGAGCTATGGACCTCATCTGCCAGTCATCGTTGATGGCTTTATTAGCTCATCTGTCTCATTCTGTCCCCTGTTTTCTGTCCTCTAAACAAGCAGCCTCTACATTTTAGAGCAACAGGGTCCTTCAGTACTTATATAACAAACCTGGTGAATAACTGGTTAACACTGGGATTTTTATTCACTGCTTGAGCCCATTACTTGGTCCAGAAGATTGTGTAGCCACATTTGTAAACAGGTCATTTCCCCATCTCCATGATAGATGAATGGGTGGGTGAGACTGACTGACAGGTAAAGAGGACAGAGTTGGGTAAAAAGCATCCCCAAAAATATGAGGCATAAACTGAGGATGAGGATATAAAAACAATGAGGGTCTCTATCGTACACTAAAAATATTTTACAACAATAAGTACCAACTAGCAACAACAGAAATAACCTTGGTGGGTGCAATGGTTAGGGTTATGTGGCAAGTGATATGACACAACATAGCTAGGTGACACTGAGTGGATATGAATTGGGTGTTCAATTACTCAGAGAATTAATAAGAGGGGTAAAAAGATTCAAAGTGACTTTCAGCAATCAATCCCTCAGCCATATTTGTAGCTCTTACTTATACAATGGAAACCAGCCCATACATTTACAATTTCTAAAAATCCCTTTCCTGCTATAGTCCTCACACTCAAGATAAATTTCTGTCCTACGTCTCTCCTAGATTTCCACCAGGGAATTCAGGGTTCACACTCTAACTGCATAGGTGAATTCATATTCAACACCCCAGCTGTAAGAGATCTTTGAAATGCAGTTTTTATTTCCAAACTTGGCAGTGCTATTGTCTTTTCTTGGCATACTTCTATTAAGCTGGCACCCTTTGGAAGACATGTAAAAAGAGAGTTTATTCTATACACTGAATGAGCCCATCCATGAGGTCAACCGAATTGGGCAACTTAATTCTACCTGAACAAAATAGCTTAAAAAACATAATTTACAAAATAAATGATCTTTTCTTTAGAAAACACCAGTTGCCATGACCTGTTTTTGTTGTTGTTGATTTTTTTTTATTATATGTACTTTAGAGATGGTAAAGTGGATTTCAGATTTTTTTTTTTTTTTTTTTTGGTACCATCTATGTTTACGGCTACCATAATTTCTTCTGGCTTAGACAGAATGCCTTATGATTGATTATTTTTCTCTTCACATTTATGCCCATATAAAATAAAATTCCTGTGACCATTTTTTAAAAATATTGATGATCTATCACAGGAATGAAAAGACTACTTCAGAATATGTTGACAGGATATAGCATAATAATTCTATGAGAAATTTTGAGAAAAAATGAAATATAAAATATATCTATGTGTACGTTCTTTAAGAATAGAGTTCAACCATGGCTGGTAGCACAGTAAATAAGGTGCCAGCCTGCAAACCAAAAGGTCTCTGGTTTGATTCCCCAGCCAGGGCACATAACCAGGCTGCAAGCCAGGTCTCAAGCCAGGTCCTTAGCTAGAGGAAGCTGAAAGGCAACCATACATTAATGTCTCTCTCCTCTCAGCCTCTCTCCTTTCTTCTCTATCTAAAAATAATAAATAAAATCATAAAAACAGACAAAGAATAGAATCCAGAACTTTCAGAGATTGAGGTGTAAGACTGCCATAAATATTTTTTTTAATCATGGATAAATAATGTGTTTCTTAAAGGAAATTATTCTATGTGTATACAAATCATGAAGATTTATTAGTACAAAGTATGGAATGAACTTTTCTTATTCAATTATTTCAAATAAAAATGCAAAAGGACTTGAATATTTTAGTTTGAAAAATAAAACTGAAAGCACATTTAAAATAAATTAATTGGAGCAACAATCACACAAAAGTTATTTTTTTATCAGGGGTTGAGATAGGAAATCCTTATCATAATTCTAATAATTCCATTTAACACATAATTTTAACTTATAAATTTCTAAGTTTACAAATCAAAAGAAACAGTATCATTATATCATTGAATCAAGATGATCATTATCTTTTATGTTGACAAAGTGGCTGTCCATATTGCTTCTAAATACATTTTTTGCCAAGAAATTATGCAGATAATTGAGCTCTAGTTTCTTTTCACAAAACATTGATGTATACACAGTGCAAAAAAGACTACTGTAATTATGTTAGTGTTATAGTTATCATTTTTTAAATATTTTATTTATTATTTTTAGAGGGAGGGGAAGCAAGAGAGTGAGGGAGAGAAGCATCAATGTATAATTGCCTTTTACCTGCCTCCAACTATGGATCTGGATGGAGACTTGGCTGGAGACCTGGCTTGCGGCCTCGTTACATGACCTGACTGGGAATCAAATAGTGACCTTTGGGTTTGCAGGTCGGCACCTATCCACTGAGCCACCAGCCAGGGCCTAGTTATCTTCTATATTAACATTTATCATACTAATGATATATTAAAATGCATAAATTAATTGCACATTTATTAAAAATGATGAAATTTACATAAAAACAAAACTGATTTTTTAAATCACTGAATTAAATTAGTTTAAATTCTGAAATTTAACTGGAATAAAACTAGATTTTTCTTACAGAAGTTAATACACCTTTTAACAATAATGAAATTGCATTTGAAAAGTACAAATAATTTTCTCCTTTTATAAAATATCATATGAAACATTTCAAAATATTAACATATCTAAGCAATATTTCAGTTCATGTCAAGTGTTTTTGCATTTTGTTAATACAGTTGATATCTTTTCTTAGTAGACTATCTTCTCTCCTAGGCCTAGATGACAATGTGTTCACCCTACTTTGTATATACATTATAAAAATGTAAAAATCTGACATGTAATATGAAGTGTAAGTTCCGAGCTAACTCTGCAATGATCTGGTCTAACTCTGCAATGATCTGGTGAAATGAAAGAAACAGCAACCTTGAAAATTGAAATTGAAAAGTTAATAGGAATTTTGAACTTTAAATGTTCCTATATTTCTAGTTGGTACATTCTGTAATCTTTGGTTCATCTGTTTATGTTGCATTTCCAAGCATAAAGATAAGAATATAATGGAAAATAAAATATTGCTAGTAAAATGCTTATTACTTTTAGCTGTAAAGCAGTCTTCAATCTTTTATATATCAATATACTCAAATACTTTCTTATCTCTACAATTTTATTTAATTTTTAAATATCAAGATGATTGTTAATAATTTATTTTAAAATTCTGATTCCTAGGCATTATGTAACCTAATACCACTTAAATAGCATTTTGTTGTTAAATTCAAAGCTTTTGACATTATGTATAATGCTTAATAAAATTAAAATGAGACCATGTACTTTTATGCACTGTGCTTATTATGGCATTGTGGTTTGCTATAAATAACTGGGAACATGAGTAACACAGGCCAACTGTATTATATAGATGCTGATTTATCAGAAATTTATGTTTTTATATAAATGTAAAATCCTAATATGAATAATAGGTAAATATATCAATCTAATATGTGCTGTAACATTAAGACTATTTCATTCTTTCAAAAAAATGATATCAAAATTCTGAACGAAACACTATTCTTTAGATCTAAATCACAACTTTTTCCTATTTCTTAGAAAATTATAACAGAGACCATTAAAATGTTGCTTTTGTGTATTTTAACTGCATGAATATTTATGAAGCCCAAAACATAAAGACCTAATCCATTTGTTATCTTCTTTATTGAAGTATTTTTTCTGCTGTAAATGCACTCAGTACTAAGGCAATTGTATAAATAATCCTTTTGACATCTGACCTGGAATGTGTACAGCCTTTTAGAAAGCAAAGCAGAAAAGGAAAGGTAGAAGCTGAAGAGGATTCAGTGTGATTCTGGAGGTTAAATCAGATGATATAACAGAGATTGAATGTCTGCTGTGTTGCAGCCACCTTCATGCAATTTATCTCTTCAATCCTTAGTGCAAGTATTTGAAAGCTGCTATGTCTATCTACAATAGATCTCAGAAATACAAACAGAATAAGGAGATATTTATAGTTCTCATATATATAAATATATATGAAATTGACCAAACCTACATAGTTAATTGTACAGGTAAATTACAGAGATTAGAAATTCTATTTATGTGAACTTCTAGAGAAAGAAGAGTTTTAACCTGGGATCATATTTTAGGAATAAGGTTGTAATACTCCATTAAATTTTATAATCTAGCTTAATCTCTTTGGGGGGAGACTCTATTTTATTATTTATTTATTTTCCCTTTTTAAAAAGCTTTATTATTATTATTTTTTAATTATTGTTGTATTGCATTTATCCCATACCCCCCCCCCCCACTGCTCTCCCCTGCCCCACCTTCCCCATCCCCCCTCTCATAGTCAATCACACATGTTGTCCAGGTCCATGGATCATTCATTCTAATTCCTTGACTAAGCTGTTCCTCTTCTTTGCCTCTTTCTCCCCCTCCCCACACCCCTCCACACACTGAAAGTCTGTTCCTTGTTTCCATGCCTCTGGTTCTATTTTGCCTATTTGTTTGTTTTGTTCATTAGTCTCCTGTATTGGGTGAGATCATATGGTATTTGTTTTTCACTGACTGGCTTATTTCACTAAATATAATACTCTCCATTTCCATCCATGTTGTTGCAAAACCGGAGTTTCTTCTTTCTGCTATGTAGTATTCCATTGTGTAAATGTACCAGTTTTTTGATCCATCCATCATCCACTGATGGGCATTTAAGATCTTTCTAGCACTTGGCTATTGTAAATAGTACTGCTATGAACATGGGGGTGAATAGGTTCTTCTGAATTGGTGTTTCAGGGTTCCTTAGGTATAATCCTAGCAGTGGAATTGCTGAATCAAAAGGCAGTTCCATTTTTAGTTTTTTTGAGGAAATTCTATGCTGTTTTCCATAGTGGCTGCACCAGTCTGCATTCCCACCAACAACGCACCGGGGTTCCCTTTTCTCCACATCCTCACCAGCACTTGATTATTGATTTGTTAACGATGATCATTCTAACAGGTGCGAGGTGGTATCTCACTGTGGTTTTAATTTGCAATTCTCTGATGGCTAGCAATGTTGAGCATTCTCTCATATACCTATGGGTTATTTGTATGTCCTCCTTAGAGAAGTGTCTGTTCAGTTCCTTTGCCCATTTTTTTTATTGGATAGTCTGTCTCCCTGGTGTTGAGTTGCATAAATTCTTTATATATTCTGTTAAAATACCAATGACATATTTCACAAATCTACAAAAATAGTTCAAAAATTTATATGGACCCTAAAATGGCCACAAATAGCCACAGCAATCTTGAGAAAAAAGAACAAAGTAGAAGGAATCACAATACTGGATATCAAACTATACCATAACGCCATTGTAACCAAATCAGTTTGATACTGGCATAAGAATAAACATATAGATCAATGGAACAGTATAGAGAGCCCAGAAATAAACCCAGGACTCAATGGTCAATTAATATTTAACAAAGGGGGAAGGAACATAAAATGGAGTGAAAATAGTCTCTTCAATAAGTGATGTTGGGAGAATTGAGAAGGGACGTGCAAAAAATAAAGCTAAACCACCAACTTTCACCATACACCAGAATAATTTCAAGATGGCTAAAGGACTTAAACATAAGTAGTGCCACCATACAGGTCTGGAGGAAAACATAAGCAGTACAATTTCAGATATCCCAAGCAGCAATATTTTTATTGATACTTCTCCAAGGTCAAAGGAAATAAAGACACAAATAAACAAATGGGACTACATCAAACTGAAAAGTTTCTGCTCAGCTAGAGAAAACATCAGCAAAATGAAAAGGGAACCAACTGTATGGGAAAACATATTTGCCAATGATACCTCAGACAAGGATTTGATCTAACTTGATCAAGATACAGCCTCCATCAGTAAATGGTCTATGGAAATGGCTTTATCACTATTACAGTTTTCCTACAAAGACAACTTATATTCCTTTCAGTGGCTAGCAATATTACCCATTATAATAATAATAATAATTATGATATATTGTCCCTGCAGGTTAGATACTATATTAGGTACTTTTATCTTTCACTGAGTTTATTATTTCTAAACACTCTGAAAAAATGGATTATTACCAGTATTGTATAAATGTAGATGCTGAGCTTCAGGGAGGTTGCATAAAATCTCGTATACTTTTCTCCACATATGGAAAAACTGGAACTTAATCCTAGTATGTCTGGTCATAACATCTGTGCATCTCTCTCTGCCCATTTCTAGATGGAATCTATGAAAATGCTTCATGAAAAATTAAGATCAGATGTGACAGAATGAATTTTATTATTGAATAATATTCCGTTGAATGCCCATGCCACATTTTGTATACCCATTGATAATTTAATGGCCATTTTGCACTGTTTTCACCATTCAGCTAATATAAATAATGGCATTGAAATTCATGTGCAAGTTTATAGGTGGACATGATTTTATTACTATGAAATATATACCTATAATGGAAATACTTGGTCATATTATAATTGTGTGCTTAACATTAGGATGAACTACAAAACTTTTTTTCCAAAGCAATTGTATCATTTTGTACTTTAATTGTGAGAGTGCCACTTTTTCTAAATCCTTGCCACCACTTGTTTTTATTTGTCTTTGATTATAACAATTCTGTGTAATAATATCTCAATGAGGTTTTGATTTGTATTTCTCTAATATCTAACGGCATTGTGTATCTTTGTATGTGCTTATTGACATGTTGAACATCTTTTACAGATGTGTCTATTTAATTCCTTTCATTATTTTTCAACTGGGTTATTTATATTTTTATTTTTGAATTAGAAGCATTTTTTTTGTTGTTTAAAGAATGACTCTTTTAAATAATATGAATTGCAGTATTACCAAACACATGCAAAAATACATTTACATACATACATATTTTTATATATATTTAAAGTACATACTGGATTGTGAAGAGTTAATACAAAAAATTTAGAAGCATTTTTTTATATATTATGGACACAAGTGCTTTAATAGATATATAATTTGCAAATATTTTCTCCCAATATATGAGTTTGCATCTCAATTGATTTTAATGACAATATTTTAGAGACACAATGATTAAATTTTGATGAAAATGTATAAATTTTTCTTTTTTAAATATTATTCTTTTATAATTTGTGCTTTTGGTACAATCTAATCAGGTTTTGCTATTTCCAATCCAAGGTCATAGATATTTCATCTTAATTTTCTTATAAGAGTCTCAAAGTAACAATTTTTACATTTAGTTAGATGATCCATTATGAGTTTATGTTTGGTGTAAGAAGAAGTTTAACATTATTTTTTTGGATATTTTTATTAACGTAAGAAATAAAATAATTTGGTCTTCCCTTTGAATATCTTTTGCATCTGTTCAGCCCTTGTATGTAATAATTCTATGATTTAATTCCAGCTTGGCTTTTGCAATTAAATTTATTTCAAAAACTAAACTTTTATTTTCTAAGAATATTTAAACTAGTTATTCTGGTTTTCCCTGACTTTACAAATTGTTTAGTGCAAGATTTGTTCCTTATATTGTGGTTTACTTATTTTAGGAAAACATTTGTATCTGAACAATGAAATATACATATGCTTATTTATGCCCTACCATTCTTTGATTATGTTCAATACTTTGTTTTCTTTGTTCTGTCTTTGAATATTATAATAGACAGATGCTGGATTTCTCTGTTCTTTAATTCTCCCTTTATCTTTCTTTTATTTGATGTTTTATTTCACATTGAGGTATATCTGCCACTTGATATTTCAAGTTTTTAATTGATTTATGGCCATTGATATTTTATTCATTTTTTTTCTATTAGAATTCCTGTAGTATCGCTTTAGTAGTATCTTGAGAATTGACAAACACAGGTGGTCAATAGCCCTATGTAAGTAAAAGCCTATTGTGAATAATAGAATACA
The DNA here is from genome assembly GCA_004026585.1 of Noctilio leporinus. Lineage (NCBI taxonomy): Eukaryota > Metazoa > Chordata > Mammalia > Chiroptera > Noctilionidae > Noctilio > Noctilio leporinus. The sequence goes on from PVIW01000520.1 coordinate 237,338, forward strand.
CATTCCTGTTGGGCAAAAGAAAGATGGATATCTATTGTACATTGAAGTGGAAAATGGCAATTGGCATTAACGGTCATAAAATGATAGCACATACCTTACTGTATTTGGGTCTAGAATAGGTCATCTGAAAGTCAAAAGACAAAATACCTACAATAATAGCTTTTTAAAAAATCATATCTTTTCTGTTTCTCAAGGAACATGATAGCAAATGCAGAATATTTTAAATACTTGATACTTAATAAGTGAATTAATGAAATTTTTATTTTAATTTTTAGTATTTCTAAAGCCTCATCATATTAACTTATTTGGCATCTAGTAAATAGAACTATATCACATTGATCATATTAAGGTGTATAGTAATATTTTAATAATGTATGATACTTTATTCAATTTAAAGTGACATGTTTATAAACAGCATACATAAAGCAACACTAATAATTAATAAAATTTTGCTCAATCACTTTTATATAATGATTTTTAGGCTCAGTTTTGCTTGTGATATGAACATTTTCCAAAGTCAGTAAATTTGTTTTAACATATGATTTTTAATAACTATATACAGTTAAATAATTGCATTTCTATAGAAAAATTACTCTTATTTTATTTCACTGCATTTTAATTTAAAATACACTTTGATAAAAATAGCTATTTAAGACCCTGGCTGGTAGCACAGTGGGTAAGGCGCCGTCCTGCGAATGCAAAGGTTGCAGGTTCGATTCCCCAGCCCCGGCACATAACAAGGTTGCAAACCAGGTCTCCAGTCAGGTCTGTGGCTGGAGGCAGGTGAAAAGCAACCATACATTGATGTCTCTCCCTCTCTGCCTCTTTCCCTTCCCGTCTTTCTAAAAATAATGAAATTAAAAAACAAATTTAAAAAAAAAAGCTATTTAAAATATAATTTTAATTGCCATTTATTGATTTTTTAAAAATAATTTCAGAAAAATAAATATAAAAAATATCCAAAATAGACCCTTTAAAAACAATTCTCATTAATTTTCCTTACCTAAGTATCATGCATTTATTGAAAAGAACAGTAAAGCTTATCATGGTATTCTTCTGTGTGCAAGACTTTTTAAAATACCTCGGCATGAAGCTTTTTGCTTTGTAACATTTGTTGTAGAGATACATATTCTTATCTTTAAAGTTCTATCAGACAGACAAAGAGAGACAATGGCACTGTCACCTCTGTCACCTCTCTAATTCTCATTTTCCAGAAGCAAGGGCTTTATAATATTTAGCTAATCTCTTTTTGAGTTTGTCTCCATTTCTGAAAAAACAAATATAGTATTTTGTCTTTTTGGAATATTTCTACTAAAGGAAACTTAAGAGTACCCACTGAGTAAAAATAAAACTCACTCCCATCCTTGCACACTATTCCCTATATATATATTTAATATAATATATCATAATTTTTGCTATTTCAGCATTATATGGTAACATTAAAATGACCAGCTAATTATTACCTATAGGTGTGTCTCTACCCTATTATTATTTTATTCAGTTCTGGACGCAGTTTGTATCCTCTAAAATTAATGACAGACTCATTTACCATTTGCTTAATTTTCTCTATATCTGCAATAAAATATACCTATCTTTCCATCAGGAAACTTGCCTCTCAATACATCCATCTAGTTTGGCAAGTGTTTATCTAGTCTACTGATCTTTTGTCCAGGTATTCAAATTAAATCTTTCCTTTTCAGGATATTAATATTATCTAACTAAGTATTCTTTTTCTTTTTTTTTTTTTTTCTTTTTTCTAAATTTTCCCTCTCCTTCCTTTTATGTGTCTGCTTGCCCCAGCATCTGTGTTTCATGCTACAACTTTCCTGCAAATGCCTGCTTAGTGGAGATCCTCTCAGCAGTAAGACAGCATTGATGCTAATTGCAAGTTGTGTGTCATTTGATGGGGGCATGTTGATTCTTTACTTTGTTTTTCAGTAATCTCTCTAGTCCCTTACAGAAAAGGTAACTCAAAAGGCAAGTATCTGTAAGCTTTTTGTCTTAGATTTATTATGAGAGAAGAATTCTTCACTTTCCTGTGTGAGATTTTAAGCCAGGGACCATGTACTCCCAGCTAGTAGAAGAAAGTGTCTCGGAAGGTATTCTCATCTCTACTCTGAAGATAGACTTTATCATTATTTCCACATTTAAATTATAGTGCCTTTCATCTCAGCTGTGTTTTAGGACTCCTTCTGAGTCTCTTTAGCTCTATGTCTTCAGAGAGAAAATTTATAGTTGTCTGTCAAAGGACGAAGGAGCAATTTTCCTGTGTAAAGGTATGGCAAGGACTATCATGGGCCCACTTTCGGCTTTTATGGATTTCTCACGACTATTCCTCTTGTCAGCACCCCACAATTTTAGAGGTATGCAGCATATCTAATTCCTGAGCCATTCTGAGTATCTCAGAATTATTCACAGTTTCCTATAGTGTTCATTTATTTATTCTCTTTCATTATCCCTCGGCTTTCTGTTTCCAAAGCTTGGTGTTTTGCATTGTTTTTCTTTTTCATTTTCTTGATCATTTGGGTATAGTTATTGTTAAAACCCACTTTTTTATTTTTAAAATAGTGGCTGTAAACTGTTTTCATTCCAGAATGCTCAATAGTGCCCTTGTATGTACTCATTATGATGATTTGTTAAAAACTATAATGAACTTCTTTGTTCTAAAATCTTAACAGCATGAAAGAAATGGATATTTTATGGGATAAAAGTGCTGCTTATGTAAAAGACAGTTATTAATTTATTTGGGGGAGTAATGTTAATTGAATTTTTCACATGTTCCAAAAGTCATGTGAATTATAAGATAAGAAATATCAATTTATAAGTTTTAGAGAAATGTAAAATGCAGTATACTATGAGTCCATGCACTCTGGTCCCTCAATCAATTTTTAGAAGTTTTTGGATGCTTAATTATAAGGTAACATTTTTGCAGATACTTAAATGGCAAATTAGAATTGTCCAAAATAAAAATAAGGAAAGACTATTTTAAGATAGTAAGTAGGTAAAGGGTACCTCAATCCAAAAAGGAAGTAGTATATTCTATCCTAAGGAATTGCTTTGAGGCTAAATCATGGAATACAAATGTGTAAGAAGTGTGAAAACATGCTTTTCGCACTTTGGCCACTACACAAGGGAAATCATGGCATGAAATCATAGTCATATGATAAATTATTAAATCTATTGCTATGGTAATAGAAACAATTTCAGTGATGTTTCAAATGTAAAGCCCTTTCCCTATCTGTCATAGGCCCAAGAATGATAAAAATACATTTTTATTCAATGAACATGAATCATGCATGGTTAGGAGAAACATGTGTTCATGGCTGGAAGCCAGTAAAAAAACAATTGCAGTGTCCAGACAATAGATTTTGGTGATTTGGGCCAAAATAGTGCAATAACAATTAGCAAAAACTCTAGATTATAATGAAATGAAATCTACAAAGATTTGTGTTTCTTGGGTAGGGGATAATGGAGAAAATGGCATCAAGGATGACAGTTTTCTAGTTTTTGCTGGGAGGAAGGCAGAGAGGATGAAGGAGGAGCAGTGACAGAGGCAGGAGGACGATCACAGGTTGCAAGGGCTCAGCCACAGGGAAGAGCGTGCTCCGTGAAGCAGTAAGGGACCTGCTGCCAAGTCAGCTTAAAACAGGCCTGAAAAATACTCATTTGGCTAGCTAACAGCTAGTGACCGTGACCTCACACCATGAAATGACCAACCCTTACTTCATTTACTGCCTCCTATATATTCTTTTTCCTTAGTGTTTTTATATCAACAAATGCAATATGTAATTAAGAAAATTCAATATTATGGGGGAAAAGTCAGTGTTGGAATACTATTGTGCACATGTGTAGCAGGCCAGTGTGGAAAATATTCATACATTTTGGCTTATTTGTGCATTAATGAAAGGCCTGGCTAGTTGTTTGCTAAGGACTCACTTTTTGTTAACTGATCGGCACTGATGAGAATATTAAAGTGCTGTGGTTTTTAGTTAGAATGCTATTTCTTCAGACATTTGAAAGGCCATTTCAATGATCATTTCTATTTTGGGAGAGTTATGACAAATAATCAGCTCATTCTTGAGCATAAAAGAATATTGATTTTTATTTCTCCTAAGTAGAAAAACATCCCTAGTTAAAAAATCCTTCTTGAGACATCCATTTAAAATATGAAAATTCAGAAATGCATTATGAGATCCTGTTATTGTTTACAACAACAAAATGGGCCAAAATCATTTGCCACACAACCAGGGATGCAGATAGATAAAAACATAGACATCTGTAACATCAGTTTCTCCAAACTTGGTTCTTTCCTAGCCAACTACCCCTTGCCTCAAAATACAAGATTGTCATTTATCAACAGACGATGAAGTAGGGCCACATTGTATTATACTTTAAGGCAATATTAACCTCTCCATAGGCAGGTTTGCCTTTATCTTCTGCAGGCTCACAAACTTAAAATATGAATCAAATTACATCATTGCAAAAAAAAAAAAAAAAAAAAAAACTCCAAATTTGAAATACATTTAACAGGGGAAATAAAAGGCTTGGGAAGACCTGAGTGCCTACTACACACACTCAAAAGATAACCTTAATAATAAAAATTCACCTCAGGAAGAGAGAAGACCCCTCATGGACATGGGTAACAATATGGGGTGTGCCTGAGGGGTGAGGTTGCTGGATGGAAGTAGGCAAAGAGAAAAAAAGTGGAGATAACTGTAATAGCATAAACAATAACATATAATTAATTAAAAAAAAAAAAAAAAAACAGAGAGAAGACTCAGTGAAGACAAAGAACAGTACTGTGATCCTGACTTGTTGATATTGAGTGATAAAATAGGGAATAAATAAAACACAATCAAAACTTACCCTGCCTGACTGACAACTAACAGCTTGACTAACTCAATTGCATAATTTTTGTTTTCTTTTTCTGTATCCAAATGGAAGTAAGTGCTGAGCTGTTGTCTTCTAGAAATGGGGTTAATTTCTCGGACCTGCACTGGAGCAGTAAGAATTGTGGCATGTCGGAAAATCATACACGTTTCTGGAGACATTTTCTTGTGAGAGTCACTGTTTCTATTGAATTGAAGACTTGTAGGAATTGATTTTGATGTTGCTCCCAAAAGCCTATGAGATGAATTAGAGGAAAGTCATGAATAAATTAATGCTAAGGCCTATTTTAGCCAAGATAAGCATCTACTCTAAAGAATTATATAGTGTAAGTCAGATAAAAACAGAGCCAAATTCTTGTATCCACAAAGAAGAAAAAGTCTTAAAATGTTTCTTCCTTTCCTTGTACATAAAAGTCTCCATTCCTCAGTCTATCTTAATATTCTGCTTCCATAATAAATCAGCATCTTCATTTGCAAAGTTGTATTACTTCAAAAGTTTCTCTTATTTTACCTTAGTTTTTCAAAGTGCCAAGAATTAATGAAACAGCTTTCTGACCTGATCTCAGAATTCTTTAAAGAGATTTTTATAATTTTATTTATTGTTGTATTACAATTATTTCATTTTCCCGCATTGCTCTCCCCCTCCACACCCTCCCCACTTCTCCCCCATAGTCAATTCCCACCTCCTTGTCCATGTCCATGGGTCCTTCACACTATCCCCTCTACTAAACGAATAGTTTTTTTAATTATTTTCATTTTTTCACCTCTCATTCTCAAGCCACTGCACTTTGAGATTAATTTTCCTTTTTTTTTTTACCTAGATTATTATACTTTGATTACTAATAATTCCCACGTTAAATACCAGTGGTTTCCTTTCTGATAAAATATTGGTCGCTTTCCACCATTATTTGATGCAAAAGATAAATCATATGTTCTTGAAATAGTTTAATATTTGTTTTGAATCCCCCAAATTATTCCTTTACTTGCCCCCTTCACCACTCCTTCCTTTCTTTCTCAGTAAACATTTCACTTAAGCAAATTTACAAAAGATTTACAAGCATCACTAAATACTGCTGTACCATAACAGCTGAGCATACTTTGAACATACTCTATGATACCTAACACCGTTCTATATGGAATACAAAATATCCTTATCAGAATTAACGTAAGTTAAAAAACACATTTAATATACTTGAGAATAGACACCTTATGAATCAAGAAAGAAGTGAAGGTAGAAGTATGAACTTTCAGCTTGGTATTTGTAGACATTGCACACACTTGTTTTCTGCCTTTGTCAAACTGGAACCTGCAGATAATCTTAAGAAAATTATTCAAGTCATATGGTTTTCCTGGATACTATCAGTAACAATGACAGAAGAAAGTTAATTGCTACAAACTGAACTTCTCTTTCCCATTTACAAGGAAACACTGGTATTAATTCAGTTTTCTACTGAATTAACTTATGAAGATCTAGAATTGTCATTGAAGTTATTTGAGTTTTGGGGTTTTTTTGTTTGTTTGTTTGTTTTTTAACTTTGAGTTATCTTCACATTATTGTAGATGTCACCATTTACTCTCCCTTTGCTGGTCTCTACCCACCCCTGCTCGCCTTTCCTGCTGACCATCTTCACACTGTTGTCTACCTCTGTGTGTTATGCATATGGGTTCTTTGGGTAATGCCTTCAACTTTCTTCATCCAGTTCCCCCCTCTTCCTCCCCTCTGACACCTGCCAGTCTGTAACCTTTGGTGACAGAAATAAAAGTCATCATCATCTTCATCAGGGAAATTGCTAGTGCCATAGAAGGAAACTGTTGTAGGATTCTGAAATACTGAAAATATTCTAACTTTCCACAGGGAAGGAAATATTTCACAGGTACATGAGTACATCAAGCACCAAAGCATACCATTAAAATCTGTACACTCTCTGCCTCTGTGTCACATATCAAATTATAAACAAACACACAAACAGAAAACCATGCAAATCTTTCCATTCCCTTGGATTAGTCAAACTACAATCATAATTTGAATTAAGTATAGCTAGATAGGCTTAATGGTTTAGTCATCCTTTTATCACAAGCAAAGAAACCACTAAACCCTGAGCCCCAAGAAAGCAGGATGTATTCCAACTTTGAGCAGTGAGATTTATCAAACATTGTCTAATAATGAGTGTTTCTATGACTCAGACTTTGGAATACATTAGTCTTTCTACCTGTTAAACCCCATTTCACTTTGCATAGGGTAAATATGAATAACCTTAAAGATATTTTAAATAAGACAGTTCACATTGATCCATTTATTAAGTCTGTGAATTTGGAGACACAGAGAAATCTTAGCAGTTAATTAATTATCTTTCTTCTGGTTCACTAAAGATCATATTATCTATCTACCCATTTAAGAAACTGTCCTCCAATATCAAAATTAGTTTGTTTTTATTTTGGGGGTAGATTGATTATTACAGTGAAAATAAATAAGTTTGCATGATCATTAAACATCTAGTGGCATCAACTTTGTTCTTATGGAGTATGTAATTTGCATAAAATAAGAATGGTAATAATCAAAGGTGTGGGGTGTAACATACAGAGAATGAAGACAGGAAGGAATTCCTCACATCACCCTAATCCAACAATTTCCCACAAAGAAGAAGCCTCAGACCACAGTCCTCAGATCTACGACAATGACTATAGACAACCTAGGCTTCTGTTTTTTATGTTGAGGCTTCCCTGAACTATAGGGAAATTGTCCTGCAATATGACCTCTGAAATACACCAGGACAGTTCCATATTTACTTTTTTTCTCAATAATGAGCTAAAAAAAGAATATAATAGAATTATAGAAATCTCTTATGTGAGTGGAATCAAATTTCACCTTAATAAGTGGGGGAAAAACGTAATCTCTCTGAGCTATACAGATGCTACCTTTCTTTACCAAATCATAAGGACTTAAGTTTCTACAATTGTTATTGTATTTAGGACTGGATGTAACGTTATCTAGTCAAATTAGTCAAATCTCATGTTATTTCCAGTCGCTCATTCCCAAGTCAGAAACATCTGTTTATGTGGTTTCCACTAGGTGAGTCTCTGAGGTGGTCTCACACACGCAGGTACTTTGTTCGCATCATACTCAGATGTGTTCCTCTCATGCTTTGATACTCAGTACAGATACCATTTGAAACTCGTACTCAAAATTAATATAATTTTGGATATAAAGGGTACCTACCTCCCTGAAACTTTGAATCTTCCTTTTTCTTTCCTTCCTCTGTGTTGGCTTACCTGCAATGTCTGGTTGACAACGTTTACCTAGAACAAAAGGTATGCCCTGTGTTCCTGAAGCCTGCCTTGGGATTCAACTTAAATTAAAGGTCACATAAAGCTTCCTAGAGTGTCAACTTGGCAAGTGATGGAGAATGGGAATTACAAATTAAAATTGGATTTGACCTATCCTGCCTCCAAATTTCTTCACTTAATCATCTCACTTCACTGTAGGTCACTAAACACCCTACATCCTGTTAGTATTAATCACATTCTAAATCCACAGTTAAGGTGTCTCCTGTTTCTGTAACTCTGATTCTTTCTAATTCAGCTTGTCTGGAACAGGAGCTGACTTTAGCTAACTCAGTTCTACATTTTTTGCCTTTTCCCTCAGTTCCATCTTGTGTGCCTTAAGAATGTCACAAATGCCATATGATCTCACCCATTACAGGATAATAATGAACAACAAGCAAAACAGAAGTAGATATATAAATACAGTGAATAGGCCTTCAGTGGTCAGGGGGAAAGGGTTGGGGGGAGGGGGGAGGAAGAGGCAAGGAAGGGGAGCAGTTTAGACAAGAGCCTAGTATGAAGGAACCATGGACATGGACAACAGGTGGGATTGACTTTGGCGGGGAATGGGCGGATAGGGAAGAGGACAGAGGGGAGCAAAAAGGGGGTGGATGTAATACAACAACAATAAAATTAAATAGAAAAAAGAATGTCACTATTGGTTGTTCTTGCCTCCGCAGAGAGTTTGTGGGGGGCAGTAGGAATCGTCATCTCTCAGACATGCTCAGTTAGTCTCATAAGGGTAGCAGCCTCTCCTAGGGGAGATTTTCAGAATATTTGCTAAGTGTTCCATTCTGGTTTCTGTTCTACTCTGCTCATCCCCAGCCTGCAGTCAGTCTGGTAATTAAAACCGTCTTTCACTTGTCTCCTACTTCTACCATGGTTTGCTCTTGTAAAATGCCTCTTTTATTTTATTATTACCTACTTTTCTAAATTGCTGTCTTATTTAAAAAATTAACTTAAAAAAAATAGTTGAGCTATTAAAATTAACTACACCTTAGTTTGGGCTTTACACATTCAAAACTCCCAGAACCTGTTTCATTTTAGTAAATGCTTCTTCTTTTATTTACTGTTTTCTACTTCCCATTGTTTTTCTGTGGGTAGCAAAGGGAGGGATGGAGTTGGGTAGAGAAAGGGAGAGATAATGGAAGACGGAAGGGGAGAAATGAGGAGGAAAAAGGAGACAAGGAGAGAAAGAAGGAATGAAGAATGTTGGGGAGAGAGGATGACAGGGTCCTTTGATGATTATGACATACATGAGATTCTGGCTTCTGACAGCATTGGTTTTAAAAGGACTTTAGGCATCATGTGGGTCTAACTTACATACTTAAATGACCTCTATGCACTTTCTACCTTTGCTACAATACAATTTAATACTGTCTGACCCTTATAAAGTATGGATTTCTGAACAATAAAAATAAACACAGCTACTTAGTATAAACTAACATTTTCCTGTCAGAATTAATATCAAAATTAGTTTTATTAGTTTTTAATAAAATAACATTTTGGAAAAATATAAGTTAGTAACTCAGTGTTTGCATATAGAAATGATTTCAGTTGGAAGATATGTAGCCTATCTAAACTTCATACTAAGCAACTGCCCTGTTAATTTGATGAATATAGACAGTACCTTGGGATGACTTAAGCCTCAAAGTTCTATTTTTCTGTCAGATGCATAGCTTTTGTTTTACTTTTAATTATTTGAGTCATTGCCTTAATTCTGCATTTAACATTACTTGTAAAAAGGCCTCCCTATTTCTAAAATGTGGCCTTTTAATGAAGTGCTTACTACTGCTGACTTTTAATGAAGTTCTTCCTATTACCAAATCTAACCTTTAAGCTCACTGTGTTGACACTGTATGTAAATAGCCACCTTAATAATGACATTTGGCAGGACTCCAAAAGGAAGAGTAAGAAGGAAGTAGTGAATGGAGCTTTAGTTCCTTCCTTTTTAAGTGTATATTGTACTCTAATAGCATTTCTTCTGAAAGTGAAAAAATAAATTATTTCTGGCTGTTCTTTTAATTTCTCTCTTTGTGTGTATCTTTCTGCCTCTCTCTCCCTCCCCTACCATCTTCCTTTCCTTTTTTCCTCCCTATCTTTCATTTCCTACTGTAATATTTTAGAGTGCAGTTTTTAAAATATTCAATTGTATAAAAAGTTGGACTTCTATTTTCTCTTGTAATAATTATTTCCTCAGCCTTGGCTAGTGTGGCTCAGTATATTGTCAATAGCCTGCAAATTCAAAGGTGGCTGGTTCGATTCTCCACTCAGGGCTCATAACCAGGTTGCAAGCCAGGTCTCCAGCCTGGTCCCCAGCTGGAGGCATGTGAAAGACAACCATACATTGATGTCTCTCTCCCTTTCTTCCTCCCTCCCTGCCCTTCTCCCTAAAATAATGAATAAAATCTTTACAAATAAATTATTTCCTAAGCAATGTCTTAGTAATTATACATATTAGTTCATAAATTGGTATTAATATAACATTTACTTCTTTATTAAATATGTTTAACTATATTGAATATTTTATTATAAACTAAAACACCTGTATATTTGCATTATCAAAATTAAGAAATATATAAATTGAGTTTAGTAACTTAATGAAATATGACATTTGGGTCAATTAATATTCCTCCAAAACAAAATTTCATCTTATATTAAACTCTGTTTTAGAATAGCATACTTGTGTGTCATTATTTTTTAATCCTATTCAATTTCAATTTTTCACCTTAGGAAATTCTTATTGCTCCCATTTTTTTGCCATCTGACTGATAGACATTCATGCAGTGAGTAATGAATGTCTTTCGACAATAAGGACATTCATCTGTCAACAATGCAGACCAAATCAGAGCCACTCATATGATACCTTTCATGAGAGAAGAAGCCAGCTACCTGGTAGCAGGTTGATTATAAGATGGAATTGAACAAACTAATCAAGTTTGTGGGTCAGGGATAATATTGTCCATGGTTCAAAAATAATCTTCAGTAGAGACTCAGAATGTCTAAGAGAGAACAAAGTTAGTTATAAACTGTTTCAGCTGTTTTGTCCAAATGATAATGTGATTTTATAATTTAAATATAATAACACATATAATGATTGTATAAGTGACTAGATATAAAAAAGCTTAGAGGATTCTATAAATATTAGTTGTTAAAGAAAAGCCCAACCTGACCAGATTAGATTTTAAATATAAAATATTATCTGGATATTACAATTTATGTTCGGATGATAAAATTAAAAAACAAATTTATAAATAAGGAAATTGAATAGTGGTCATGGCATGCCATATTAGCTTGGGATATATTTTTATCTCAAATAATATTACACTCTTTTTAAATAACAGAGTTTGCCAAATATAATCATCTCATTTTTCACATGAGTAGAATTTTTTTTAAAGATTTTATTTATTATTTTTAGAGAGGGGGTGAGGGAGAGAGGAAGAAAGGGAGAAAACCATCAATGCATGGTTGCCTTTCACCTGCCTCCAGCTACAGACCTGGCTGGAGACCTGGCTTGCAACCTGGTTATGTGCCCTGGCTGCGGAATCGAACCAGCAACCTTTATCCACTGTGCCACCAGCCAGAGAGTAAAATATTTTTTAAAATCTCTTGAAAATGGAACCTAGATGCTAAATTTGCAGATGGCTGCATTCTCCTGAAACTGCTGTGTTTTTAGTCTCAGCTCTCTCGGCTGTTGGCTGCAGTCACCTTTACCTGTCGCCACTGTTGCCTCAACTTTCTGTGTGTCTGTGTTTTGAAAACGTGGAATGTGAATGTTCAGTGTTTTGGGTCTAGGTTCCTAAAAGCAGAACCTGAGACCAGGGTTCAAGTGCATGGGATTTGTGTAGGAAATGTCCACAAAGAAGAGCGAAATGGGAGAGAGCTAGCTGTGCAAGGATTTGGTCTCAGATAAAGTCTAGCCTTGGCTTCATCAACAGACAAACCTCTCCAGAACAGGAACTGCACCAAAAGTTATCTGCTGAAGGAGTGACCCAGCTTTTCTGTCAGGCAGCCCCTCATGGAAGTGGGACTTTCCTACGATCAGATCCGCAGCCACCCAGCTAGGTGAGAGGATAACAAGTTTTGAGATCATGGTTTGTTGTCTTGTTGCTTTCACACAATACAATGCCTTGCAGCGATGCAGGCCTGCTTTGGTGCTTAAGAGCAGGAAGGCTGAATGAAGCAAATGCCTGAATTAAAATTCAAACTCGACCACTTCAGTCTTGTTAGGGGCAGGTAATTAACCTTGGTGTCATACGTTTTTTTCGAATGTACAAAAACAGCTGATAGTGGAATAATATATTTATCACAGGACACTTGTAAAGGTTAACTAATATCATAAATGTTAATAATTCAAAACTGTGTTTGACCTGAATTAAGCAGTACTTGAGTGTTGCCCATTGTCATTATTTTTGTCTATAAAAATGCAGGAAGATAGGTGGATAACTGGGAAGTAAATTACCTACCCACCCTGTCTTCCAAAATGAGAGAATACAAAATATGCTTATTTATAAAATGTTTTTATATTAAAGAATAACAACACTATCAGGTACCTTTTGTCTATCCATAAGTGTAATAATTTTGGTCATTTTTCCATAGATAGTAACTTATTATTTCTATTTCACCAGTTGTTAAAAATATTGCAGTACGATTTTGCATACAATTATTCTGGAGAAAAAAAAATATTTTAATGAAACAGGTAGAAGTGAAATTTTCATCTCTAAAAAAGCATATGTAAAATTTTGTGCTGAATTTTATCAGATATTCTTCTGGAATATTAATCAATATTTTACTATAAATAACTGTACAGAATGCCTGTTTCTCATCAAAGTGTACAGCTCTCCTTTAGCATATGCACTATGTACACAGTGGAGCAAAAGTAGATTTACAGTTGTGGTATGTAACACAGATTATTCTTTTATGATTTATTAGTGCATTATTTTTCATATGAACACTGTGAACTTACTTTTGCCAACCCTGTATATACGTTTTCCTGTTTGCAAATGTACTAGATCAAAAAATGTTTTTGAGCCCTTGGCTATGTGACACAGATGGTTGGAGCATCATCTAGCGCTCCAGGTGGCTGTGAGCTCCATTCCAGGTCAGGGCACATATCTGATTGCAGGGTGAATCCCCTGGTCGGGGCAACCAATGGATGCTTCTCTCTGTCTCTGTCTCTGTCTGTCTCCCACTCCCTTACTCTCTCTCTGAAATCAGTGAACATATCCTTAGGGGTGAGGATTGAGAAAAAATAACATTTCAGTATTTTTAAAATCTTTATTACTATAGTGATATTAACTATTACTCTGTGGGTTTCTATCCTACTATGTAAATGAGTAAACTTTTTTGTTTCTTTTATTTGTAATTATAACTTACCACTCATGAATAAGTTTATTAATTTATAAGATTTATATATTAATATGTTGACTACTATATATTCATATTATAATGCTTCCCATAATTTTGAAAAATAAACAATCAAAAGCTTTAACCACCTTATCTCTACCATCAGCTACTTCCTGTTTTATGAAGAGCCTATTTCTTCCAATATGTTTTTATAATCACTGATCTCTAGTTTCTCATTTTCATTCTCTCTGTCTTAAGTATAAATGATTTTTTCAGTTTTTTTAGGATGAAATAAAAGAGCATAAAATATTAAAGTACAGCTTAATGCATTTGTATTAAGTAAACATTTATTTAATTATCACATAGAAGAAGAAATAAAACATTTTCAGGAACCCAAAGCACTTCACTTATCTCTTCCATATCTTACTTCTTCAAATTATTCTCACTTCATTATAGTTAACTTATATTTAGAGCTTTCTTATCTATGTATTTATACCTAAAATTTTAGTTTAACTTTGATTGTTCATAAACCATACATAAGGAAAGCAAGAATCTGGTTTCTTTATTTTGTGGCTGGTTTTATTGATTGCATTATGTATGTGAGATCTATTTTTGCATAGAGTCTAAAAGAGTTCAGTAGTTTATTTATTGCTTAAGAAAATTTCATGTAAGAATATATACCAATTTATTTTTATTTTATACTCATATTATATATTGACATGTGTTTTGTTGAGGTTTAAGCTACTCCAGTTAAACTTGCCAGAACTTTCTTGTACATATTTCTTGTTGAAATGGACATATTATCTGAATATGCACGTATGCAACATTAATAGATATGTCTAAATTTCAGTAGTTTTACAAAGTAGTTGTACCAATTTACTGCTCACCAGGAGTCCATTGATTCATATACTTATAAATTCTTTATAATTTCTATATTTGACACTTTAGAAATTATGGATCCATAGCATTTTTTTACCTTTTAATATTATTGACATGTAAGGATACTGAGGTCTTTTTCATATTAAACTTTGAGAAATTCTTTTTAAAAAGTGGCTGAGATCTCTTGCCTGTTTTGTACTTTGATATTTTCCTCATATTGTTATACATCTGTACATTTTGTTGATAATATTTAATTAAATAAGTTATGAATATATATTGGAAAATACATTTTAATTCTTCTTGATCTTTTGTTTGTGATTTTAATATTAATATAATTTAGTTAAATAATTATTTGTGGTAAATGATATTTTGTGTATTGGTTTAAAATATTTACAGGTTAAAAAGATATTTTCATATACTATGATATGCAATCTAAATGCACAGTTTAGATTTACATTTAGTTAAACCATTAACTCTGAATTTTGTGCAGGCACAATATGGGGATCAGGTTTTGTTTATTTTATATGTGAATATTCAGTAGCCCCAAATCATTTATTGGAAAATATTTATTTATTACTACTCTGTTAAAATTTTATTTTCATCTACCATGGCCTGATCTACATTGTCTTAATTACTTCAGATCTATAACATCCCCTGCTATTTGAAAGAGCAATTCTTTTCTGTTTATTATTCTTTAAAAACTTTTTGGTTCTTATTTCTTTTTCTCTATTAGCTTTAGAATTTACTTGTTATACTTTTTGTTTTGACTAACTTGAATGTTCAATAATTTTGGTGACAATAAACATCATGTAACACTGAGTCTTCAATATACATAACACATTTCTTGCTAATGATAGTTTTCTTAATTTCTTGCATTATTATTTTATATATTTTTTGTGCCTTGCATATTTTATTGAATATTTTTCTAGGTATTTTATATTTCCCAATTTAGAATCTATATTCATTTACATTATCAAGCCTGTGCAGTTTTATACAAACTCAATAAAATTTTCTACTTTGATTTTGTATATTGTAAGATTTATAAACTTGGTTTTGTTTTGTTTTGTTTTTGTTTTTAAATTTTTATTCATTATTTTTAGAGAGAAGGGCAGAGAGGGAGGAAGAAAGGGAGAGAAGCATCAATGTATGGTTGCCTTTCACCTGCCTCCAGCTACAGACCTGGCTGGAGACCTGGCTTGCAACCTGGTTATGTGCCTTAAATGGGGATCAAACCAGTGACCCTTGGGTTCACAGGCTGGTGCCAATCCACTGAGCCACACCAGCCAGGGCTAAACTTGGTTTTATATCTCTAATTTATCTTTGGTTTCTTTAACTATTCCGCATCTTTCTTCATTTTCTCTTGATAAAATGAGAGCCTTACTTCTTCCTATCCTATTTTTATATCATTTATTTTTTTTGCATTACTATACTGCTTGAAATCTTCAATACTGAATCTAAGTCACAGTATATGGTCTCTTTATCTTATTTACTTATTTGGTTTTTTGGCATGCACCAAATTTAAGAACAAATGTAGTTCTATTTGCTGAGAATACTTCTCTGTTTGATCAATTTTTGTTTTTATCTTTATATTTACTTCCACAAATTTTCCTATCATCCTAATATGGCTATTACTTTATAAATCTAAAATAAATTTTTCTTACTAATATTTGCCTTTAAGGCTTATATTTCATTTAATAACATTGTGTAAGTACTCACATGTGTTCTTTTTCTTATTATTCAATTATATATTTTATAGTTTTAATTAGGGTTTTATTAATAATTTAGTTAATATGATATTTCATCAATTTTTCTAATAAAAGGTATTTTTCAAGGTAAAAGTTGCATGCTAATATTAAGTTAAATATTTTGCATACCAAAACATATTCTGTATGATTTCTGCCTCAAGAAATGTTCTGAACTCTTTTCATGCATTCTATATATTTTTTAAATAGAATATGAACCTGATGATACTGAATCTATATTCCCATGGGTCCTTTAGTAGTTTCTGGCTAAATTTCTGAAACTGTATTAATAGGCATATCCAAATTTAGAATTTTATATTTGGCATACTATTACTATTATGATTTTGTTAGAAATTAGATTAGCTTAATATAATGCATGCAATTTAACAGATTACATGTTAATTCATAGTTTTACTATATTTCCAAGTACTGCATTAACTTTAGACAGTTTACACCATTATCTTCATCCTTACATATCCCATTACTATTCCGTATTTTAATTAAATATATGAATTAAGTCCCACTTAAATCATAACAGTCTTCTAATTATTTATACCATCAGAGTGATTTACATACATATTTAGCAACATTAAATATATTAACATTATATTAATAAAATATATTAATCATATGAATAATATATTAATATACAATATATTAAGTCTATATATTTTCATCTATCATATATTATCTTATATATTATATTGCAATATTATAATAATATTACTATGCAACTAATAACTTACAAATATATATTAAACAAAATAAATATTATATTAATATTACACATAATTTTTTAAAAACTTAAGTGAAGTTGCCACTAGAATACTGGCTAAATACAGTAGTTATTTTTAACATTTTATTTTAATTATGTTTGGAATAAAAATCACTTGTATCTCATAAAATTATTTATTTATTTTTATATAGAGACCATTTGGTATCTCAACTTGTTGGTGTATTTCAATAATTTGGAAAACTAAGATTTTATGTGTGTGTGTGTGTGTGTGTGTATATATATATATATATATATATATATTTACTTATTTATTTAAATTGCTTCTACAGAATGCTCTTCTATTTCTTACTGAGAATCCAATTGCATGTACATATGTATAGTTAGCCTCTGTAACCTTTTCTCCTGTCTCCTCAGGTATGTCTCATCATTCAATAATTGGCTCAAACATCACCTTTTAAAAAGTGTTCTTCATATAAAGGACATGGACAACAGGTGGGATTGACTTTGTGAGGAATGGGTGGGTGGGGAGGGGGACAGGGGGGAGCAAAAAGGGGATGGATGGAATACAACAACAATAAAATTAAAAAAGAAAAAAAAGAAAGAAATATTGAATGCTGGAAGGATTACCACAAAATTGCGTTAAATGATGTAATTTACAATCAACGGCATGCCCATTTCAAACACAGACTAGTAATTACAATAAAAAAAAAGTGTTCTTCATAATTTTATTTATAAAAGCTTTTTTTTTTTAGTCAGAGTTTTTTTTGTTGTTGTTGTTGAAGATTTTATTCACTACTTTTAGAGAAAGAGGAAGGAGGGAGGAAGAAAGGGAGAGAAACATCAATGTATAGTTGCCCTTCACCTGTCTCCAGCTGGGGACCTGGCTGGAGACCTGGCTTTCAACCTGGTTATGTGCCCTGCCTGAGAATTGAACCAGTGACACATAGTTTCACATGCCAGTGTGCAATCCACTAAGCCACACCAGCCAGGGCATAAGCTTGTTTTCTTATTCTTCTGAGATGTTATCTTGTTTCTGTATTTAGCAATTAATTCCAGCCCACTATCAATTCTGTGAGAACAAAATTTAGTGTGTTTTGTTCTTTTGGGTACCCTGAGGGCCTAAGAAAGTAACAAACATCTAAATATTCTCCATAAATATAGGTTGGGGGAAAAGACAATACATGATTATTGTTACAGGTTAAATTACTTTTAGAACAAACAAACCATGAAGTGCAGTGGCAACTGACAACTGATAATTTGCACCATTAACAATACACCTATTGTATATGGAAAATGAGGATTAACAATAACTGCAGCATATATTACAGCAGGTATCTCAATAACTGATGTTCATACATCATTTAATATAATTTCTGGCACATACGTAAGAATGTATTCAATTTTGGCCAATATTAGAATAACATGAACATACCCTGAGACAACATTTAATAAATTTGGAGATGTGATGAAAGTTTACTTTTCTAACCTTAGAGTGGTAGATTATTTTTTTGAAATGATTCATTTTCATAAATTCATTCAATTCTTATACTAGATTCAGATGCTAAAATAAAGAGCCAGGACTACTTTTTTTTTTTTTTTTTTTTTAATTTACCTTCAGCATCTTCATGGGCTTTTACTTTCACAAGTGTATGACTTTGTGACAAGCAGCTCAATACCATGTTCTATGCTTTCATTTCCTTTATGTTACAGACACTCATTCTAAGTAGGCTTTACTTTGTTTGCATTCCGTGAGTTATTTTTGAGATAAAAATATTAGTATTAAAAATTTTGAAACTATATTTAACTCAAAAGACATGTTAACATTATTCATCTTTGTAGAGTGTGAAGTTTGTAGAGCCAGATCCAAGTTCCTATTAAAATTATACTCCCGCCCTGGCTGGTGGCTCAGTGGGTAGGCCTCTGCCTGAGAACCCAAAGGTTGCTGGTTTGATTCCTAGCCAAGGCACATAACCAGGTTGCAAGCCAGGTCTCTAGCCAGGTCCATAGCTGGAGGCAGGTGAAAAGCAACCTCACACTGATGCTTCTCTCCCTCTCTGCCTCTCTCCCTTCTTCTCTCCCTAAAAATAATAAAATCTTTAAAAATATTTATACTTCCCTTCAGTGTTTTGTCTGTCTTGCAAAGAACATCAAGTTTAGCACAATAGAAATGTGAAAAAAATCTGCGATTATCATGAAAGTTAATAACTATGTCAGAATAGCAGCCATAAAATTATGTCATAGGAAAAATGTTGGTGATGGGATTTATATCAGCATATAAATCTTATTTGTTTCAATAATATATTTTAACACAAACATGGAAACATTTTTTGGCAACAGATTTTGTTTTGGGTCAGATAATTGTATATGTCTCTAAATTTAAATAGAACAGCTATAGAGTAGTTAAAATTAATTATAATGTTTCACATTATTTATTATCTATGAAAAAATGGCAACCATTTTAATCACTGAATCCATTCCATGGAACTATTGCCTTACTGAGAAATTGAATGGGTAACAATTTGTATAGCCTACATGTCCATTAAACATGTTGTGCACAGTACCAATATTCATTGGAATATATGTGGCCCTGTATATTTATGTATGTTCCTTCTAATAACTTATTTCAATCTAAGAGAGGGCACTATTATGATTAAATTGTTCCTGGACTATCAGTAATTAATTGATCACAAGAGTCTACCCATGGAAAATGTCCTCAATTTGGAACATGCAATTCAGAATCAGTTAAAGCTCTGCAAGAAATTAGTAAGTTAAAAGTATTTGCCATCAATTATTATAGGGATATAGATTCAGTGAACTGAATCTCTCAGGCAGCTTTTCAATAAAAGGTAAAATTAAACCATTGCTTATATAATGACAGCCTTATGAGCTGACTAAAAACTCCAATCTGACACTAGCTGAGACAAAATTTCACATTTATTTCATCTCCCATTGCTTGGAGTGCCTGTCTGAATTTACCCAACTGGGTTTTAAATTCTGTAACAATGAATATTGTTTTCCCTTTTCCTTTGGATGTCCTAATGTAGCTCCTTGCCTTGAAATGGTATTTTCTAAAATCTTTAGTTTGAATTATGATTTCAATAGAGCAACTCACATTGCCTGTGCTTATTTCCCTTAAATCACCAATTAAAAATCTATATATCACCCATTAAAAAGCTTACCTATTTTTATCATCCTGTGACCTCCATGACTGCTTTTTTTAATGTTAATCTCTTGCTTCTACTTTGAATGAATGCAAATGGTGAGCCCTTCAAAGGAGAAATGTAAGCTGTCAATGAGCAGACCACAAGAACCGCATGCAAACTTCCCTTCTGCTGTAAAACTGAGAACTTTGTAAAAGGTTTTATTTCATATAAACTTTCTCTAGGCATGTCTCTGACCCTTTTACTCTTCCAGATCCACTCTTTCTCATGGGAGTGATTTTTTTTTTTTTTTTTTTTTTTTCCCCATAAGATGTTCTCTCTTCTATGAAGCACGTTCATCTCAAGTACCTTGAGTTTTTCTGATATTTCCTTTTCAGTTTCAGAATCGTGGCGCTGTTCGTGCACACTTTGAGATTTCACAGTGAATGAAGCCTAGAGGAGAAGGTTTCTTCTCCAAATACAGTATCTGAAAGTCACTAAGCATTCTGAGTGTGTGGCCTCTACCACAGAATGTGAAGGCCAGCAGGGGTACTAACAGGTGACAGCAAATTGTTAAACATTAAGGAGATTTGTGAGCCAGCCAAGCAAGATGTGAATGTTATGTCACGTGACCGCCTGCTCCTGTCCTACCCTCAGAGCTGGTTTTTGAATCACCATTGGCATTGGGCCTGGTAAGTGGCTTCCTGGAGGTCTTTGTATTTAGCTGAGAGGGTATACTAGGTGACACTGTCATTCTTTAAGAGGGTTTAAGAAATATTAATCTATTAATCTGAGTCATAATCATCACATGGAGGCCAATTCTTGCTTTGGAAATTTTTTCTTCTCATGGAGAGACTGGGGTGGGGTGGGTGAGTATAAACAGCTTTGTTTCTTCAACCCAATAGGTCCAGCTTTCAACTAACATAAGGAGCCAGTTGGCACAGTGAGAAACTGGATGGTCACAGACAGATTTGGAAATGAATCATTCATTCATTCATTCATTTTTGCTTTATAAATTATTTTTCTGTTTTATTGATGTATAATTGACATACAACATTATGTAAGTTTAAGTGTACAAGGTCTTAATTTGATTCATTTTTATATTGCAAAATGATTGCCACCATAGTGTTAGCTAACACCTACATCATGTCATATAGTTACCGTTTCTTTTTATTGTGAGAATTTTAAGATTTCCTTTCTTAGTCACTTCCAAGTGTATAATAGAATATTATTAACTATAATCACCATCTCACACATTTGATCTCCAGAACTTATTCATCTTATAACACACCTCTGTTTTCCCAGATGGTATCAGCAATCATGATACTTCAGCCAGTTTTAATTCCTAAAAGAAGTTCAGAGTAGCGATTGTGCAAGAGGATGACCAAATTGATTTTATGTATGTGTATATAAAAACATTGTATGTGCAATGTTTTTGTTTTTCAAATAAAGACATTAGATTTGAAGTTAGTTTTTCCAACTTACAAATTTATAAAATTTATTATAAAATATAAAAACTCATTAAAATCAAGAAAACATAAAGTTTGCTTAAATCAATTTAATCTCCCTACCTGGGTAATTTTTCTATGACTAAAAAAATCATTTTAACAATGCATTTTTATAACTGTTTGCCAGATTGACACCCTAATGTTCTGTATCCACAAAGTAATTACTTTGTGTGCTCCTGTTTCTTATAAGTGATTCTATGATGGAGAAAAAAGGGGAAATATTTGCAGGTAATATCACAATTCCCAAAGGAAATATTGAAATAAAGTGATTATTAAAAACTCTTTATTTCATGAAAGCATAAAAGTATATGAAAGCATTAGTATGCAGCATTAGATGTGTTGTTTCCATGAATTAATGATAGCTCAATTGAAAAATAAAACTAGAAATTGGTAATATTTTCCCTGCAAAATTATGTGTTTCACAGATATAAAAGGACTCTCAGTTTTCTTAACTGCATAATCTGATTTTATTTTATAAAACAGTGTTGCAATTTGATTTCATCACTATTTTTGTTGCGATTCATATGAGAAACAGTAACTTTTCATGACAAGTGAGACCAAAATATATGTCAAACAAAAACAAGTCTTGGTTTCTTTTCCTTTTTATAAACCTTTAATTACATTTCCCAAAAAAAGTAAATTTTCCTAGGTAGTTTGAGCCCCCAAATTTTTGTGCTACAGAAAATTGCACCTTTGCTTTTGAAGGCTTTATTTCTCTTTTTGACCACACTAAATGAAAGGAAACATATAGGGCATTTAATGAAGGTGTAAGTTAAATCTATTTTTATGTTGTGGAACCTAGTAATTTTCTTAATGCTATTTAACCATGGCATAAAATGCAAACTGTACTCATAAATTAGAGGTTGAATAAGTGTGCTTCAGGTGTTAGTCAATAATCTATGCTAGCGACAGACATTATTTTCTGCATTATTGAGCAGAAATGATCTAGCTTCACCTAGCACCACAATATTTCCAAATGTTACAGTCATCTGAAATGGTTTATAGTTATCAAGATCTACAAGTATGCTAGACTGTTTGGCATATTGCATTTGTTAAAAAAAAAAAGCAAGCTGATCACTCCATTAATCCAGAATAGATGAGTCTATCAGAGAGTTCTCTGCTGAAAATATGAAGGCACAGAAGAGTCTGTACACTATGTAACCACACTAAAAACATATCCTATTATTTTTATTCTTCTGAAAATATAATCAGTGACACCACATTTTAGCTTTGTTGGTTAAACAACAGAGCATGAGATATAGAGGCAAAATTTTAGCAACATAAACAACATACCACGAAAGTGTTATATTTTGAAATAAATTTGTTCTATATGTAAATACATAAACACCATCATTATTATTTTAATTGTTCAAAAATATCTCCATTTGCTACAATAATAGACTTGATTCAACTTCAGAATCTTGAGCATGCTTTAATTCACTTTTCTTTATCCATAAACATCATAATGTTTTCAATCTTAGCTTTAACAGCCTCTTCATTGGAATAAGGTTGTTCATTAACTTCTCTCTCACAAATGCTCCATACATAATAGTCTAAAAGATTTGCATCTGGTGAACTAGGTGGACAGATTTCCTTTGACCAGACTTCAGGGACATTGACACTGAGAAATTCTTGCACCTTTTTGGCATTATGTGCTGGTGCCCCATCTTGTTGGAAGATAAAATGACATCCATTTGCAACTTGCTTCATCCACAATACAACTACTTCTCTCAAAATGTCAAGGTAAACATCAGCAGTCACCTTCAAGCCTTGTGGAAAGCAATGTGGGGTCCTGATATCTACTTCATTGCTGACAACGCCTAACACCATCATTGTAGCAGGAAAGTTCATTTTCATGACAATTGGGACTTCATTAAAGTTCTAGCAGAACCACCTATTGTTTCTTCTCTTGACTGTTTGGTCCTGCTGAAACTTCTCTCTATCCGATAAGAAAATCAGAGGGTTTTTTCCTTTGGGATTTTTCAATTTTGTTAGAAGTGCCCTTGCTTTTTCAAAGTGCTTTTCCTTTGTCTGCTGTGTCATAAACTGTCCTCTTCTATGAACATATGCTCTGTATCTGATATCTTCAGCAATAATCTTGTGAACGATTGCATCTCTTACTATGGAGTGCATTGACTCTCCTGGATCTTCATTGATGATCTGGATTCTGTGTACAACATCTGGACTTGTGTGATCCTTATATGCCTTATGCATTTTCATTGTGAAACTTAATTGGGCTGACATAATATACTTGAAGACAATGGCAGAGCAAAAAAGACTGTACTTTCAATTTTAATACATGCAGCTCTTTCTTATGCTATTATTGTTATAAGTATTATACAAGGTTGAAGTTTGTCTAGGGCAGTCTATGTATTTGCAGTAAGTTGTCATGGATCTATGAAAGACAATTCCAGTCCTCTGGAAACCAGGTTACATACTCTTGCATCTGCTGACCTGGAATTCCTTCACTGAAAGAGCTGCAGGTTTTGGTTGTTATTATGCAAATATTAATTCAGGAAAAGATAGAATTATGTAAAACTATATATTATATGTAAAGTTAAAATGTTATAAACTATACCAATTTTATATATATATATATATATATATATATATATATATATATATATAGTGTTTTTTTTTTACTTCCCTGTGTAGCAGCAACCTGAGAAACAAAGCCTAATCAGCATTCCCGAATTTTCTATGGACAGACCCAAAATAAAGTTCCTTCAGCCCCTGATCTGAATTTTGATTCAATCTCTTTGGTTCCTTGATATTAATAAAATAATATTTTGAAGGATGGTGAATGTTGGTATTTTAATATTTTTCAAAAACAAAAAAGTGACGGAGTAAAGAGATCGTAGGAGGTCTCTGAGTTTTTCTCCCATCTTCTGCCTTCAACTCCCATAATGCTCCTATCTTGAAACAACTGAATCTGAGGCAACAGCATGATTCTTTTCTAGGAGCAGGGAGAAGAGAATGCAAATGGTTGAGGGAGAGGCAAAAAAAGGGAACATTTCCCAGAGGAAAACCATTACAGAGAAAGGTGCTCTTATTTTCAAGCTCTACTGTTCATTTTGAAGTTAGGATGAGTCATGAATGTATCTGTAGTTTGGATATTGATTTAAAATGAAAATGAGAAATGTGTGAGAAAGAACGAAATTGATAAAATGGAGCTAAACAATGTACTTGTAAGAGTCTCTTCCCTCTCATGTTGATAAAAATCGCATTGAAATTCACCACTCTTAAAACTGAAATTACTGCATTTTATTTGCCTATCATATCCAAAGCACATATGTATTTATGTTATTTGCTACTTACACTGTGATAAGCTGAATGGTCGCATTGTATTCACCATGGAGTTTGAAATGAAGAATCTTTGCCCACCACACATGTACTGAGTCAGAATTTGCTTTTTAACAGGATTCTGTGTGGTTCATATACATACACATTAAAATTTGAGAAATACCTTCAGGGTTCTGCAGTTGCATTAAGTATAAAGTTCAGCTCTAAAATAAACTGTATGGTTTATTTCAGGTCATAGGATGACCTCCGTTGTTTTTATAACATATGTGGATATAAGTTATATGCTTTGCACCTATAAAACCAGATAAAAATATAGCAGTTCCATGTGATTAGGGACAAAATTATCCACTGGTAACATTATAGATACAATTTATTTAATGATAAAAATCTAATATAGTTTTTTGTAACCAGTTGTCCCTGGCTTTAATTCATTTATATATCTATACATAGTATGTATTACATAATATGTAATACAGTCATTTATATAATATTAAACAAGACATTCATGGCTAATCTATAATTAAATAATTGATAACAGAAACCATTTAACAAGATGTGAAAAGTACATGGTTATTGCTGTAAGAGTTTTCTTTTTTTTTTTTTCCATCAAGTTACTCTGACTCATATGTCCTTCATGTTTTTACCCATGCTGACCACAGGAATAAGTCAAACGTCACTCTGGCAAGGTGAATGATTTATAGTTTTCATCCTAAAATTTAATACCTAAAAGTGATTGCATTGTCACAATAAACCATTTGCAGACCATCCCTCTCATTGAATGCCATATACTGATTGTTTACTTTACAACAAAAGCCATTTAAAGTTTTGACTCAACTAATAATAATTCTCTGAAACAATGAATCTATGAAGAACTACCTTCAGCTTTCACAGTGAAAACTATTAAGACTTAAAGAAAGGCCTTTACTTCAAAGCATACTTTCTATTACAAATATTAGACAGCTATTGTTATTTCAGTGATGGCCATGCAAATAAACAAAATGTTAATCTCTCATCCTCTGCTCTCAATAATAAAGGACAAGTCCTCACAGATGATCTATTTGAATAGATCAATGATCTCTTACCCCTCCCCAGAATATAATTTATACAGGCATATTCTCTCCAGCTGAACATTTCTAGATAAATAGCAGTTGTTTGACATTGTGGGATGAGAAAAGGAAAAAAAAAAAAAAAAAAAGCAATGAACTTCAAAAACATAAACTTTCTTATTCTTCTTCTGTAATAATTTTCCAGCAAATATACTTCAGAAAATACACAACTCTCTTTATGTTAAGAGAGCTTTTCTGTAAAAGAGAAATATTTTTATCATTAAATATATTGGGATGATATCGGTTAATAAAATTTTATAGGTTTCAAGTGTACAATTCTATGATACATCACCTGTATCTAATTGTGTTATGTGTCCACCACCCAAAGTCAAAGGAAATAGTATGGTGGTTACCATCGAGGGAATAAGGATGGGAGAGATTGCAAAGAGGATCAAATACATGGTGATGAAAGGTCTTTTATTTATTTATTTTTTTATGATAAAACAATCACTACTATCCATCATAATTGCTTTCTCTACTTTGATTTTTTTAAATCACTTTCAACCATACTATCAGCAATAAACTTAAGCCACAGCTCGTGAATTTAAATATTTTTAAGAAGTCTCAAAGTAGTTCTCAAAAACTTTTAATTCATTTTGAATTAACAGGATTTGGAAAGATAAGTGGCAACTATTACCAACAACACTTAAGCTTCATTAGTCTGGCAAAAGCAAATTAGCACATGGGGAGAATTTGGATTGGGGTGGTGACAGGCCTGAAACCAAGTGATGATAGCAGGGAGGACTCTGGTATAGGGGAGAAGTAGAATTTTCGAGGAGCCTTTGGGAGGTTTTGCATGCTTTATTGCAGTGGCAGGGTAACAATTGCAGAGAGTACAAGCATTTCCACACCCAGTCTCCTGCTTCCACAGCAGCCGGGAAGTGGAGAGTGCTGGTGTTTCCACACACAGTTTTTCCACTCTCCCACAGCAGCAAAGAGCTTACAGCCAGGGTAGTCTTATATGCACATTGGAACAAAGGAGATTTTATGCCAAAAGGTTGCATACGGGTGACATCAGCCAAGTCAAGGTTGCTGAGTCAGTTCCTTCCAGATCCACAGTGTTCCAGAGATAACATAAGGCTGACTCCATTGCCATATAGACAGGGGACTTCCTTCTTCTGACAGGTGGAAATACATGGAAACTGGGCCCATCTTCAGCCAGAGGCACTGAGAATAAGCTTGGCCCTTAAAACTGCAGCCCATTAGTTGCAGTCTACAGAATAAGCCTAGGTAAAGAACCACTTCTCTCCTTGTTATTGGGCTTGCCTCTTTTTGCTACTGTAAATGAAGTGTTCCCACTATTATTTAAGCCCAAACTCTTCTCATGTGTCAAGGACACTGTCCACTAGTTGCTTCTCAAAGACATTCTTTCATCTCTAGTTTCTCTTTTGGCTTTCCAACATCATAGAAACACATTCTCTCCAGTCTACCTTCTCTATTTCTTTCCTTCATTTCATAGCAAAACTTCAATAAGGGGTCTGTAATTGATGTTTATGGGTCCCTTTTCTATATCAACCAGTCAAAATAAAACAGCCTTCCCTCATTATCCCAATAAATTATCACCAATGACTTTCACAATTCAATGATCACTTCTCTATGTTTTCTGCGACCTAAGGGTAGCAGGATATACACCTCCTTTTGTGGTAATGTTCTCTTGGATACAATAATATCTCAGTAACTTATTCCTTCTCCATATTTCCAGACACATATTCTGAGTCATCTTTACCACCTTCTACTCCAGTATAATATCTTAGTTGTGGTGCATAAAGGTTTAGTCCTCAGCCTTAATGTTTTCTATATTTACTCCTATTCAATCATATGTAGGCAGGACTTTGCCTGCAAATCTGTATGTTAATGGGTCCCAAATGCATATTTCTGGCTCTCACTGAACATCAAATTTATATTTCTTTACCCCATATCTCAGCCATATTCCATGTGGCTTCACATAAGCATGCACACATTAAAATTGTGACTACCCATAAACTTTTGCATCTTCCAAAATTACTTATTTCACAATTTGGTGCACTTTCCCTCAGTTGTTAATCCTCAGAGATAGGAGTTAGCATATATTACTCTTTCTCAATTCCTCCATCCAATCCATCAGGGCTACCTACACCTCTCTCTACTAAAATGTATCTTAACAACATTCACTCTTTTCCTTTCTCCTTATACTGGCTCTAGATCAAGATATCAATAACAAACATCTAGGCTAAGTGGTAGCCTGCTAGCCTGGCTTTCACATTGTTCACATTGAAGTTAGAAGAACATTTGAAACTATGAGATACATTGTTTTATTTTATTTTATTTTATTTTATTTATTTACTTTTAGCAAGTCAAAACTATTTGTTACAATATAGAACCCTCAAAAAACTAAAAATGGAACTGCCTTTTAACCCAGCAATTCCACTGCTTAGGACTATAACAGAAGAGCCCTGAAACACCAATTCAGAACTTATGCACCCCTGTGTTCACAGCAATACTATTCACAATAGCCAAGTGCTGAAAAGAGCCTAAGTGTCCATCAGTGGATGAATGGATCAAAAACCTTTGATACATTTACACAATGGAATACTACACAGCAGAAGGAAAGAAGGAACTTCTACCTTTTGTGACAGCATGGATGGAACTGTTTAGTGAAATAAGCCAGCCAGTGAAAGACAAATACCATATGATCTCACAGAATACAGGAGACTAGTGAAAATAAAAATAAAAAATAAAATAAAAAGAAATAAAAAGAAAAATAAAAAAAAAGTAAAATAGAACCAGAGGCATGGAAACAAGGAACAGGGTTTCAGTGTGCAGAGGGGAGGAGGAAAGAGGAGAACAAGGTAAAGGAAGGGAAGAGTTTAGTCAAGGAAGTAGTATAAATGATCCATGGACATGAACAACATGTGGTACTTGACTGTTGGTGCTGGGGGATGAGGAGAGTGGGTCAGGGTAGAGCAGTGGGGAAGAAAAGGGATAAGTGTAATACAACAACAATAAATTAATTTTTTAACTTTGTTACAATGAACTGAAATCCATCAATAATAAAATAAAAACCATTTTTGTCTATGAGGCCAATCATAGAACAGTCTTAATCTCTGAAAATATCTGAGTTTCCTCTTCATCATCTCTCACTGAACCACTCAGCTACATTGCTTTTCTTTCTGGTTCTCAATTGTATTGCAGAATTGTTTATCTCCTTGGGGCCTTTATCCTGCTTTCTGTCCCCAAAATTATTGTGCTTAAATAGCTAGTTCCTTCTAAGAAGTACTTAAAAGTCACCTCCATTTGACCTTCCCTGATCATTCAACATAGAGTAGTAGTCAGTTCTCTCTGAATCTATTATTTGATTCCGCATACTATAGTCATTATAATAGCTAATGGAATTATAATAACTCAATTTTAGTTTGCACATTATTTTTGTTAAAAGATGATGCTATTCAAGAGTAATTTTTTTTGTTTGTTTTGTACATGGTTCTACCCCAAATACTTTAAAAAGACCCAATGCATACTGAGTGAACTGCAGACATTAACAGAATAATTGAACAGGGTACACTTGGCATGCAAGTCACATATGCTATTATTCTGGCTGGGTGCACATTGTGCCCACAGTTGAAGGATTTAAGTTTATGTAACTATGAGCAGGCTATCCAACTCAGAAGTAAAAATAATCAGGTAACCCACTCTCTCTAATTGCTATCAATTTTCTCCATAGCATCCATATCCAAATGATGTGAGAAGTCTTTTTTTTTTTTTTTTTTTCCTGATGCAAACATAGCCAGATTTACATTCTACTCTCCTTATAGTGAGGGATTTAATCTCAATCTTTCCTATTTTGAGTTCTTTCCTAGAGATGTAGAAAAAAAGAAATAACTAGAAACTTGAGAGCTGTCTGGTACTTTCCCATGGTCAATTTTACTCCTACTTTGGTGCAGTTTTGGGACAAATATTGAGCATGGAAGGCTTTTGTAAGCAGAGGGGAGGTCTATTGTAAGATTCCTCTCAAAAAGGTTCAGGTTCAAAAACAAAACTACGTGGTAGAAAATTTTCCCAAGTTGTAGAACTTTCCATTTTCAATCAGGGAGCACAAATACCATGAGCACCTCCTGAATTGATGTTCTAGCACCCAAACACCTAAGCTCGGACTCTTTTACTTTTTGATACAAGAAGGAACAAACAAGTACCTCCTTATATCATATTCTTGCAGCAGAAACAAATACTGAACTGTATATAAATTACTCTGTTAAAATTATGTATTTTTTTTTAAAGATTGTATTCATGATTTTTAGAGAGAAGAGCAAGGAGGGAGGAAGAGAGGGAGAGAAACATCAATGTATGGTTGCCTATAGACCTGGCTGGAGACCTGGTTTGCAATCTGGTTGTGTGCCCTGACTGGGGATCGAACCAGTGATCCTTGAGTTCGCAGACCGGCACCAATCTACTGTGCCACCAGCCAGGGTTTATGTATTTTCAATGTCTGGATGCAGCATCCAATCCAATTTGGATTAAAAAGCATACAAATTTTAGTTTTGCCCATAATCTTCTCACTTTTCATTCCTTATTACCAAAATATTAGTGTCACAGTATTTTGATATGCATGCTTCCCAATTTTGTTTTGACAATTAGTGCATTATTGATTCATACTTAAGTGGTGACAACTATGATCTTGAGCTTTGTAGCACAGAGCTAAAGCCAATGTAGACTTTTTATGATTTTTAAAATAATTTCCTTTCCATCTTTTCAAAGAGATAGCGCATTATTTGTTAATCTTGATTGCATCTTGGGAACATCGTGAATCACTGTCTATCCTTATTAAATCTGTTTTCACTTAGTCTTTTATCTAACTCTTAGAGAAATTGATGGGCATGATTAATAGCTAATAACAGCATTCTGTGAATATATTAGATACAGAGAAGAGAGGTCAAGACTGTTTAGTAAGCAATAGAAATAAAAAGAAAAACCATCAAAATTCAAGATGTAGGAAGATGGAGGAAGCAAAATTTGCTTTATTAAATGCTAAAATGAAGAGATGGGGTACTAAAAAAATAAGCTCATAATTTTGTACATACTCTGTTGATTCATATCATGTTATTCTTTGTAAAATGGTTAAATTACATACTCATAAATAATGTTTGGAACATTTTTGGATTAGCAAAAGTAGTACAGAGACTTTCTGCTTACTCACACCCAGTTTTCCCTTATTATTATCTTATATTAACAAGAGGTATTTGTCAAAATTAACAAACCAAGATCAGTATGTTATTTTAAATTAAAGACTATGTTTTATTTAGATTTTATTATTTTTCCTTAATATTTATTTTCATTCCAGACTCCCATTCAGCATATCATAATGCACTTATGGTACTGTAAACTGGTTTCCTTGGGCTTTCTGTGGCTGGGACAGTTTCTCAGACACTCATTGTTGTTTTATGACATTGAAAGTTTTGAGAAGAATTTGGGATTCTTCTAATGAGACTGCAGTAATGATTTGAGGGGTGGGGGAGAGGAACACAGAGACTGTGATTATGATATCATATTGAATCCATATTATAAACACTACTTTACCTGGTTGGGGGCTCAGTGGATAGGCGACAGCCTGCAAACCCAAAGGTCGCTGGTTTGATTCCCAGCCAGGGCACAATGATCAGGTTGCAAGCCAGGTCTCCAGCCAGGTCCGTAGCTGGAGGCAGGTCAAAGGCAACCATACATGGATGTTTCTCCCCCTTTCTTCCTCCCTCCTTGCTCTTCTCTCTAAAAGTAAAACAATCTTTAAAAACAAATAAATAAATAAACACTACTTTCACTTTTGATGTTGACTTTGATCCATACATTGATGTTTCTCTCCCTCTCTGCCTCTCTTCCTTCGGCTCTCTCTGAAAAATAATAAAATCTTTAAAAAAAAAAAAAAAAGGAAGGAATTTTTATTGATGATAAGCCAAGGAAGGTATTTCTATAGATGTAAATGAACTAAATTTTACTTTATCTATATATGGCGGTGGTCGATTCTAAAGAATGTTTTTCACTCTAAAGAATGTTTTTCATAATGAAAAACAGCCTTATACTCAGGATGTCTGCTTTGTTGTTAGCTTTGTAAACAATAAAATAAAATAAAATGTTGCTTTGGTCCAGCTCAAAGGTTATTTTTCTGGTTCAAACATTTCACAGTTTTGAGGACTAAGACCAAAGTAAATGCCCTGGGATGGTGGCTACGACTCCACATTGAAATGGCCCCATTTATATTATTTTTTTACATGTTACAATCAAATAAACTTTATTTTTAAGCCATCTATGTCCACATTAAGGAAAAATGAGTTCAATATGAGTTGATGTCTCAAATGTGAATGCATCAAGACATGGGTTATTTTAACCTCTTATTCCTGTTTTCTGTAAACTCCTACTCCAACAATGAGATTTCTGGACTCTGCATTCCACAGCAATTTACTTAATTGTTCAACTTTCGTATCTATTCACATAGATTTAGAATAGTTACCCTGTAGTCAGAATAGTTACCTACAGGGGGCAATACCATTTAGTAATACCATGAGCAGTTACTGTTGCCTTTAGTCTTATAGAGTTTATTTCCATGGTTGCTTAAATTATCACTGCATTGCTTTATTGAAGTTATTTTGTTCATTTGAACTTTTAGATGATCATATTCTTCACTTTGCCTTGATATCCATGATCTCTATTTTTTTTTTTTTTTGTATTCAATTAAGTTCCTCTTTAGACTACATTTTCTTTAGGTTTTTACAAACACTTACTGTGTTGAAGTCTTCGTTATAGTATCATGCTGATGAGTTTCTCTGCCCTAAAGAAATCTCCTATACATCAATAGTCATTTAATTTCCCCTGATTTTGAAGAAATTACTGATCTTGATAATTTTACTTTCTTCAGTCATTCATATAACTGAAATTATATACTATGCAGCTTGTCCACACTGACTTTTCTCACTTAGCAACATGCATTTGTTTCATCCAGGTGTTTTTATGATACAATACCATAATTTTTATCGAGTAATATCTTACTTATAAATGTACTGTAGTTTTTTAATTTATTAACATATGAGGGATATCTTGGTAGCTTCATGTTTTTAGTCATTATGAATAAGCTACTATAAATATCTGTGTGCAGGTGTTTGTGGACATAAGTATTCAACTCACTTGAGTAAATACCTCTGAGCCTGATTGCTGGATTGTATAGTGAAACTATATTTAGTCTTGTAAGAAACTGCCTAAATGTGTTCCAATGTGGCTTTTGCCATTTTGCATTTCCTCCAGTAATGAATGACAGTTACTATCATATAGTGTCATTTTTAGGATTATAGTCAGTCTTTGGATAGTAGTCATTTTTAATAGGTATGTAAAAGTATCTTTTGGTTTAAATTTTCATATTTTCTAATAATAAGTAAAGCGAAGCAACTTTTTATATTCTTTTTTGTGATCAGTGGGGTTTTTTTTATGGTGTTTGTTCAGACCATTTAACACTTTTTAATGTTGAGTTTAATTATTATATTTTGAATACAAGGTTTGTGTTCAGATATGCATTTGCAAATATTGTTTCTCCATCTGTTGGTTCTCTATTTTCATCCTCTTAATAGTGTCTTTTGCTGAAACATTTTAACTTTTACTAAACACAAACATCAATTATTCTTCTTTGATGAAGAATTGCTATTGGCGGTGTACTTAAAAAATCATCACCAAACTAAAGGTCATATATACTAGCTGTATGTTTACTGAAGAAGTTTTCTAATTTTATACTTATGCCTATGAATCATTTTGAATTAATTTCTATAAACTTGTAAGATTTGTGTCTAAATTCTTATTTTTTATTTTTATTTTTGTATATAAATGTCCAATTGTTCCAGCAACTTTGCTTTTGAAGATTTTATTTCTCATTGACTCACCTTATTCCTTTTATAAATCAGTTGATTATAGTCCCGGCTGGTGGCACAGTGAATAAGCACTGACTGGCAAACCCAAAGGTCACTGGTTCAATTCCCAACCCAGGCACATAACCAGGTTGCAAGTTAGGTCTCCAGACAGATCCGTGGCTGGAGGCAGGTGAAAGGCAACCATATATTGATGTTTCTCTCCCTCTCTGCCTCTCTCCTTTCCCCTCTTTCTAAAAAAATAATAAATATAATTTTTAAATCAGTTACTATTTTGTGTAGGTCAATTTCTGACCTCTTTATATTATTCCATTGAACTATGTGTCTATTATTTTGCCAATACAATCCTGCACTGATTATTGTGGCATTAAAATCTCAAGATCAGTTAACATGAGTCCTCCAAATTTGTTTTTGTCCTTTAGTGTTGTGTTGAATATGCTAAGTTTTTTTATTTTTCATATAAGAAAAACAACTAGCGTGGGTCCGTAGGTTGAGTGCTGGCCTACAAACCAGAGGGTCGCTGGTTCGATTGTCATTCAAGCCACAGGCTGGGTTGTGGGACAGGTTCCCGGTTGGGGGGATGTAAGAGAGGAATGTTTCTCTCCCTCTCTTCCCCTCTCTCTAAAAAGAAATAAATCTTTTAACAAGTCATTTAAAAGTTAAAAAATATTTTACTCATTCTATTAAGTATATGTAAAGGTACTTTAATTTGCTTTTTATTTGTTTTTTTAATTAAAAACCATAATAGGCCTATGTTTATGCATATATTTTCTAATATAGTTTGTGAAGTATCTGTTCAAATATTTTGTCATTATTTGTTTATAATATTTATATACTTATATGCATTTTCAGATATGTGTTTTCCAAATATTTATCTATTAACTCTTTTTTAACAATCTTATTCACAAAAGAGATTTTATAATTTTTGTGATTGTGACTTATTGAATTTTTTCTTATGATTTATGGATTCTGTGGGGTCTTTTGAACATTTTCCAGATGCTTTCTTGATTTAGGTATTGCATTTAGATATATGATTCATTTTAATTTTGTTTCATTCAATGTGAGTCATAGATTGAGATTCTTTTTGTTTGGCTTATGAATACAAAATGATTTCAGGAAGGACTATATCTTTAAAACACTTTTAAAAAATCCAACTACCATGATCTTTGTTGAAAAATAATTGGCTATTTTGTGGTAGGGTTTATTTTTAAGCACTATCTCATTTCTGAAATCCAATGTGTTCATGTTTTTGTCATAAGACACAGTCTTAATATTTAGTATGAGCTCTACAACTTTTTAAAAACCATGTTTCCTTCAGCTATTCTAGTTCCTCTGTTATTTTTATATTTTTGGAAGGTTCTTTATTTAAAAAAATAGGACTACTGAGATATGTTCCCTTATTTCCTAGGGTTTATTTTTATCCTTTATTTTTACCCAAATATGCATGTATTTTAAAAAGGATGTGTAGAGAGTGAACGTATACATCACTGCAAGAAGTTTTCTTGTGACTCATACTTCATAATTCATCTCTCCCACCTTGTGACTGCAGGCAGCCACTGACCTGCTTTTTGTCACTATAGATTCAATTCTATTTTTAAAATGATTTTTCTTTATTTATTTTCAGAGAGAGGGAGAGGGAGGGAGAAAAACTTCAGTGTGATTGCCCTCTCACACACCCCCAACTAGGGATGGACCTGGCCTGCAACCCAAGCATGTACCCTGACCAGAGATCTCTTAGTTCCTAGGACAGCACTCAATCCACTGAGCCACATCAGCCAAGACTGATTGTATTTTTAAGAATTGTGTGTATACTTAATTGATCAGTACATGTTTTTTAAATTTTTTTTAAATACACAATATTAATTTTAAGATGTGCTCTTGTTATGTGTATCAATAGTTCATCCTATTTCATTGCTGAGAATTATTCTGTATGGATAAACCATAATTTGATTGTTTTCCCACTTTTGCTTTTACAAAGGAAGCTGCAACAAACTGAGTTTTTTAATGGGAATATGTATTCATTTATGTTCAGTAAATATGTAGAGTGTAATGACTAAGATGTCTACTAAACATTTAAATTTCTATGTAATTGTAAAATTGTCTTCAAAAATGTTTATGCAGCCACCCCCACAATATATGGACATTATAATTATTCCACATCTTTGCCATTAATTGGTACAATTATTTTAGAGTATTGTAGTGGTATGCTATAATGGTTTTATTTTGCCCTGTCATAAACACTTATTTTGTTGAACAGTTTTTACTTGATTATTGGCCACCCTTATATCTTCTTTATAAAAAATCTATAAAAAATTTTCTTGAATTCAATTGATTTATAACTTCTTATGGAGTTATAAAATTTTTAAATATGTAATTAGATACAAGACATATCACTTATATGTTTTGCAAATAGTTTTTTCTGTTGAGAATTCTATGCACAATGAAAATATTTTGCTCCTTAATTGAAGGAAATATATAACTTACTATTTTTTTAAAGGATTTTTAAAAATTTATTTATTTATTATTTTTAGAGAGAAGGGAATGATGAGAGAGAGAGAGAGAGAGAGAGAGAAAGAGAGAGAGATACATCCATGTATGGTTGCCTTCCACCTGCCTCCAGCTAGGGACCTGGCTGGAGACCTGGCTTGCAACCTGGTTATGTGCCCTGGCTGGGAATCAAACCAACAACCTTTGGGTTCACAGGCTGGTGCCTTATCCACTGTGTTACCCGCCAGAGCTATACCTTTCTCTTATATAAATAAAACCTGAGATGATTTATTACCAGCAGATATGAAATACTAAAGAAAATTATTCTGGCTGAAGAAATAGGATACTGATAAAAACTTGGATTTATTCTTAAAAATTAAAATGTTAAGAAATAAATGAAATGAACTTAAGAATGAATATTATTATTATTAATATTTCAAAGGTAATTTTAGTCATATGTACAACAAATATTGATGCATTATATTACATAATATGTAAATATGGAATGCTGCAAAAGGTAAAAGAGAGGAATTAAGAGCATATTATTTAAAGTTCTTGCATTATAATTGAAATCTTATCTAAGGTTATTTAAAAGTAGACTGATTAAAAATGCATAGCATCCTCAAATATAGTCATGATATAATTTTTTAAAGATTTTATTTATTATTTCTAGAGAGAGGAGAAGGGAGAGTAGGCAGAGAGGGAGAGACATCAATGTATGGTTGCCTTTCACCTGCCTCCAGCTACGGACCTGGCTGGAAACCCGGTTATGTGCCCTGAAAATAAAACCGGCGATCTTTGGGTTTGCAGGTTGTCACCTGTCCACTGAGTCACCAGGCAGTACTATGATATAATTTTCACTGTATTCATTTTTTTTGAAATTTTTCAGTGGAAGTATTAGCCTGCTGTGACTATTACATTCTCCCTGTAAGTGACTATTTTCAGTTATTTTTGATCTTATAAGAAAAATGATACTGAAATTGTACACTTACACATTACAAAAATAATTAAATACATATACTATGCAAATGATGTTTACCACGGTAATGGGGTTTTCTGTGGTAACAAAAATTCTCATTTCAAAAAAATTATTTCAACAGCATTCTTTATAGAATGGCATTAATTAAAATAAGGCATTCATTCAAAAACAAGTAGCATACAAATAAAATGACACTGCTGAAACTACAAATTAATTTTTTTCTGAAATATAATGTGTAGATATGAATCAAGATTTTTATCAATATTTTACTTGAATGACAAAAATATCCCACACATGGAAATTTATACTGAAACAAAATAAAGCATAAAAAGGACAAACCAAATTTACATAATGTGGTCTTTCATGTTTTTAGCTTATTTGCTAATCTGTTTAAGATTATAGAACCTCTGATCATTACTCATAATGTTAGTAAAGTAGAATAATAAAGTAAACAAAATACTACTTTCATACTGTTTCAAAAAAAAGTTTCATCACTTTCATATGGGGATAGTTTGAAAGAGATCACTTTTAAATTAAAATAGTATAACTTTATATATGTGACTGTCTTTAGTAAGAAATTCACTTTGGAAATCATCTAAAAATATTTTAAAACAAACCATATTAGCTACATTGCTAGCAAAAATACAAGCTATTTTCCAGGTTGTTAGGAAAACATTCCAAAAGTTCTAAAAAGTAATGCCTTACCCTGCTAGACTTTGGGTTAGTGCTCTAGTTACTCTGTTGGATGAATTTTAAAATAACCTAAATTATTTCAAATTCCTTTCCATGATAATATCTTACACAGTAGTAATTCATGTATGGATTCCCAATTAGGAACTAAATAACATAGACATTTTGTTATTACTAATCCTCTTCACTACAAATGAAAGATTATGTTTAAACTTGTTTTCAAGTATAATTTTTAAAATATTATTTAAAATAATTTAAAAGCTATCTTCTTAACCATTGTCACCCAAATAAATTTAATTTTAAAATATTTAAAGGGAAAAGAGACATTGCTAATATTTCAAAGTTAAAAATTCTGAATTGAGAAAATATAAAATGATAAAACATTGAAGACCCTGCCTAAACAATTGTTAGGTGATTCTGAATGTATCAAGGTAATATAGAAGCAAATATACCCAAATCTAGACCCTACTTTTCTGCATTGGTAGGATGATCTCATTGAGCAACATATTGGTCAGAGATTTATAAAAGGGAGTTATATATAACAAGGTTAGGGAACACAATGAAATTTTGATTAGATTAATATAATTGTGTTGATATATAAATGGAATTTCTGGTATTTAGTGTAATGGAGAATGTTTCACAGAAGTTACTATTCTGAATGAATACAATATTGTTCTCTGAATCTGAGTAGTACTTATACATATTCATTTCCTGTTGGGAAATGATAGAGGTGGCAATAAATGTTTTCATCTGAAGTTTTGAGGGCCTGATATTTTTAAAGGGGTGAAAATAAAATCTTTGGATAGAGTGTTTTCCCATAAAACTTCAAGAAAATAGTACAGAACACATACACTGGAATTATCCTAATCCTATCAGCAGGTTTCCTTTGAAACTATTTGCTGTCAAAGATGAATGATTTTTTAAAAAAAAAGAATACAGTTTAACTTAACATGCAATATTTATGTCAACAGTTCTTTAATATATTTACAGAATGTCAAAATACTTTCAAAAGTAGCTGAAGCTGTCTGAGACTTAATGACTATGATTTCCTGTCTGCACTTTTAATAGTTACACTCTGAAACTTTTGAATATATGTACAGTTCTGTTCTCAGTAAAATTGAATATGTTGAGTTGATTGAATGTCCAGAGGAACCAATTAAAGGTGGGATATTAATATTAACAAAAATGTTTCATAAATGATGGAATTAGTTATTTCTTATTTTTTCATAATGCAAGATAGTTTTCCCTTTAGAGCTAAAAGATTTTCAAATTTTTTATTGATTAAAGGATGTTTTTTTTAAAAAGTGAAGATAGAACACCTCCATATATAATCAAACTAGCTGGAAGAAGGAGAAAATAAACCCTCTGTGAAGTTATATTTAATATGCTCATCTTAGACTCATGCAGAGAAGTGTTGCCAATGGAAATTTAAAGAGAGTTGTGTGCTACAGCGAGGCTCCACTTCAGGAAATAACATTTCCTGGTTATGCATTTGAGATTATATTTTACAGAATAAATTAAATAAGTGGATTATTCTACCTAAATTTTATGCTTAGGTTTTCTATTTGAAACAACTTATATTTGTTGGTTTTGAGATGAAAGAGTACAATACATAGTATAAATATAAATTTATATATTTATATAATTTTAAAGTAAAACTTATTTTATGCCTACTCTTAATTTAAAATAGTCTAAAAAGACATGTAAAAATGAGAACTGATACTAGAAAAGAGGCAACAAAAATTCCTATTTCAAAGAAGTCCAAAAAATATGCTTTATAAAATAGCATGAATTAAAGCAAAGTAATCATTCAAGAACAGATAGAATACAAAGTAAAATGATACTGTTAATAGTATAACTTGATTTAAAAACTCTTTCTGAAATAAAAATTGTAAGTATTCATCAAGACTGTTAAATATACTCAACATAAAACCCAACAATCGTGCCCATCAGTATTTAGCCAAAGGAATAAGAAATTATATGAAAAGCCTTCACACAGGCTTCGGGAACACCTTTTTAATAATTGCCTAGACTTAGGCACAAACAGAATGTTGTTGAGTAATTGAAAAATAAATAAACTGCTGTACATCCAGAGAATGAAGTATTATTTAGCACTAAAAAGAAATGAGCTACCAAGGTATGAAAAGACATGGCAAAAACTTAAATGAGTTTTGCTAAGTGAAAGAGCCAATCTGAGCCTTGGCTGGTGTAGCTTAATGGATTGAGTGCAGGCCTGCAAATCAAAGGGCTGCTGGTTCAATTCCCAGTCAGGGCACAGGCCTGGGTTGCAGACCAGGTACCCAAATAGGGGGCACGTGAGAGGCATTGATGTTTTTCTCCCCCTCTTTCTCCCTCCCTATCCCTGTCTTTAAAAAGAAATAAAGTCTTAGAAAGAAAGATAGAAAGAAGAAAGAAAAGAAAGAAGAAAGGAAGAAAGAAAGAAAGCCAATCTGAAAAGACTACACTCTGTATGACCCAATCTTCATGACATTCCAGAAAAGGCAAAACTACTGGCACAGTAAAAAGATCAGTGGTCTACAGCTGGTGGGGGTGGGGGAAGGATGAAAAGGCAGATCACAGAGAACTTTTAGAGTGAGTGTTATATATGTGTGTACGGTCTTACATGAGGCAAATGATATCTCTGCATGATCCTGTTATATTTGTTGTGACCCTAAAACTGCTCTAAAAATTAAACCTTTGCAAAAGTGAATCCCGTTATTTATTAAAACTTGTGAGCATGGATCTAGCAGTTCTGTACAAAAAGTTCTATAATAAAATTGAATAAGATATATTACAGGAAGTGTAAGAATAGAAAAGAAATTGGAAAAATACCAGAAAAAATAGAGACAAAAACAATAAAATCATAAAAGCAGTGGTGGAATTATATTATACAGAGTATGTAAAAGAAAAGAAAATAGCAAAGAAGAATATAATTTATAGATAAAATACTAGAAATTTGGATTTGGATGTTTTTAAAAAACTGGGTTGTAAAGTTTTTTATTATAACTTACGGTAATATGAGCAAGTCAGTATTAAGGCAATACTTGTAAAATTGGGCTTCCTTTTCCATAGGTCTTAAGACTTTAATTACTGTAGTTAGAGAGACTATAAATGATTATCCTCATGTTTATTGAATTTAATTCTGTTTTGTAAAATTTATAATATAATTGATAATGTTCTGAGACAAAACAGACTCTTCATTATTAATTATTTTTTCCAAGAAAAATGTCCAGTTCATCATAGGCTTTTGGAAAAATCTTAAAAGCAAAGGGGAGATCAAGTAACTATTTCAAACATAAACCTATACATTTGGCTGACTTACTGTGACAATGCCACTTAGTTATGGTAGTAAAAAATCTGCTTTTCACTCTAATTAAGAAACTGCTGACTATGAAGAGGTATGTGTTCGAACAGATATGCATGCCATATAACAAGTATGTTATATGGTGTCAGTGTTTTGTTAAATACCCTACTTAATAATAATAATGAATCCATTTTTATATAGTGCCTTTCTTCTGAATTTTGGCATGAAAAATGGCTGTATCTCTGTTCTTTCTGCAAGTTTTCGCTTACTAATTTGCCCTAAATAATCTCTGCAGTAGCTATGTGGGTCATCCCTAAAATCTTTTGCATTTACAGTTTCAAAGTTCTGTAGGTGAAAATAAAAAGGAATTAGTAAACTGATGTGTCTTACATAAGGAGCAGAAATATGTCACAGAGTATATTAACTATTTATTTTATTTTTAAAATTCTCATTTTAATTTTCAGTATTGATTAACACAAAATGAATAAATTATTTCAGAAAATATAAAGAAGAAATATTTTAAATGATCAGCCAATATTTTCTTAGAAATTAAAATAAAGAATAAAATAGAGTAATAAAAGTAATTTAAGGATTATTTTAAATTCAAATAAATATGTTTCTTAAGGCTTAATTAAATATATAAATAGACCTTTCAAATCTGACATTGGAAAATTATTTTCTTCTGAAACAATAAATTGAATTCTATTTTTATATTATAGTAAATTAAGATTTTAAAGATAAAAATATGCTTTTATTTTAAAACATTAAATGTATATATTGAAAATTTGGACTATGTATTCTAAAATACATATTGAGTGAAGGAGTGTTTAGAATAAAAATAATTATGATAAATTACTTACACACAGAATATCGTAAGAAATGGTTAAAAACTCAATTTACCAATATAGAAAATAGATACAACCAAGCGTGTTTCATCTTATGAGTCAAGGCTAATTTGACATTCCAAAATCATGTAATCACCGTATAAACAGGCTAAACAAGACAATCACACACCCACACATACACACAGTATCAGATAAAGCTATTTAGTAAAATCATCATTCACTTGTGATAAGAATATTCATTAAAATAAGAATAAAAGAATTACCATTATGTTTATTAAGTACATCGAAGAAAATTCTAAGCTAATTTCATACTGAGTAGGTGAAGACAGTATATGATCAGGAACACAAGAAAAAGGTCTTGTCCTGGCTAGTAGCACAGTGGATAAGGTGCCCGTCTGTGAACCCGAAGGCCGCAGGTTGCGATTCCCCAGCCAGGGCACATAACAAGATTGCAAACCAGGTGTCCAGTCAGGTCTGTGGCTGGAGGCAGGTGAAAAGCAACCATACATTGATGTTTCTCTCCCTCTCTGCCTCTCTGCCTCCCCCTCTTTCTGAAAATAATGAAATAAAATCTTAAAAAAGAAGAAAGAAAAAGGTCTTCCTTGCTCAATATCACACTGAAGATCCTAGCAAATGCAGAAAGACCAAAAAGAAGTAAGATATAAAAATACCTGTTTGCTGATGACCTAATTGGAATACATAAATATTCCTTAAAATTTCACAAAAATGGTACAGGAACTAAAAATTGAGCTGGCAAGTTCCAAGGATATCTGGCCAATACAGAATTCAATGAGATATCACT
Source organism: Noctilio leporinus (assembly GCA_004026585.1). Classification (NCBI taxonomy): domain Eukaryota; kingdom Metazoa; phylum Chordata; class Mammalia; order Chiroptera; family Noctilionidae; genus Noctilio; species Noctilio leporinus. Next base: position 280,289 of record PVIW01000520.1, read on the forward strand.
ATAAACTGAATGCCATTTTTGCATAAATACAATAAACAATTAGAAACCAAAATAATGATAAATGCTACCATCTAAAATAGTACCAAAATACCCAATAATCAGGTATATACCTTTTTGCATATGTGCAATGCAAGTATGCTAAAATCTGCAAAATATTGATGAAAATAATCAAGGAAGACAACTAGTGATATACATATATCATATCAGTAGGTTAAACAACTAATAATATCTTCATATTTATCAACTAGATTTGAGGCATTATGATCAATGTCACTGCACTACACATATATGTGTACACACACATATATTAGCAACCTTAAACTAATATATTTGGAGAAAGACAAATAAATTATAATACCCAAAACAATTTTGTAAAAGAAACAAAAGTTGGAGGACTTTCTCTATCTGCTGTTCAGATCTACAACAAAACTATATTATTTAAGATACATTGATGTTGGAGAAAGGATATATATAAAATGATGGAATGGTATAGTGAATCTAGAAATTGATTCACATATATTGTCTATTTATATTCAACAAACACACAAGCTCAAATGATATTGAATAGATGCATATACATGCAAATAAGAGAACTTCAATCATCATCTCGCACTCCACATAAAAAAGTAACGCAATATGGATCAATAACCCGACTCATACCTGTATCTATGAATGTTCTGAAGGAAAATACAGGAAAAAAAGTCTGTGGACTTCGCTTAAACAAAAATTTTATTAGGTATGCTGTCAAAATACTAGTCAATAAAAGCAGCCTTTATAAAAATTTTTAAAATTTGTCTTCAAAAGAGACTGTTAAAAAAATAGAAGAGAAACAATAAAAGGGAAGAAAGATATTCCAAAAAATAAACCTGGTTTTTCAAATGTATCCATAACACATAAAAACACACAGTATTTAATAATAACAAATCAAACAGATGCGCTCACCCTGAGCATCGGGAGGGTTTTCGCACAAAGGGAACAAGGGAAGTTTGTGGTGATAACAAGGTTCTATCTTTGTACCAGCCCTGTGTCTAAGCCTGGTGCCAGAAATGCTAAAGATAGTTTGACATATACAAGTTGGAGCAGGCCTCTGCATCTGCTCCTGTCAAACGTAGCTGGGTGCAGAATAACATATTGTTATTTTTGGCTATGAGAAGGAAAGGTTCTCTAAAATATACCTCCCATTTACATGATTCATGACTTCATTAAAACTCTTTCAATGGAAAAGAGTAAACAATCTAGTTAAAATGGCGTATTTAAAAATAATTACAATAACTGTAGTGATGGTATAATTTCCCATAAAATTATCATGATAAAAAGTTGAGACATTCTTTTTTATACAAACACAGTATCTGGGAAATATATGTGGAGTACATTTAGAAAAATATTTAAATGTGGGAATGTGTAAATCAATTCTTACGTATTTCTAGTGTTTCCACGAACTCGGAACAAGTTAGTAAGGCCTTGAGCAGTTTTAAACTACCAATATTTATTAACTCACGGAGTCTGAGGGCCAAGTCTGCAATCAAGTTTCGACTGGGCTGAAGCCATCCCAAACAACTAGGAGATGAATCCTCATTCACATTTACTCAGGCGGCTGGTAGTGGTCCTTCAAATCTCCCTGGCCTTTTGCACGGGGGCGTATGTCTATTCCCAGGTAAACCTTTCTTCATAAAACTACTAACAGCATGGCCACTACCCCTTCCCCAGCCCAGGTGAGACAGAGAGAGAAAGAGAGGTCACTGACATGTTTTAACCTTACGTCAGAAACTGCATCCTTCCCTTTTGCTGTAGTCTATTCATTAGGAGACACAAAGTCCAAATCACGGTCAGGCAAGAAATGCATATTATAAAAGAGGTTGTGAATCATGGGCTGCTTTATTATTATGTGGATACCACCTGGTTTGAAAAATACAGAATCTTCAAAAATAAATCTCCAAAGTAAAATAGATGTCATCAGACTCAGGGTGACCTAAGCAAAACAGATCAGAAATACACAGTATGAAGACAGAAAAAGATCATTAGTAATGAAAAAATTAAGACATGCCTTGTAGCTGTCTGAAAGGACACTTGCTTCAAATTAAACGTCCAGGAAAGGGATGGCCTTTCAGATTTTCTAGACAATGTTCAACAAAATAATACCTGTATATTCTTTTTTTTTTTTTTTTTTTTAATATTTTGTTTATTATGTCCAGAGAGAGAGGTAGGGAGAGAGGCAGAAAAGGAGAGAAACATCAATGTATGGTTGCCTTTCACCTGCCTCCAGCAGACCTGGCTGGAGACCTGGCTTGGAACCTGGTTATGTGTCCTAGCTGGGAATCCAACCAGCAACCCTTGGGTTCACAGCCTGGCGCCTTATCCACTGTGCCACCAAGCAGGGCTTGGGTATTCTTTAGGGTTATTGCTAGCAGGCTGAGGAAGAAGATGATGTGTAAGATGACAGAGTGAAAGGACAGAGACAAGCTGATACTATATGATGTTATTGAGCATTAACTACCACTACTACCTGCTATCACTATGACTATGACTGGACTACATACTATTCTTACTACTGCTACTACAGCAACGAAAATAATTATAGCTGAAATTATTGAGTACATCCAGTGTGAATTTCTATTCCAAATGCTTTACAGAGGTTATATTGTATTTCCCGTGTGTACATTTCTATAAAGAAGTCACTATTAATGTTATAGAGAGTAAAACTGTCACATGAAGAGGTTAAGCACAGGCTTAGAAAAGAGATCTAGCAGTCTGGTTCAAAGTCTTCTGCTCTGTTGTGCTGGCATTTGTCCTTGGGACTCATACTATTTCTGGACACCTGTTTATGTGAACTAATCATTATTTCTGCTTCTTGGAGTACAGTTTTTGTTTCCATTAGCCTTTGGTATCCTAACTGGTAATATTCTAGAGTTATTCTTCTTTTAAAAAAACCTTGCATCTTATGAATAATCATTTATTCATTTTAGAAATACTCGTGTATACTATTTTTAGTTGTTTAGCATCTTTTACAAGTAAGTAACTTCTGGGGATTTTTCTCCCTTTTCAATTATAAGAGATAACAGTTAATGGGCTTGCTATCTAGGAAAAATATGTTTACAATGGGGACATTTGTTCTCTGTCTGTTTTCCATGTAGACTTTGATTATAAGACAAGAAAAATTGTATGGTCTGTCTCCTTTATCAACCCCTCTCAGACGGAGCTCCAGCTCAGTTTTCAATTTAAAAAAGTATGCTTTTTCCAAAGTGATTTTTCAAATTTCTTCTTAAATTGAATTCAGATATTTTCTATTCCTCTCTTCTTTGCCAATCTATTGTTATTTTTCACTTAATTCACTTTCTTTATATTGTCCCAGTAAACTGAATCCAAATGAGAATATACTGAAGATAAGTTGTTATAATCAACAAAAAGACAAAAATGCAATTAAAAATATAAAAGTATAAATTTATATTGTAATTTATATTATAATTGACAAAAAGACAAAAATGCAATTAAAATATAAAATTATAAAATGTATACTGTAATTTAATAATTACATTATAAATTTTTGTGAAATATATAATTCATAAAACATGTTGAATGTGGCATATTCATAAGTGTTAAAAAACATAAGGAATGTAATATTTGAGAGACTCATTTAAAATATGATGAGATGAGATTATGTTGTTTTATGTTGTTTTAATCATTTGGATAGGTTAATAATAACATCTAGGTTAATTTCCTATGATTATTACTTTTGTAGTCTGTGGGAAGTCAAGCATCATGTAAAATGTGATATTTGTGAAATATCCATTTAAAAATCAAATATTTTATTTCTAGGTTTTATTAAAATAAAAATCATGATTAAATTTTGTTAATTAAAAATATTTTAAAATATTCAACAGAGAAATATAAAAACAAAATAAAAATTGTTACAAATTTGTCATAAATCCTTTTGGCTGAACAGAAAAGCAATAGATATATTTTGGACATCCAAATAAAACAGAAAAATTCTTTATCCCCTCCCATCATACAATTTCCAAATTATTTCGTAATATTTTTTTATAATTTCCACTAACAAAGTATATCTGTGAATGAATGTACAGCATGGAAATACACATTGTTGTGACTCCGGGTATTTTTACTTAATGTGTTGATAGTTCAATCAGATAAACTAGATCCAAAACTAGATCTAGTTGAGATTTAAATTTATGTATTATTATACACATGCATTATTTTTGGGTTAAGAGGAACAACTATATCCTGTACATCATTTGAGTGTATTTTAGTAAGTATTATAACTTATGAGAAATTATGTTACTAACATATTCATGCTTTCATTGTCTTAAGACTGTATAGCATTTTATTATTTTATTGTATGTGTAATTCACTATTTGACTGTTTTTCTGCTCGAAATTATTTAGAATACTTACATTCCTGGCATAGTTATGCTTCTGTGAACATTCATGATTATTTAAGGCAGTATATACTTATAAGTGAATATTAAATATCTACAATTGATTTGGTTTGTAAAAGGCCATGAGAAACCTAATTTTTACATGTTTTAAATTACAAAAAGTGGACAAATTAGTTGATTACCCATGTAACTATACCTTGTTGGGACTTTCAATATTTTGCCTTAAAAGATCATGCGCACACTTACAAAAGTAAGTGACTTTAGAGAAACTTCAAGTTAAAAGCCTGACTCTATTCTTCAATAAAACTAAAAATTCAAGGTACAATAAAAAGGTCAGTGACCTAAAGTTAAAATGCAATAACTTTTGGAGGAGAAATGATGAGTGTAGCACTGAGTGATGTCTTTGTACTGCAGTGGCTTGACTAGTGAAATACAGCTTCAGGGTAGCACTCAGAGTAACTTCCATCATGCTCGCCAATATTGTGTTATGCAAGGACTTAGGATTTTTTTTCATAATCACTTGACCTAAAAGCATTTTAAGAGATTATAAATCACATTGCAATCTGCCATTTAATATTTTGATGGAATAAAATAACAAAGCTGATGATATTTCAAGGACAATTTAAATCAATATTTTCCATTAATATTTCTCTATCTACATTTTATTGTTGAACATTTCACTTGTTCCTAGATTTGCCCTTTTTAGCAAAACAAACAAACAAACAGACAAAAAACATTTTAACCAGTCTTCTTTTGTAAGACTTTCTCTTAGGAAAAATGTCCACCCAAAGAAAAAAAAAAAAAAAAAGCACTAAATTACCTAGAATAGGCATGTATTTTATTTAGCTGGAAAGCTTATTTCCAAATTGTTTATAATATTTTACATTCCGATCAGCAATGCATCAGAGTTATGGAACACACTACTTTCTCATTAATATTTGGTATATCAGGTGTTTTTCATTGTTTTGCCATTCTATTTATTGTGTCCCTTGATGTCTTATTTGTATTTCAATGTTTTATTATTTAAAACTATTTAAGCTATTTTGCTTTCCTTTAAGTTTTTATATAAACTAAAGAACCAACATTCCTATTTCTACTTTTAAAAGGCTTACTGGAACTTTTATTAGAACTGTGTTTAATCTATAGATAAGTTTGAGAGAAACTGACATCTTAATAATGTTAAATCTGCCAGTCAATGAACATGATGTGTCTCTGTTTGTCTGCTTTAGTATTTTGTATTTTATATATATTTTTTAATGTATTTCTAAGTATTTAATATTTGCTGATGGTATATGTAAATAAAATGCAATTGTACATATAAATAATTATGTATGTATATATAAAGATTCATATATGTTATCTATTGTTGAGATAATGTACATGCATTTGTGTGGGTATACATATACAGACAGAAAAGAAGGGATCATGCTTAATTCATAATTGTGTGCTATTTTGTAACACTAAGAGAGGCTACTTCAAAGGTGAACTTAATATGTCATTTACTAAAGTTGTGAGTTCATGGATCACAAAACTTTTTTGCCAAGTCTTTCAATATTCTTTTTAATAAATCTTGTCATTTTAGTCTTGGAGAGAGAAATATTCAAATGGACCAGATGCTGCCCCTGAGAAGCGACATTACATTTTTTCTCATGTGCATACTTGTAAATGCATAAAATGCATGCTTGTACTTTCAGGAATCACCCAAAAGTAAAAGGGAATGTGCTATGTTTTATGTATTTTTCCATCAGTACACATGCAATATTTATCTGAAAAACAGTAATAGTGTATATTTGATCTTTGGTTCATTACCATGTGTAGTACCATCATATTTAGGAAATGTATTGGTTTATGTTTCTAATTTTGTCCTCTTATCCTAACCTGATGCTTGCTATCATATAATTATTATTCTTTTGTAATAACTTCTTGATGAGTCTAAGTGATTATAGCTCATTGCTTATAAAATTTCACATTTCTGGGGATGCCCTTGTTACCACCATCCCTATTTTCTGACAAGCTGAATATGAGCAATTGCTGTTGTAACAGCATGGATGTATCTGGAGAGTATTATACTAAGTGGAATAAACCAGGAAGCAAAAAACAAATACCATATGATCTGACTTAATACAGAAACCTAATGAACAAAACAAAACAAAAAAACCCACAAGTAAGCAAAATAGAACCAGAGACATGGAAACAAGGAACAGACTGACAGTGACCAGAGGGGAGGGTTGAGAGGGGGGAGGGGGGAAAGCATGGAAGGGTCTAGTCAAGGAACTAGTATAAATGACCCATGGACACAACAGCAGGGTGGATAATGACTGTGAGAAAGGGGGAGGTAGGTGGGACAGGAGAGAGCAATGGGGGAAGAATGGGACAACTGCAACATAACATCAAAAAATATATAGTAAATAAAAGGAAAATCACATTGCAAAGTGGAAGGAGGAATTTGTATCCATTTCCTATTAAATATACAAGATTTATATCTCAGGCTCTATTTCCTAAAATATTTAATAAATCAATGATATTTTAACATTTTAACCCATTATGTTGTTTTAAAGTGTCTACAGAAGTGCTAACTCATATCAGAGAATGGGAATTGTACTTTTGTGTTTTTTCTGTTTTGAGGATTATCAAGTTATTCACTTTAATCAGAAGATAAAATGCAGTATTTTTATAATATATATAATTTCATGGTTTTAAATACAATACCTTCTTATTAAAGGCTTAAAAATAGCATAAAATATAAACATTTTAGTAAATTAATCATTAAGAGATCACCTCAACCAATAAATTATTTCTATATCCTTGAAGTTTTTCAGAATCTAGATTTAACCATTTCACACACTTGAGTTTGTACCATATATTAAGGTATATCTTGTTATTCTTAACACACTTTTAATGTTCCATGCACTTCTCTGTTATACCACTTTTTTAAAATTGTTTATCTTTTTTAAATTTTTTAAAAAGGTTTTATTCATTAACTCCAGAGGGAAAGGCAAGGAGGGAGGAAGAAAGGGAGAAACATCAGTGTATGGTTGCCTTTCACTTGTCCCCAGCTATAGACCTGGCTTGCAACCTGGTTATGTGCCCTGGCTGGGAATCAAACCAGAGACCTTTGGGTTTGCAGGCGGTGCCTTATCCACTGAGCCACCAGCCAGAGCTGTTATAACACTTGTCATCATTGTAATTTTGCATTGATTAATGTCTGTTGCATTTACTACATTGGAAGCTTTTGCTGTTGATACCATATTCACCATATGATCACCATTTTTCCATGTGACGTGGATGATGCTAACATGCGGTGGCATTTAATATATTTCTTTTCATAACAAATATGAAAAGGAAATGCAAATTGAATACTTTGACCCATATGTTTCTATGGAGACTTAAAAACAACTTATATTTTCCTAAAAATCTAATTGGTTGCTCATTAGAAAACATCTAATTGTCATGGAATAAAGAGCACAGTTTTCTTTATGATTAAAAAAAAAAAAAAAAAAAAAGCAACGGAATGGTTTAGGATTATAATGCACTTCTCAGGGGACTAAAGCCGCCTTTATTCCCCTTCCAATTTGAAAGCGAGTGGGCGGCTCAGGAAGGCAATTACGTTTTTGTTTTATTTTCTGAAATCTTCCTTTGATAATAGGACAGCCATTACTGCCTTGGCACTGTTTTTCTGTTGTCAGGGACAAACATCTTGACTCTGTACAGTTGCCACTTGTCCTATTTAATAGTTGTGGTGGAGCAGAAATCGAGCTAAGCATCTCTTGTTCACTTGAGCTTTCCACACCCTATTTCCCAAACCACAGATGGCGTTAGCCTTTGTTATTGTTTCTCTGCTCCCCCGGAGGTGTGAGAGAATCGCAACTCTAATGAGCCCAGGAGGTCGCAGCTTGATAAAAGATTAAGGCCGCAAGAGGCTGTGCCCAATTTGAGCTTCAGCTTTGAAAATCCCTGCCCCAAAAGAGACCACGTTTCTGGCTTCATCAACAGTGTACAGTTGTTACTATCTCAGACAATAGCGTCCGTCCGTGAAAAATTCTTCAGTCGGCGAAAAGAAATGGGGTAAGTGGGATCCAGGATTGTGTTTGAAAAATAAACGAAGAGAATCATTTTAGAGTTAGCGGTGCATCAGCCCCCCATGAGTCACACACACAAGTCAAGGAGTTTGTAATCCACTGGGCTTATTCACCTTTCAATTTTTTTTTTTTTTCCATGAAAGCGTCAGTTTTGGTTCTTTTGGGGAGACCAGGCTGGATAAAGAGTTTAGGAAAGCATATTTCATTCTACTCTGCATCTCGTCCTAGATTGTCCTTTAAGCTTCAATATCCTCTGGTGTAAAAGGTCAACTACACTCAGACCCTTTTAGTAGCACTCCCCAATAACAAAGACAAGGAAACAAACACAAAGAAACTCTTCAGTTCATTTTGCTCTCATGTCGGGGAAAAATTGCACCAGAGACATTGAACAAGCAAAGGAAACTTTATTTATGACGACCGCAGTAAAGGAGAGAGATCTGACTCAACTCAAAAGGCTGGAGAGGCCAGTCAGGTTTGTGGCTGGGGTCAGGTGAAACGCAACCATACATTGATGTCTCTCTCCCTCTCTGCCTCTCTCCCGTCCCCTCTTTCTAAAAATAATGAAAATTAAAAATCTTAAAAAAAAAAAAAAAAAAAAAAAAATGCTGGAGAGGTTTAAGCCTGTGGGGGCCAGCAGGAAGGACTGGACTGTCAGGGAAGGGTTGGCCCCCAGGCCAGCAAGGTTGTTAATAAAGTGCTTTCAGAAGTTTGGCTCCTGTCCTCCGCAGAGAGGACACAATACTAACCATCTTTATGGATGGTTACATTTCAAAGAACTGGCTCCCAGTGCCTTGAGGAACACTTCTAGGTTGTAAAACTGGCAAGAGACTGGAAGAAGATTTACATCTCAGGGGGAGAGAGAAAAAAAAAAAAATTCTATTGCAAGTTTTTGAAACTAAATGTTCTTTAAAAAGCGAGGTCAGTGGGCTTGCCATCAGGGAGAAGGCCTTCTAAAGTGTAGTCAGGCTGAGGGGAGCACGGAGGCCAACAGAGTCCATGGTAACTGCCACCGCTGCTCCCTGGGACAAGAAAGACCCATCTCCCAAGTCAATGACATAGCTACTAATAAAATTAAAATGCAGTTTAAAAAATAATACAGACAACTCACTGAAGAAGATATACAAAGGACCCAGAGGCATATGCTCAACATTGCTAGTCATCAGAGAGATGCAAATTACAACCACAATAAGATACCAACCACCTCACACCTGTCAGAATGGCAATCAGCAACAAATCAACAGACAACAAGTGTTGGCGAGGATGCGGGGCAAAGGGAACCCTCATACACTGTTGGTGGGAATGTAGGCTAGTGCAGCCATTGTGGAAAACAGTTTGTTCCTTAAAAAACTGAAAATGGAACTGGCTTTTGATCCAACAATTCCACTACTTGGGCTATACCCAAAGAATCCTGAC